>OZ005657.1:189681088-190238588 GCA_963930645.1 Salticus scenicus
CTTCTGTAGGCTTCTTAAAATCAGTCTTCTAAAAATAATTAATATAATAATAAAAACTATATGTTAAAAAATATTTTAAAACGTAACAGTCAAAAATAACCTTTAAGAAAGTATTTAAATACAATGTGGTATAATTAAACTTCTACCATCATAATAGTATCCTGCATTTAAAAAGGGAGGGCGAATTGCCACAAACTTTGGTATATGGATGATTTAAGAGATGCACTCAGAGAATTAAAAAAAAAAAAAAAAGTTTTATTATTTAAAAAGTGTCTATACCAAGTGGCGCTTTGCATACAAAAATGCCAAAATTGACTAACGGAATCAAAAACTAATCAATAAATGTTCAAATATTTATGTATTTCATATATTTTTTTAATTTTAATTTAATTTATTATTGTTATTATTATTTTCATATGTTCTCTTTTTCTGTATAAAGTGCCAAAGCTAAAGAATATTTTTTAAACAATATTTTGTTAATCTTTTAAGCGCATGTGATGAATTATACAAATACCAAATTTGGTGACAATCCATTTGCCCGTTTTGACTTTAAAATTTATAACGAAAGTTTCATTATAACCGCTGTGTAAATATTATTTATACAAGCAGCTCGTTGTTAAAGTTTCAAGCAATAAGGTTTTCAGAAAGTAATCGTACAATTACAAACTGTTATATTATATCTGTACTGATAAGTATAAAGGATTTAAGTCCAAAAATGTCGATTTTGAGTTATGTACATAGTCAGACTCAGAAAAACATTCTCCATCGATTGGTATAAAGGATTTAAGCCCATGTCATTTAGTCTTTGAGAAAATCCATTGGTAAAAAAGATTCAAGTGAGAAATTCAGCATTCATGTTTGGTATAAAAGGTTTAAGTCAATTTGTTCCCTTTATGAAATGAAATTTGACAATCACTTGAATGGTATAAAGGGTATAAGTCAACATAATCCTTTTTTCCGGATCGAGTCTTCTGATTAGTTTTTGATATAAAGGATTTAAGTCCACTTTTCTCGTTTTGTGCTGTGCAACTTGGCGGTCAACAGGTTTTAATCCAATGCAATAATGAGATTATAATTATTGAATTGCTTATTACTGCATTTTATGCTTTAATTTATAAATGTAGAACTGGTATCGATAAAAAAATTACCCACTTTTCAATTGAAATTTAATATCTATAAATAACTTACTACATCATTCTTTACCAATAATTTACTACTTTTAACATCAGAGAAAAGCAGACTTAGCCTATGAACAGAAAAGGCTTGACGCTGAAGAAGCCAAAACTGATACCTCAAAAATATGTTTAATTTTTGATTTACAACAGTGTCTAGCAACTCCATTTCTGTCATCATCTGTAGCTTTCTACAAACGCCAACTTTGGACTTTTAATTTGGCTATACATGACAATGCCATAGGTAAGTCATGTTATTACATGTGGCACGATGGTCGTGAAACTAACGAAATTGCTTCATGTCTTTACAACTACCTACGAAGTGTACCTGACACTGTTACAAGTGTAACATTCTGACACATACGGTGCTCAAAACACAAACATTCATGTGTCAGCGATATTTTTGAAGGCGATGGCAGACTTCCCTCATTTCTCCAGCATCAATCACAAATTTCTAATTTCATGTCACTCGCACATGGAATGGGACGTAGACCATGATCTAATTGAGAGACAAAAGAAAAGTATGGCATTTCAAGTATTCCACCCACATGATTGGTATCAGCTTGTTCGGTCTACAGGGAAGAAAAATCAGTTCACTGTTAGAGAGATGACTCAAGATGTTTTTTTTGATTTTGCATTACTGTCAATAAGTACTCTCGTCGTGAGAAAGAATATTGTTCATGGGGAGCCGTTCAAGGGGCAAGAGGTACAATGGTTGGTATTGCCAGGAAGGGGATCAGATATTTTACAGGGACAGTCTACTTGAGGGCATTTAAAAAAAAAATTAGTATTCTTCGACGAGGCAAAACATATCTCCGAATTACCCAGATTCAAAAACGGTATAACAAATCTGTTCCAATCGCAGTGCAGAAGAAGAGAGATCAATTTACTTTGCTTCCTCTTGTGCCTCCAGTATTCCATAACTTCTACAAAACTTTACGAACATCAGCTAGCACAGAAAAGATTGACCCTGACTAAGAATTAAGTGATACTGATGAAAATGACCATTAATGACCATGACCCATGATTCAGTGGAAGGAATCACGAATATAATATTGTTATGATCAATATTCTATTAATCCTAATGCTTTGTATTTTGTGCGCTGTTAAAAATGTTTTTTTAAAAATGTGCTAAATTGTCTCAAAATAGCTCCGAAACAATATAGGGGAGACTGGGGCACAGTGGAACACTTTTACACTTTTAATTTTTTTTCACCAAAAATAAAAAAGCAAGGTACCTGAAAAAATTAGCAAACGTTCTTTAAAACTTTCTTGACATGTCCTATTTTCTTTATAACAATACTTTTAATATATTACGAATAAAAAAATAAATTTTGTGCACTCACAAAGTGGACCACTCTGCCCCATCAACGAGGCACAGTGGTCCACAACCCAGGGTACAGTGAACCAACCTCTGTTGTTCATGTTTAATTAATATAAATTACTCATTTTTTTTCTAGAATTAGTTTCTTATGCAATTCTAGTCTAAATAACATAATTCGAACATTTTCATGAAATAAAATTACCAAAATTTAAAGGAATACAAAAAAAAAAAAAAAAAAAAAAGAAGAAGAAGACGAAGAAGAAATGAAAATAGAGTAAAAATTCTATATCAGATTTCCTTTGTCTTTTACGTGCCATCACTAAAAACAATAAGATATATTTTTAATGTGTTTATTAATGTTATATAGTTATAAAAATTATGAAACATATAATTAAACATTATGTTCCTATTCAAACATTTTTATTAATTATTTTGAGATATTAATACTTTACATTATATTTGTGAGATAGGTTTAACTAAAATTATTCTACTTTTATCTTTTACATGTTATTCCTAAAAACAACAACAATAAATTTATATAACCTATTATTTATTATATCACATAATCATTTTATTAATTTTTTTAATATTAAACAATTCAAATAGTTATTAAATTTAGATATTCATAATTAATATACTACTATTCAACTATTTTCCTTTTTCAGAAATTTATTTTATTATAATATTAAGATTATTATTTTTTTATTTATTATTTTGAGTCACATTATATTTGTATACGTAAATTCCTCTAAAATAAATAATGTATTAAATATAATTTGGAGTTTTAGGCACATTGGAAGGTGGTCCACTGTGCCCCTTGTCCAAACAAAACAAATAATTATATTAAAATTCTATATAGGCTATAAATATGCTAATAACTTTTATAAATTTAAAAACAACAATATCTTAGCTTTTCTTAACAACTAGCCAATGCTTGTAGTCAATAGTTCTGTCCTGATAAAATAAAAAAGAACTTCAAACTTGAAAATTTACTCTGAGCAGCTCAAAACATAAAAGTTGTATAAAATGGCTACTATAGCATTTACCATGGGATTTTTTGGATGTATATAGTACCATGCTTCCATCTATGAGTCTCACTATAAACTATAAGAGTTAAATATTAAAAGATTTAAATAGGGGTGGTACACTGTGCCCCTAGGTCCACTGTGCCTCAGTCTCCCCTGTACTTAAATTTGAAAACCCATGTACTCATTTTTGAGTATATTGACATGTCAAACATGTGGATATTGGGATTCTTATTGTTCAACCCTATTTTTGAATTTGTCAATATACTCAAAAATGAGTACATGGGTTTTCAAATTTAAGTATATATTATTTCGGAACTATTTTGAGACAATTTAGCTCATTTTTAAAGTACTATTTTTTACAGTGAGTTTTTACGTTAGCGTTTTGCTTGTGGGATTATTAATGACGTATTTTGTTGCCATTTAATAGGGTGATACATATTTTTGTTTTTTAATCTATTATTTTAATTTTTAATCTATTATTATGTTTTCTTTTTTTTTTTTTTGTTTATCATTAGTATCATTATTATTTATTATTATTATTATTAACTATTTTCAACTACAGTATGTCGTTTATTATGATTTATATTCTTCTAATCTTCAAAAGTTTTATAACAAAAAAGGACAATGAAATTTTATAACAACAGCTTCTAGAGGTAAAATACAAAAATATTTCATCATTTCTCAAACTGATTTACCTCTCAATCAGTTTAGCTTGAGTAGCATCAGGTATTTTTTTAAATTTGGCATATATTATCAAGTGCATATTATCTTTATTTAATTACTTCATAGACATTGAAGGTTTTTGAGCATTAATTTTCAATAATTGTGTAATAATTCCTATCTTCAATATGATAGTCTATAATATTGTATTCAATTCCTTGTTTGAGGTAATAAATTCCTTCAATAATGTTGATCGTTCATGTTTCACGAACCTGGATTTACCATGGACCCTTACCTAATAACCTTTCATTAATCTTAGATTTCTAAGATGAAAGCATTTGGTAATACGGCACAATTTTGTTCATGTATCTTATTAAAGTCAGGAATCAATATGTTGAGGAAGTTAGAATTGATAAGACCTTATTTTTATTAGGTTCAAATTGTTTTGAACATCCACTGAGGTCATAAATCCACTATTTTTTAATGCTGCAGCCAAGTATTTGGACTGTCAGCATAATCATAATATTAAATGAATGTACAAGTCAAAGTGGTAAAAAGGAGTTAAGTCCTAGGTTGAGTGATACAAAGGATATAAGTCCTGCAGACATTTTTTCAAAACTGTATAAATCTGTTAAAAATAAACAAACTTCAAAATTAAATGTTTGTAGTTTATTCACAAAATTGTATTTTATGATAATATCCTGGTTAAAATTGTATTGAACGGATAAGTTTTTATACAGAATTTTTTAAACTTTATTTTTCGTCTTCTGAAAAATCAAGAATATGGACTTAAATCCTTTATACTTATCAGTATAGATATAACACCTTCAAAAAAGCATGTCACAAAAGTAATATTTATTGCACAGCCAACATATATTTAAAAAAGAAGCATATAGTAAAAAATATTTACTAGGCATCAAAATGTTTAAAAAAAAAAAAAAAAAAAGAGGAAAGAAAATATTGTGGAAAATAAAAAATCAATTTGTTAAATTACATACACTGGTCATGAATCATATTTTAAAAATGGTTGTAATTAAATGATAATCACAAAAAAGCAATGTCTTAAACCATGCTTAAAAAAAAAAGAAAAGAAAAAAAAGAAAGAAGAAGCGAAAAGAGAGATTTACTCTTTTCTTACGATTTATGGCATAGCATTTTTGGGAAGTACAATTTACTGAATTACACAATTAAAAAAGTCATTTAACTAAAATATATTTAAACATTAATTAAATAACACAGAAAAAACATGTATCTAAATAATATTTAATGTAAAAAGCATTTCATTTAATGTTTGAGAAAATATTTCATTAATTATGCTTTTGAAGAAACATTTTACTAAATCGGATTAAAAAAAAAAAAAAAAAAAAAAAAAAAAAAGAATTCATTACAAATATAATTGAAAATGGTATGGAATTTGCTAAATGCCATCTATCATCTAATATTTAAAAAAAAAAAAAAAAACAATTTGCTAAACAACAAATATATATATATATATATATATATATACACTGTAAAAAAAAAAAAATCATGCAAGATCACGGAGAAAGCCCGTAAAAAAAAAAAAAAAAAAAACGTTTAGACCGTAAAGTAAGAAAAAATAAACCTTAAATTATGTTACATGCCCGTAAAAAAACTTTTTTTTTTTTTCCGGACTTTCTCTGGAATATCTACTGCCGGGCATTCCCCGTAATCTTACGGGATTTTTTTTTTTAACAGTGTATATATATAACCAAATATTGTTAAAAAAAAAAAAAAAAAAAAAAAATAGTAATTTAAAAAGCTATTAAGTAGCATAGAATGAAAAGTATTTACTTAAATAATATAATAGAGAAAAAAGAAAAAAAAAAAAACAGCATTAATTTAATATTTTAGAAAACATTTCAATAATTACATTTTTGACAAACCATATTTTTAGAAAGCAAGCATTTAACTAATAAATTTTTTTGAATTAACTTGCGTGAATACAGACTAGGATCTCTTAGAAATTTCCCAATGGTGAGCATCCCAACCAGTCCTTGGTACCAAGTATAGACGACCACTACCCCACAACCGAAGGAAATAGAAAAACTCTTGTAGCTAAATAATACTCAACATAGAGATTATTTAAAACAATGTTTAAAAATGTGAGAAATTTTTATAGCATATACGTTTTCAAAAAGCAATGATTGCACTATCTACCAATAAGTATTTGAATCCGTTCGAACTTAGACGTTTTGTCAAATAGAAAGAAATTAAAACTTCTTCACACACCATAAATTTTAAATCAGCACAGCCGGTTTCGAAAGGACGTAGCCTTTCTTCATCAGGTGCAAACACGTGCTACTGCCTTGGAGGCAAAAGCAAGACTGAAAGCAGGGCAAAATCCGTAGGGGGAGGAGCAACACAAACAACCAATAGGAAGCATCATGCAGGGCAGGACCAATCAGAGAGGAACACACGTACACACACACCAGAAAAAAAGGGAGGGAGGGAAGGAGTAATCTTTTTTTTTTTTTTTTTTTTAATAATATTAAACTATTAAATAAATTTAATAAAATTTAATAAAATTTATCTTTTAATTATTATTACAGCATTATTTTATTATAACTAATATTATGTTATAAACATAATGAAGGAAATTATTTAATTGAATTAAACAAATTTTTCCAGGCTGTAGACAGCAAAGTGGAATAAGATTTTTCATTGACAATTTTATCACGATTAAGGTAAGTAGCTAAATTTTCCAAAAAATCCAGTTCGGAAACGCGTTTGGCATGAAAGATAATTTTGGCACTCTTAAAATTAAAACTATGATCAAATTCCCAACTGTGCTTCGCAACAGAAGATTTAGAAATTTCTTGATTAACAACATACCGAGAATGTTCACGTAAACGACATGCAAGATTTCTTTTAGTTTGACCAATATAAGATAAATCACAATTATTACAAGGGACATTATAGATACCCCACTTATGAAGCTCAGGAACAGGGGATTTGGTTGAAGGGAATTGGAATTTATTGGAATTTTCGAAACCGGTTGTGCTGATTTAAAATTTATGGTGTGTGAAGAAGTTTTAATTTCTTTTTATTGACTGTTCGCCAGTTTTTGAATTTATTTTTGGTTTTGTCAAATATCTAAAAAAATTCTTGAGGAATTTTCGTGTAACTTTGGGAGTATAAAAAACGTGTTATACATATTTCAGCCAGAGTCTGATTAAGGGGGAAGCACACATTATCTCCGCTCTCACCGGAATATTTTTACAATTATTTTTTACTTCATGTCATAGAAATTCCACGCTTTGACGAGGAAATATTTTTTATAAAAAATGAACGGTGTAAAACAATCCAATTTACTCACCGTTATTAGTCACCAGAATTCTTTTAAAATAATTTTTAATGAGAATTTTATGTTCATTATAGGAGGAAAGTATTTGTTAAAAAATAACAGTGTAAGTATAAATAACGTGTGCTTCCCCCTTAATCAGGCTTTGATTTCAGCCAAAGTTTTGTTCTGAAGAGGAAAAAGAGGACCAGCAAAAAATTAAACAGTAATCAAAATGCTTTGGATTACCCTGTAAAAAATAATGCTTAAAATGCGTTTTGACTACAGCATGTGATTATGAGGATTCTTCTAATTATCCGCATAAATTTTTATGAGGTTACCACATTTATCCATGAAGATATAACGGTTTATTTAAAAAAATTGAAAATAAATAAATAAATAAACACGTAGGGTATTAGACCCAATGTAAAGCCATTTTTAGGACACTTGAAATACTATATTAGACACAGCATACTGCAATCATAATTCAAAAATATTAAATATCTTACGAAATATGAGCATTTTTACTAAATAATTTTTAACTACGCATGTGTAAACTTTTAAAAAATTTCATTTGCATAATTTAATAGCCAAAAGTATTCAGCTACTTAACCCTTAAATGCCTGATTATTTTTTAAATCAATTTAAAAATGTTTTATTCTTACCTTTCTTAAATAGATCACGGGAAAAATACTTTTAAAAATCATACTTTATTTTAACTATGGTTTACAGCTAAAGAAGCAATTTGTTGCCAATCGGCAAACATGAGGCATTAGAGCTTCAATATTATTCTAATAATACTTTAGTAGAAAAAAATGGGCTCGGCATTTAAGGGTTAAATGAAAACCCCAAACAAATATCATGTAAATTCAGAAAATTATGAGTTATAGAATGAACAGAATCAGTTTCTCTCTCTCTCTCTCTAAAAAAAAAAAAAAAAAAAAAAAAAAAGAAGAAGAAGATGATAAGGGTTTTTATCAATATTTATTTTCAGTCTTCGAACACTATATTACTATTTTGCATTGATTGAATCAAAATAAAAATGCGAGTAAAACCCCTTATAGTTTAGCTTTTATTTTGAGAGGAACTGAAGTTCTGTTCATTCTTTCTCTCACAGAGCTGCCAACCTAATCCGGCAAATTGTTAGTACCGCCCCTTTTCTTACACCAATAAATTTTTAGAGTAATTCTCTTCAAATTTATCTACGATGACTTAAGAAGAAAAATACTCTAAAAATTAAGCGGTGTAGAAAAAGCGGCGGTACTAACAATTTGCCGGATTAGGTTGGCAGCTCTGCTCTCATAACTTTTTGAATTGTCTGCATTTATTTTTATAGATTTTCTTTATTCTTTTTAGATAGTCACGTCTCTCTAAAAAGGAACTGCAGAAAATATGCAAAAAAATATGCAGTTCGAAAACTGTAAGGATTCGACAAACTCCATTACAGAGGTCAATAAAACTACAAAGTTGTTGAAGAATATTTGCGGTCGATACAATGACAAAATTACTGCAATTTATAAACTGCAGTAATTTTTGCAGGCTGAACAAGAACATCACTTGTGCTGGGACATCTGAGACTTTTCATAAGTCAGTTCCTGTTTCTAACAACTTCTTTTTTATTGCAAGTTACTCTTTCTCGATGAAGGATCTTTTTGGTGTATTATTCTGCATTTTTTCTGGGTTTGAGTTATTGATTTTGTTTGAATAAACTACTATGAAATTTGTGCTTCCTTCTGTGGTATTGTCATTCTCCTCAATATTCAATCAAATAAACCATCACATCGAATGAGAGAATGAAACATCACACAAAAACATTAAAAACAAGTATAACATTGCTTTCTAATCGTTTCTCAAAACAAAAAATAGAAACATACAATTAATAATACGTCTAGATTATATTTACAAAAGAAAATATATTCAAACGGGAAAAGGAAAATGTTTTTGGAGACATTCACATTATAAATGAGAATATATCTGTTATTCTATGCATAAATACCATAGGTTTCTTCATATATTCATTATTATATGAATTATTAAACTTAAAAATGCCTCAATCCTTTTTTAAGCACTATGAATGTTTTCGTATATTTTGTAATTTATTTACAGTAAGTAATCAAATTATTAGAATTTTTATTTTATTTTTATTTATTTATTTTTTATTTATTTTAACACATTTTCTACTTACTAAAAAAATACTGGATGAAATTGCGTTGAACTTCAGACACGTAAAGAACATTCATAAACTAACACTTTACAGTAACGATTTAGTCACAAGTGTAATTAAAAGACTAACCACAAGATGAAGAAAATCAAAAATACTTTGGATTACCATGTATCATAAAAAGCTACAAATGATTAGTGCTTTAACTCGCAATTTCATCTACTATTTACAATGTTTGTATATATATATATATATATAAAATTCTTAATTTTTTGTTACTTTTTTGTTGTAACAAGAATAGATTTCAACAAAATTTTACCAAATGCGCAGACAAATTGAAAAAGCATTAGAGAAACATTATTCTGAAACATAAAATGCATAAATTTAATTTTCGCTGAGCTATTTGTAGTAAATATATATATATATTACTGCGCATGCGTGAAAGATAACACTCTTTTTATTACATAGGTTTAATATAGATACATAGGGCAACGTATATCAAAAGTTAATATGAATTGAATAAAAATTAAGCAAATTATTGTAAATAATTTGCTTATTGTATAAGCTATATTTTAGATATTTTTCAGAGTTACAATTTTATAAGGATTTTTCCACTTGTAACGTATTTAATTTAGAGATCTTATTTTTTTAGCCACATCGAGACTAATCTATTTATGAAACACCTCTTATGAACTCACAAATCTAACAAGGAGAGGTCACGACATGGAAAATTCAGATCGCGACGAAATTGCGCAGAATTGTTGTAAGAATGTTACTATGAAGGTAACAATATATTAAAACAATAGCGCGCACTAGCCAAACAATTTTGAGGAAAAGGTCTCTAACGTTTCAGTAATTCTTCAGTACAAGTTACTTCAGTACATATGTATTACTTTTTATAATTAATTTCATTTTCTTAAAATTTATAGTCTCAGAGATAATGCATGATCTATCTTATAAAAAATAATGTTTCATTTCTAATAATTCCCAGATAAACACCTGCTTTCAAACTGTCGCTTTGAGTATAAACAGCTACCCGATATCGGTTTGGGTGCATTATTTATTTGTTGAAGAATAATATCATCTGCCTAACTGAATCCGTCTCTCAGATGTTTTTAGTTTATACTATTTTTTAATTAAATCACAGCATGTATTCCTTTATAAACGCTGTATGTATTAAGTGCAAACGGTGGGAAATACAAAATTCCTTCATGTGAAAGTGAAGACGGGAGTTCATTGCATACATAGGAAAAATGAAGGGATTTAAAAGAAAAGTTGTAAATTACGGGAAAACGTAAAAGAGAGACTATACTGTATTTCCTTTAGTTATAGATTAAAGGTAGTTTATAATGAGTTATAACAGTTTCTTCCTGATTTTCTCGAAATTTCTACAAAAGATCCGTATTAGATCCGTTGACGAAAAAAACGGATCCGGATACGAATATCTTTTTTTTTTTTTTCGCGGATATCCGCGGATACGGATACGGAGCTCCGGCACATGTCTAGTGAAAACAAGTACAGCACTGATTTCATGTGTTGCTATTTAGCTTGAATCATTCAAGGAACGACACGCACAAAGTCGCTGCTTTGAATTCCCAAGTTATAGGATTTTATTGAGTATACTAAAAAAGGATACATATATTTGTTATTTTCTCTATCTATGGTAGAAAAAGTATTGTTTTGGAGTCAAAATTTCGAAACTAAGTTTTTGCTATAATTACACGTTTTGAGGTCCCCTAAACTCAAAAATCTTTTTCCAAATTTTGGTTAAAATTGAAAAACCGGAAGTAGGACCGTAAGTCCGTATCTCAGACACGGATCTAATGGTTTTCTTCAAAATTGCTATATAAACGCTCTATTAGATGTCCTTTCGTATGAATTAGTTGCACTGTTAAAAATTTTACATAAAACTACTGGTAATCATTTAAGTCTTATATAAAACTAGCAGGCTTTGCCCGCTTCGCTGGGCACTATATTTAAATGATTTCTTTGTAACTGAATATATTTCGATTGGCGACTATTTTCGTCACAGCTTTAGTATGAGACCTCCTTGGCAATATTAAACATTTTTTGAACTTCTCGAATCTGTACAACAAAACTATTATTAAAACAAATATTTTTGAAAACAGTCCAATAGCTGGTGTTAATTATTCGAATAGTCTGGAAACAGTTGAAGCTGTTACTCATACAGTATAAGTCATTATTCGATGAATGTTCTGGGACAGTCCAAAAAATAGTCACTTGTTCCACAGGAGTAAAGCAAATAACACCAACTACACCAGAGCAAAAATTTTCGCTCACTCACGAAAAATGTCCAGTCGCTTAGAGCTCAATCTCTAAAGTGCAATGACTCAGAATAGGTCTCTGAATAACTCTGGATCGCAGTGACTACATACTCTTTCGCAAAAATCAACTCACACCTACTTATAACTTTTGGCGATGGAGCTTGGAGATGACTCCATCGATAATCCCTTGGTAAGCCCAAGGTCTATGTTCCCGTGTGTCGGAGAGCTTCGAAACATCGGGAACCCTAAACTACCATTTTTCACCAAATTTGGCCGCCCACTCGCCAAGTTTGTCGCCAAGACTATGCTTTCTATTAAACATATCTTTATTTAGTTATTTAAATATTAATTTGAATTAATCAAATATTTCTGCCCGACAGCGTGCAAGTGCAGTCACACACAGCAGCTCATTTATTTGTATGTAAAATTAGCGTAGTGATTGGTATATAAAAAAATAAATAAATAACTAAACATTATCGTGCTACTCAACTTTATTATATCTCTCCCTTGGCGGCTTTTGAATTTTTGTCGCCATATTAGCGATTTTTTTTTCTTTTTTTTTGTATAATTTCTTGCATAAAAATAGAAAGCGTTTTGTCGGACACCTTCTCGTTAACATATAAGAACCCTTCATATCCTGTTTATTTTATTAATGGTTTTTAGGTTTAAAATAGTGCTTGATAAAATAAATTTTCTATTTTTAAAACTGCACTTTTTTTCTATAAAATTATCTACTCAGATAAAAATAGATCATTTATGTGATACTATTTCAGTTTATTTTTTTCGTTTTGTAATATTTTATAAATTTTATATTTTTCTTTAACTACCTAGATTAAAATCGCCGTTGCTAAATTAAACCTCTTGGTGAAAAATGTTCGGTGTACTTCAACGCAACAATTTAAAAAATCACCCAGGAGGATCTATAAATAAAACTGATTTTAGTACAACATATATTAGCATCGTAAACTATATTAGCACTTTATCAATGTGTAAAAGAAATTTTAAATTAAAAATGACGTCAATTTTTGTGAGATGCATAATTTATTTATTTTTTATTTTTTATTGTTCACGTTTAGATAAATGTATTTATTTTCCTGTTGAAAAAAAAAATAAACTCGTATTTTTTTTTTTTTTTTTTTTCTTTTGGCAACAATTAAATTATGTATAAAATTTAAATGGCTAATTTTTTGCTATTATTAGCTTACAAAATTGCTATTTTATGCATAAAAATCGCAAAAACAAAATTTTTTTTCGGAATAAAAGGCAGTCAACTTTGTAAGTTAGGGTATAAGCTATCTCCATTACAAATTTCATCGAAATCCGTCGAGCAGTTTTGGCGTGAAACTCAGTCAAATAAATTCACAGACATTCACATTTATAATATATATAAGATTACAGAGAAAAATAAACGGATATGTTAAAAAAAATGTATGTTATACATACATTTTAACGCCTAATATTAATTTAACCAATTATTGGCGAGAACATATTTGTGAATTAGAATGCTTTTACTAAAGTAGAAACAGCCATTCTTAATTTTTTATTTATAAATCAGATAAGTAAAATAAGTAAAAATATAGAATAAAGATTAAGAATCTCGATTATTTTCTTTTAAATAAGAATTATTGTAAATTTATAGAGACCCTGGATAATCATTTCAGTAAATTTACAGAATTTTTTTTACATTGTGGTTAGTTCAAGAAAACTGACAGGCGCGCTGTTTAAATAGCCCAATTTCAGGTCTCGCAAGTGCGTTCCCTTAAAAACGGCTGTGCAGATTTTTTTCAAACTCCCCATATTAACCCCTTTTTAGATATAATTTTGCATGTAATTACTATTTTTTGGTCAACAATTGAGTATGCCAGATTTTGGTAAAAGTCGGTATTTTAAAAACGGCTCTAACGATTTTCTTGAAAATTGTTGCATAAACCCATTTTAGATATTCTTTCTAATGTATTAAGTGGTTATTACAGGAAAATTAACAGTCATCCTGATTAGTTAGGTCAGTTTTATATCTCGGAAATTAATATTTCAAAAAATGGCTCAACCGATTTTTTTCCCTTCTTATTTTTAAACTCGCTATGTAAATATGTTTTATATGTCTTTACACGTGTATCAGCTTTATCTTACTGGAAAACTTTTAGGTGTCTACTTTGTTAATTCAATTTTGTACCATCTGATCACATTATCTCTAAAAAGTGCATATAATATGTGCAATACTGAGCAGTGGAAGTTGTGTGGTTGTTTCACACCAGATTTTTTTATATTTATAAAAATAGGTTTTCTAAATAGAATATTTTATGAAAAGCATTCGTCGTTTGTTTACAAAGGTAAACAAAGGAATTGGATTACATTAGCATTTCCAGCTATGAT
Source organism: Salticus scenicus (assembly GCA_963930645.1). NCBI lineage: Eukaryota > Metazoa > Arthropoda > Arachnida > Araneae > Salticidae > Salticus > Salticus scenicus. The sequence goes on from OZ005657.1 coordinate 189,695,393, forward strand.
TGGATTGGGTCGTAGGGTTTAAGGCCGATTGACTGCACTTTTGTCCTAGGCCTGAGGGGAGTGTCCTCTGTGGGGGGTCTTTCTTAAGTGTCCTAGCCCGTATTTACGCAAGTTTTGGAGAAACCCACAGAAAACTCCGAACGGCAAGTCCGACGAGCGCGACCTGGGATCGAACCCGGCACCTCACGTCTACCAGCTTTGCCGCTTGGCCGCTGGTGGGCCCCAGCTATAGTTGGAAATGGCACAAAAAGGATTTCAAGTTTTATTTTTTTTACTATGCAAATTTAAATACACTGTGTAATGCGTATATGTTTTATCAGCAATATACACTGCCACCAAATATGAGTCGAACATATTCTGTTAATAAAAATGTTTTCTGTAAAGTAAGAGAAAGTAGTGTGGGTGCCATTGTTAAAAGATTAATGGCAAGTTTTTTTTTTTTTTTTTTTTTTTTTAAGGGGGGGGGGGGTAATTATTTTAAAAGAATATTTTGCTTATTTTTCCTTAATAAAAAACTTACTATGAAACATTGAATCTACTAAAAAAAAAGAAAAAAAAAAGTCTTAGTGCAAAATTATTATTTTTATAATCTTAAAGGTAGAGAAAGTGCTATAATTACACGTTCAGCGTCAACAACACTTTTGCTTAGTTTTGTTTCATTTTTAAATGGTAGCACGCAAATTATCTTTAATTAGTGCAATAGAGCATTTTACTTCTATTGCTCAAACATGAATAAATTAAAATAATTTCCTTTTCTTCAGTTCAGAATTCATTTAATTAAATAACCTTGATTAAAATCCAAATAATTCCACTATCCAGAATATGGTAAAAAGAGCAAGTTTTTTTTATATTAATTAAATTTCTGTTAAGGAGATTTATTAGCAGATTAATAGTTAGGAAATTTTGAAAAACGGAAAAAAGAAAAAAAAATCAATGTTTTGAATAGAATTTTTTTTAAAGAATGACAGAAAATTAATGTAAAATTGAAAAAAAAAAAAAAAAAAAAAAAAATCGTGTTATTATAAAAATAACTTTCTATAACTGTTCTTTAATTCACCTTTGATAAACATTTTTGCAACTATTTGAAAATTACAGTAACATTTTAGTGATCGAAACAGGAAATTAAATGGAAAAGCTGATCTACTATTTCTTTTCTGAAGATAAATAAGCAAAGTCACAGAATATAGAATTATCATAAAGATCGAAGTTAAAAATAAAGAAAACACATATATACTTATTCTCTAATTTTTCGGTTATTTCCTGTAAGTTTTAATTTATATATTAAATATCAGTTAGTAAACAAATCGTTGCTGCTATCAATATGACACTGGCATACCATGTATGGCTCAATAGATCTCCGACTGCACTGCCAGATTACTGCGAGACCATCATAAACTGTGATGTCACATCAAAACATGCCCCCTTTTGGAGTCGGGCGGCATTCGGTGATTTTTCAAATTCACAAGTAATTGATACTTTTTTTTTTTTTTTTTTTTTGTAATTTTGAGAATATTTTTGGAAACCTGTGGATCTAGATTTATCAGAAATAAGTAAGTAAATTTGATCAGTTTCCCAATATGTGCAAATTCCTTATTGCAAGATAGATAATATTTTCATCACTTGACTGTTGACACAGGATACAAATTGTTCAATCAACACACTTTGACTTTGCGGGCCGCGGTAGCTCAGTCAGTAGAGCGCTGGCCTCGTAATTGGAAGATTGCGGGTTCGGTACTCGAGCAAACCTAGAGCCCCTAAATAAAATAATAGGCCGGCGCATCACCGCCATTTTTTTGCCTCCGAAGAGGACATCATTCCCGCTTGGCGTCTTTATCGCTTCCCTAATGATTTTTAAAAATCTTGATCTGAAGCTAATCCGGTCAAGATAAGAGCAATAAGCAACAATAATATTCCTAATAACACATTTTTTCCCCAGTACATTCTCAGGATGCCATTTTATTCTAAGGATATCCTATGGATGTATTGGAAATAAGATGTGTTGTTAGGGCCATTTCTGTTTATTTTACAAAATGTCGCCAAAACTCAAATACACAGTAATAGAAGCTCTGTGAATTCTTTATATTAACTTCTTGAAAGATTATAGCAGTTTATCGCTAAACAAACTTCCATATCATAGTTTACTTAGCTAAAATTATGAAATATAATAAAACAAGTTACTCTAAAGTAACGCAAGACGATAAAAAATGTTTTTCGTTTGTTTATCAGAGAAACGCGTTGGGTACATGTGGCAACCCTAAGGCAACAAAATGCCTGATGCGCCAGCTCGAATATATAGGAGCCTTAAGCAAACCAAAGAACGTCGTGTACACTAATGGTGGCTGGTGCACGTAAAATCTGTCGTGGCCGCAATGTACTCCCAGTTCCCATCAAAAATTATACCTTTGGGGTCACCGAAACGGGAAAGCCGTTCCTTCCGTGGAGGATCAAAATTGCGATGGCATGTCTCCGGACCACCTCTAGGGGTGAGTCCCAGACCGTCGCCAATTGTCCATCTGCGCAGCACTAGTGCGACGTTAAACACAACCACCCAACCACCCTTTGCTTCACACACGATGCTAAAAAAAACCGCTTTGCCATATTTAAGATTTCCCCTTCCCTTTCTCAATCCTAAAATTAACAAACAAACAAAAAAGAAAAAAAAATTGACCGAAGTTTATTGTTCTAAAAAGAAGACACTTATATTGAGAAATTACGAAAAGAACATCTTTTTGTAAAAAGGAAGGAAATCTGTATGCCTACATTGGCTGATAATTTAGCTTATTGCCGTGGTTAGAAAGAAAATACGCCATTTGAATTTAAGCCGCCATCTTGAATTCTAACGACTTTTCGAGATGCTTTCTCAAGTGAACTGCATAGTCATAACCTACATTTCTGCCAAAGGGGATCTTTATATAGCAATTTTAAGGTTATATATATATACTTAGCACCTCCAAACTACAGGGCAGTCAGCCGAGTTCATTGTTTTAATAGTGAATATACAGTCGGCAGCAAAATTATTCGAGCGCTAGCAATAATTCCTATGTAAAAAATGTACACTTAATGCTGCTTTGTTAAATAAATGCTTGTCGAGTGATGTTCTTAAGCAGTCTAAGAATATGATTCGACAAGGATTGATTTATTTAACAAAACAGTATCAAGTGTACTTTTTTTACTTAGGAATTATTGCTAGCGCTCGAATAATTTTGCTGCCGACTGTAAAGGGAGCGGGTTCGAAGAACGTAGAGGTGGCAGAATAACTATAAGACTTTCTAAATATTAGTTGTTGTAATTCAATAGAAAACCTATGAGAAAACAGGTTGAATTTCATTTTTAAATTTCTGCCATAAGAGCGCTACTCTTGAAACGTGAGAATTTTATAGATAATTGATATATATATATATATATATATATATATATATATATTTTTTTTCCCTCGGAATTTATATCTTCATGCAATGATTTATTACTTTTACTTTTCATAGGTAATATTAATGCTCCACGCACTCTCTGTTGCGAGGTAGTAATTTACCCCATCGATAGAATAAAGTAAAATATATCTGTAATTGAACGTGTAAAAGAAGAGTATTTTAAGTACAGTCGGTAACAAAAGTGTCCAAACACTAGCAAAAATTCCTATATAAAAAAAGTGCACTTCATACGGTTTTGTTAAATAAATCCTTGTTGAATCCTGTTCTTAGTCAGTGTAAGAACATGATTCGATAAAGATTTATTTAACAAAACCGTATGAAGTGTACTTTTTCTACATAGGAATTTTTGCTAGTGTTCGGACACTTTTGTTACCGACTGTACTTAAAAAATAAGTAAGTTTTTGGTTAATAATTATACAACAAATTCATGTATTATAAATAAAGTATATTTAAAATTATCTGATATTTTCAAAAATTGTATTATATGACAAGAACTTTAAAAATGATTATTGCACGCGAGTACGACAAATTGACCACAAGCTGAATAATATCTTATTAAGCAAACATTTAGAATAATTTAAAATGGTTTTCTGTGCTTTTAAACGCAAGAGGCTTTATGTTATCTTTTGTTTTGATTTATTTAAAAAAAAAAAAAAAAAAAAAACTGCTAATGTTCTAACATTTTTACTTTGTTGACTTTTCCAATTCGAATTTATACATTGCGACTCTTTAAGCATTGTTTTTAAGCAAAAAATAGAGCCAGATCTAGTTAGTCTTAATATGGAAAAAATAACTGTAGAACGATAATCGAACCCAAACTTCTTCAACAAAAGATTTCATTGGAGATACTTAGCATCATGCAGAAACAAATTTCCTTATTTGATTTTAAGGAAATGTTAAACTAAACTTATTATCTACAAATAAATCTCAATTTCACGTGTACATAAATATAGGGCATACATTATGATTAAAAATAAAAGTAAAAATTGTTTAACTAGTTTAAGAACCCATGTCCCTACTAATGTCGATATTTCAAAGAGCAATATAAGGCTTAATTTTAAGAGAGGATTACAGTAACCCTTTCACAATAACAGATATGAGCATTTGGGGAATTAAAAGAGCACTGTCTGGATAAATTAGCAACGGGGTATGCTTTTCTATATCAATAAAAATTTCCTTGGATAAGTGATTAGAGAACTTGAAGTCGTCTGTGAAGTATTTATATTAATCTTTGCCCCTGTGTGTGTTTGGAATACTGAACTGTATTATTAACTTTCAAGCGAACATTTCAACTAATTGTAAATGACTCTACTAAATTTAGAAAGATCTCGGCTATAGATAGAAATGAAGATCGTGAAAGATTTAACTTTATACAGTTTAAGAACTTATTTTATTTTAGCGATACCCTCGGGCATAATACTTACTTGGATAAATGTAGTTTAGATCAGACATGAGACCGATACCTGAATAGAATACATTTTAATATCGGGTCACATACAATTTGTCAGTGAATGTCAGTTTATATGTGCGTGAATTGTTTCAATAATATCGAAAGCATTTGAAGAAACTTCCCAAAATAATATTCTCTTATAAATAAGTAATGTAAGAATTCTTAGAATGCCATAAAATAGAAAATAAATTACTGAAAACATTTAATGCAATAAGTTGCATATAAGAGATATTACCATTTCCGACACACTTTGTAAATCTGAAAAAGAGCTAGCATAATTTTCTTTACAAAACATTAATTTTTCTTTTATGTTATTAAAGAGAGAGAGAGAGAGAAATAAATATTATCTACTTTTGATACCACATTTTCCAACTTTTTATTGGAAATATTTACTGACATTACATTTTACTTAATTAATATAATTAGGCTAGATTCAATGATGTGAGTAAAATATATTGTTTAACAATATTCAGAATTCAAATAGGGCTAAAAGATAATAACATATTCAATATATTCAAAGCATATAAGAAATTAGTATTACCTTTCATAAACTCATCCAAGACTCTACAGGGTGAATATATTTATATAACTGGCAAGTACTACGAATATTTAATACCACTTTTTCTGAGTAAAATTTTTATCTTATATAATCACAGAAAAAGGCTACAAAAACTTATAAAAATAAATAAATAAAAAATACCAATATCCAAAAATCGTAGTACTTGGCAGTGAAAAACGATTAAAACGATATTATTCCGACTACTGTAGAAGATATTCCAATTTTTTATTGGAAATATTTACTGACATTACATTTTCCTTAATTAATGTAATTAGAATAGATTTAAAGATCTCAGTAAATTGTATTGTTTAACAATATTCAGAATTCAAACAGAGCTAAAAGATAATAACATATTCAATATATTCAAAGCGTATAAGAAATTGGTATTACCTTTCATAAACTCATCCAAGACTCCACAGGGTGAATATATATATATAACTGGCAAGTGCTATGAATATTTAATACCATTTTTTCTGAGTAAAATTTTTATCTTATATAATCATAGAAAAAGGCTACAAAAACTTATAAAAAATAAAAATAAAAATACCAATATCCAAAAATCGTAGTACTTGGTAGTGAAAAACTATTAAAACGATATTACTCCGACTACTGTAGAAGATATTCTGATCACTGTACTTTGATGAAACTCGGTGTAAATTTTCCATAGATTATGGGGAAAAGATTTCTGAAATGAGAAAATTTTTACTACTGAGTGCAAACCATTAATTTAGGAATTCTTCGTTAGAATTTTATGAACTGCATTTTCTAGTTAAATATTAATTGATTTTTTGGAAAACAAAAAACAAACTGAGAGTTTTAGGAAACTTTTAAAAGTAATTTTTCATTTTCGGTAATTTTATATGAAACTTTCATCAAAACTTTTGAGTTTTGTGATTTTTTTTTTTTTTTTTTACGTATATAAATTATAATACCTTTTTAACTCTTTAATGTAGAGAATTTTTTACTCATAAACACAAAATTATTTACGTTTCCAAAGTAATGAATGCCATTAAAATTGAATTTTTTTTTTTTTTTTATTATAATTACTATTATAGTATATAATATTTAATGTAATTTTTAAATAGAATTATTTGAACTTAAATAACAAATAGTAGCAAAAATAAACTAGCATGTAATGGCTCAAGAAAAGCTTAAATATGTACTACGTTTTCCACACCACTGTGCCCTAATGAATTAAAATAAAAAACTAGCGGTGAAAAAATGGGAAAAGTTATTTTACATTTAATCCTTTCAGGCTAGACGTAATTTTGCTTATTTAATATCGACAACCACCAGAAATTAAAATTAAACTTAGAAGAAAAGAAATAAATGATTTTTTCCGCTAAGTTTTAAAAACAAAATTTTGTAAAAAAAAAAAAAAAAAAAAAATCCAGGATAATTTTAGCAATTGGGAATAAAAACTAGAAACTAGGTGGTGGTATTAAAACCCGAATAAACTACTACGTCAGAAGCGCCAAAGAAAAATATTTGAGATGCATACAGCTGTTTCGGTAGCCTTAAGCGTACCGTCTTCAGTGCAAAGTTTCTTTTTGCACTGAAGACGGTATGCTTAAGGCTACCGAAACAGCTGTATGCATATCAAATGTTTTTCTTTGGCGTTTCTGACGTAGTAGTTTATTCGGGTATTCCAACTTCAAGACTCCTGTTATTAGGTGGTGGTATACAATATGTACACAAGTGCTTCAAAGAGTTAAAGGGTCAGGTACTTTCAGAATAACAGAATTTAATACAAAATTTAGAACTCGTTATCTTAAAAATAACAAGATTTCTTTGCACAAAACTTAGTCAGAATATTTAAGAAACTTTAATCTTTTAAATTTTCCCTTTAATAAATAAATTTAAATCAAATCTTATTAATTTTAAATAATAAATAAATATAAAATTTCTTAGATTTCACAGCTCATACTATAGATTATTATTTAAACAATCCATCGGGACTAATTTTGTTTTTAATAGTGAGGACTTGATATACTATCAAAACAAATTTATAATTTTTTAATAATAAAATTAAAAGTAATAATAATAATAGTAATCTCACGAAGCATAAGATTTAAAAGATTCTAAAATATATTACCCATCATACAAAAACCATAGTCTTTAAAGTATCGACATTGTAGTTTTATACAGATTAATTTATTGAAAAATCTAGCAGGATACGTGTTTCGCTAGTTACTATATTTAGAGGAATTTTCAAAAAACATTAGTCATTCTGTTTTAAATCACTTTATAAATAAAAGCAAACAATTATCTCATTTAAATCGCTTAAAGCTTCACTTCGTGTCCCCGCCTACGCTATATCGGTTCCGCGTCTCCATTGCTTGCATTTGCACTTTAACCGAACATTTCAATTTAAATGCTAAGTGGACGATAAGTGACTCTGCTATTATCCAAGATTTACGTTTTACAAAAAAAAAAAAAAACGTTTTTCGGACAGATTACCTTCTTCATTCTCTGACAATAGGTGGCCAGCACAAGACAATCTTTCTAGATGATATATGTATATATATATATATATATATATATATATATATATATATATATATAATTTACTTAATAAATAATAATCAAAAATTCGAAAATCAGGTTTCGAGGGGCATTAGGAGAGATCTAAACGGACGTTATACAAAATTTTGTAGCTCAGCGATCATCCGTTTGCCTAAAATACGACCAACACACCTCTAAGTTTAACTTTGTTTTTTGTCCTTTTTTCGTCATCCTTGCGAGATATATAGGATACTGTGTAGACACTGAAAAATTTCCTTTTATGTATTGGAATGTTTTCTATTAATTATCTGCAAAAGGTAACACATTGGCTCTTAAAAGACCGAACCCCCGACCTTCGCGTTATTAGCCTAATGCTCTAACGAATTGAGATAACGGGCCACGGCAAATATTTTTAACGTTTCTATCTATCATCACGATCATTTCAGAAATTTATAGAATTTAATTAATTTAAAAAATTCAAAATTTCGGAAATCTAGCTTTGAGGTGCATCAGAAGAGATCAATATGGATCTCCATGTAAAATTCTATAGCTCTGTGATCAGCCGTTTGCATACAAAGCGACGAACACATACATACACACACATACATCTTAAGGAAATAATTATTTTTTCCCTTTTAGCTATATTAGATGGGGAAGGGGTGGGGGATTTCATCATTTACATTATTCTACGGTGTTTGGAATTCCACGATTTGTATTTATCACCTTTAAAACCTGCTAAAATGCAGAAAGATATGACATTAGTAATAAAGCCTCCTAAATCATTCCATCTGGTTACATTCTAATAAGCTTTGTTAGTAACCTTAAGTAAGTTGTGTAGTGGTGGTGATATGTAGGGTTTAAGGGAGGTCTTTTTAAAGGGTCCTAGCATCACCTTTTAAAGCACCATCCCCTAGGCCCATGTACATTGGAAAAAATTTATGTTGTGTTCAATACAGGAGGTCGGAATCAACCCATTTTATACCATTGTCCTATTTAAAGGACAGCGGAAAAATAGCATATAGAAATCAGAATTTGCTTGGTGCGAATATTTTGTCAGCTGGAATATATAATAGTATATATAAGGTTCTGCTAGCGTGTTATGTGTCTCACCTCCTCCTCCTCCTCCTCCTCCATCTGGAATCTTTGTTTAATCATTACATTAGGGGGCATGGTTTATCTTTTTGTGGTTGAAATTTCTTTCTGGAGAACTATCATGTAAATAAGAAAGTATTATACAGATAAAGCAAAACTTTATACTCGGAAAGCACTTTTCACTATTGAAGAAAACACTAAAACATATAAGTGCAAATTTCATCCTCTTTATTTCAATGTCCTGCGTACAAGGTGGATAAGATTTCTTATACAGAATATATATATATATATATATATATATTAATTTTGTTGTATTTAGTTTATTTAGGTTTAGTTAACCTTAAAAAATATAATTTTTCTCAAATTTGAGCAAAATAAATAAATTGGGATAAATGGGTTAAGATAGCTCAGTGGTTAAAAATATTCGCAGGTTGAGACAAAATATTCCGTGTGCGATGATGGGCCTAGATATTTTCCATTCATTTTAAAAGTCCTTCAACCTTAATTTCGAAATTATCTGTACTACTTAAATTGTAAATTACCACAGATGAAGTTATTTAACCATAAATTTCATTCTAGGTAAAAGTAACACGATTCAGTGTAAAAATGTATAAGATAACTGAAGTTTACTGTGGGGGGGGGGGGGGGAATTGTTTAAGCAACAACCTCTAAATATTTACTTAAATCGTTGAAAAAAAAAGAAGATTTTAAATAAATTTTCTCAAAAAAAAAAAAAAAAAAAAAAAGAAGAAGAAGCAACGTTACACGTTACACTTTTAGGAAACGCCCTTCAATCATTATTCTTGCTCTATGCAAACAAAATATATAAACTCTAGACTTACAGCATATATATGTACTTGGCAATATATATTGGTAAAACTTTTTTTTTTTTTAATCTTAATTATTTATAAACATATTAAACGCTATTGTATATTTATATTTGATTCTAAAATATAGTTAATCTGTGAATTGAAATTCTGAGATATTCAGAAATATTTATAGAATATCTACATACTTTAGCGCACATCGGAACTCCAACTGTGATATGAAGTTTGAAATGACCTTCTCGATCATAACATACACGGCTAAATACTGGACGATTGCTCAGTATAAGGATGAAAAGATAAAGAAAATGTCATCGAACGAAACATACTTCACTTCTAATAAGCCCGTGAGCATCGTAGGTCGTGACTTGTTTTAAAGTATATGCCACGTGCCGTAGCAAAAGTATATTTCAAGCAATACATGTGAGTTTCAGGAAAGCTTTATATTTACAGGAAACTTTTACTTCGAAAAAATTTTTCCATCATATATTTATATCATGAAATATCGAAGGTAAATTCACATTTGATGAGTGTTATTTACGTGAAAGCAACGCTTGGTGGTTGCTTTGCTTTGCTTTGCTTGTGCTTTGAGGTGTAGGCTACAGCTTGTGCCGGCATTACCTCAATTGATCCTCAGCCGCCGCAGCATCCTAGCTGGACAGCAAAACACACCAACAAAAAACGGAAAAAAAAAAAAAAAAAAAAAAAGAACAAGAGTAGGCAAGGTGAAATATGAAACCAAACATTAAAAAAACTCGTTGTACTGAAACAGGAAAAACCAAAGAAAAAGTATATTACAGGAAGCAGGAAACAAACAACTCAGTTTCTTACTGTTGATAACACAGGTCTGCGATGAAAAAATTGTCGGTAAAGTGAGTGGTGTTTTTTATAGATTTTTGGATGCTGATTTCTGGAAAAATAATGAAAAAATTCCATCACGTACAGTTTCATCACAAATCGCAATTTGTTTTTACGAATTTAGTATATTTTGGACCAAAAATTTTTTTTAATATGAGTTTGATAAATATATTTAAGGACTTAGATAGTAAATTAGTAGATTAAACTACTAAACAGGAAAGAATATATTATTTTTTATCCAAACTATTTCTCTGAATCGGTAAACTGCCCGTTAAACATAATATTGAAGATCGCGGAAGTCAGTTGAAATCTGATTTTCCTTGCATGTGTCTGTCCATCCCTTCTCACACCCCTTTTCACTGACCTTTTCTCTACTCCCCATTTAGGGTCTTTCTCTGCTCTGTATTGTATACACGTATTTATATTCCGATCTGCAAGTTTTAAGACATAGTATTAATTTTTACTTTGAGTTTTTTTTTTTTTTTTTTTTTTGCTCTAGAGAGCAATGGCTTCCAGAGGATGTGTGAATTCACCGAATTGTTTCTGCTATATTTGTGCTAACTATATAGTTAAAAAACAACAAAGAAACATTTCCGATTTTGTAAAAAAAAATCTATTATATTTATTTTGGCAGGAAATTAGGATATCAAAACAAGCCTTGGGCTCCACACAAAGTTTGCTGCATTTGTGTAGATGAATTAAGACAATTGAGTCAATGTAAAAAATAGTCTTTTCGGTTTGGTATACCAATAATTTGGAGAGAACCAAAAAACCATAGTGATGATTGTTATTTTTGTACTTGTAATGTGAAAGGCTTTAATTTGAAGAACAAAAAACAGATATTTTATCCTAACATTCCATCTGCCATACGACCTGTCCCTCGTGGACCTGATATACCGGTTCCTTCCCCTCCAGATACTATTGAAAACATTTCTTATTCAGATACTGAATCTGAATCTGAATCTGAAATTGATGAGGTTGATGGAGTATATGACTCCACTAGCGATGAGCCTAAACTTTTCACCCAGGCTGAGTTAAATGATTTAGTCAGGGATTTAAATCTACCCAAGGATTCGTCAGAAGTTTAGTTTCTAGATTGAAAGAAAAAAATTTGCTAGCTCCTGGTACTTCATTTTCTTGGTTTCGGTACAGAGAAAAGGAGTTTATTCCGTATTTTTCTCAAGCTGGTGAACTTGTTTATTGTAGTGATATTCCAGGCCTCATAAAAAGTTTCAAAATTGAATATAAACCTGAAGAATGGAGACTTTTTATCGATTCGTCAAAAAGAAGTCTTAAAGCAGTACTATTGCATAATGGAAATGAGTATACATCTGTTCCTGTTGGATATTCAGTACATTTGAAAGAAGTTTACGAAAATATTGATTTAATTCTAAGTAAACTATCATATTCAGATCACGAATGGACAGTTTGCGGTGATCTTAAAGTAATTGCAATGTTACTTGGGCAGCAGAAAGGATACACGAAATTCCCTTGTTTTCTTTGTGAATGGGACAGCCCAGACAGAAAACAACATTATATTAAGAAAGAATGGCCAATCAGGAAGACATTAGATCCTGGAGTCAAAAATATTCAAAGAAAAAATCTGGTTGATCCAAAAAAAGTGTTACTTCCACCGCTTCACATCAAGTTAGGTCTTATAAAACAATTTGTCAAGGCTTTACCAAAAGAAGGTGAATGCTTCAAATATCTTTGTGATCAGTTCCCTGGTTTATCCGAACAAAAATTGAAGGAAGGTGTGTTTGTGGGGCCTGATCAGGAAAATGATGAAAGATGAAAATTTTGAAAAGAAAATGGAAAAAAACGAAAGAGAAGCCTGGAAATCTTTGAAACTTGTTATTACTAGTTTTCTTGGAAACAAAAAAGACCCTAACTACAAATCTATTGTAGAAGAAATGATAAAAAATTTCAAGATTTTAGGTTGTAGTATGAGCTTAAAAATTCACTTTCTTGATTTACACCTGGACTATTTTCCTGAAAATTTAGGAGCAGTTAGTGAGGAACAGGGTGAAAGATTTCATCAAGATATAAAGGAAATGGAAAAGGGATATCAAGGAAAATGGAATGTCAGTATGATTGCCGATTACTGCTGAATGCTGCAAAGAGACAATCTCAGCAATTTCCACAAAAAGAAAAGTGGAAAAAGAACTTTTGAGGGAAAAAAAAACGTTATTATAAGGACTTGTAACTTTCTATATATACTAAAAAAATATTTGAATTGTAATTTGTATGTGTTTAATACTTAACGGAATTTAAATAAAATATCAAAATTTTGCAATTTCAACTGTTTTCATGAAAACATTCAATCACTTTGTAAAAAATCCTTACGTGATAGAAGGAATTGGAATTCATTTTTGGAATCAGCACCAAAAATAACGTAAGAATTAGTCATCAAAGTTAAAACAATTTTCAAAAAGTATTTTTTTGCAGGACTGTGTAATTTAAAACATTAAAACCGCCCACTGTGCAAAAACAGTCTGATGAAAAGCCGATAGAACATAGTGTTGGAGCTTAGTAGGTCCCAAAACTCGGACCATTCTGGAGTATTTGAACAGTCGATATTCATTTCTTTAAGCAGGTAAGTTCTTTCGTCGGCCCAGGCGCGACAATTAAAAATGTAGTGCTTTTCTGTTCCGTAATCCGCCCCACAAAATGAGCACATGGGCGAGTCCATAAGCTTGCATTTAAAAAGCCTGTATTCCGTAGGTAGGCTTTCGGTACGAAACCGAGCTAACAAAACGGCTTCCTTCCTATTATGAATATTAGTATAGTGAAGCTTCCCTAGGTGATTGCAATTTTCTGCATATTTGCTATTATTCCACCATTGTTCGAATTTGTACTTGAGAGTTCGGTGGAGATGATTCTTAAGGTCTTCTTGAGCAATACCACTATACGTAGAGATAGCAAACGGTCCGAATTTGGCCAGCTGGTCGGCGCATTCATTGGCATGAATACCAACGTGTCCCGGAACCCACATTAAAATTAGTTTTTTAGCTCTCTGTGTAGCTTGCTGCAAGGTATGATAGAGATAGAGGATACAGACAGGAGAGGATACAGGCCCATTCTGATTGGATGATTTGAGAGCTGCGAGAGCTGACTTGCTGTCGGTGATTAAGATGTAGTTATCATCTTTAACAAAACTTTGAACTGCGATATTAATGGCTAAAACTTCAGCAGTAAAGACTGAATTTAAGTGCTGGATTATATGGGCTTTTTTTTGTTGGCTAACAATATTAATAGCGGCAATAGAAGTTTTGTCCATGTCTTTAGAGGCATCTGTAGCAATAAGTTGGAAGTGCCGGTAATTTTCTGCGAGATATGCATAAAATAACTGCTGGATAATGGAGGGAGGGAGATCCTTGGTTTGAAAAGGGAGACCGCCATCAACAATGTCCACACACTCCGAGACCACTCCGCCGGGCCAATACTTTTGAATGAGCATGGAGTGGGAATACATCGAACCATTAACAAACCAGGAGAAGTCAGCTGAATAGGAAGCAGGAGAAAGAAGATTATAACTTGCAGCCTTAGAGCAGCGAATATAAAAACAGTCAGCTAAATAGTTTCTTCTAAATGTCAGAGGAATTTGATTGGCTTCGCGATATAATTTGTAAATGGGGGTCCATTTTGGAAGACCAAGGGCAAATCTTAGAGCAGCGTTACATATAATGTCCAGAGTCTTAAGCACAGTTTTAGATGCCGTTTGATAAATCACACACGCATACTCAATGGTCCCACGAATCATGGCGTTGACAATATGAATCAAATGCCAGGAAGACGCACCCCACCGAGGGGATGCGATAGCTTTAAGAAAATTGAGGCGCTTAAGACATTTCCTTTGCACCTGTTGGATGTGCAATCTGTAGGTCAAATTTTTCTCAAAAACAACCCCTAAGATCTTCGTGGAATCTTGCCAAGGGATGGTAACGCCTTTAAGAGAGAGGAAAGAGTCTGAAATATCGTTCTTACGTGACAAATTAATAGCTGCGCACTTGTCTGGGCGGACTTCTAAATGCCAATAGTTACACCATGTATTGATCCTGTGCAGGGTTTCATTGAGCTTACGGCCAACGTTTTCCATTGAAGTGTCAGATTAGTAAAGTATTATGTCATCCGCGTAGACGACCATCTTAACACCAGAATCAATACATTCAAAGAGATCTATCTTTCCTATTTTACCAATTCGAAAATTTATATCTACAGTGACAGTCTCTCAGGTCTTCAGGCTCTGGCTCGCCACAGGAGTAACCATCCTATTATTCAGAAAATCAAATTAGATCTCCTGTCTAAGCCCGACACTTTCTCTTTTGCTCATGTCTCCGCTCACAGGGGCGTCGCGGGCAATGAAATGGCAGATCTCTTAGCAAAAACTGCCACTAAAAAGGAAGCAGTGGATTTCGTTCTGGCCCTCTCCCCCTCTTACATCAAAAGATATCTTAAAGAACGACTAAAGAAAGAATGGCAGCTATACTGGGATACATCTCCTAAAGGTAGATTTACTTTTAACCTCCTCCCAAAAGTGTCAAATTATAACTTTGACCTTTCCCCAGCCATAACAGCCTTCTTAACGGGCCATGGCCCGTTCAAATCACATCTTTACAAATTTCATTGCTCGCGCACTCCACAATGTGAGTGCGGCGCTGAGGGTAATGCAAAACATTACTTTTTCTCATGCCCACTAACTCATGATTGGCGTATCCTTAACCCACCTAATAAACCTAACGACTGGCTTTTTAATATCGTTACCCGGCTTCCCCTACGTCAGAAACTAACCAGAATCTATAACTTCTTAATGCATCTTTCCAATTTGACCAACTAATTTTTCAATCTTCCAAGGCAGTTACCAACTTTTCTCTTGAAGGTCCATATAATTTTTCATCACAAGCTTTTCCATGCGAGGGAGCAAGGCTCCGTTCTTCTTTTTATATTCTTGTTACCTTGTCGCTCTCTGTCGCGTGAAAGCTCCGCTTTGGCGACCTCTGTAACTTTTTTTTTCCTGTTTATGCAATAAACAACGGAGGAGGTTTAACCTTTAGACACGGGCTTTTTTGAATCACCACAGTGCCATCGGAGCCCCTCTCTAAAGGTTAAAATCGCTCAAAACCGCTGCATAGTGGTGAGCGGCCACCTTCCGTCTTAGAATCTTAGAAAGAGATCTATCATGTAGATCATAAACAGAATAGGGGAAATGACATTGCCTTGGGGGACACCACGATTGGATTCTATAGAGTTGGAGACAACACCACGCCACTTTATTTTTAAGATCCTGTTATTAATCCAGTTGGCGATCCACAAAGCCACATTACCGCCGATTCCAATGGTGACCATTTTGTAAATGAGGGCATCTCTCCAGATAGAATCATATGCTGATTGGATGTCCAATTTAACAGCACACACATAATTATTTTGGCACCTAGCCTGTCGAATGTCTCTCTCCAGAACCCATAAAGCTTTGCAACAGTCACTGTTTGGAAGGAAGCCAAAGTGCCTCTCGTTCAGGATCGGATTAGACATAATCCAGTCTAACATACGTTTGAGGATCATTCTCTCCATTATCTTGCACAACACCGAAGTCAGGGCAATTGGACGATAGGAACCAACATTGAGCTTACAGTCGCCAGAAGTATTATTCGAGCAACTCCACCCCGTCAGAATTTTTCACGATTCGATTCAGTTGTCGGTTTGAATAATAAATATTTAGAATTTAAATATATTATTTAAATATTTTATTTTAATAATAAAATATTTATTATTTAAATATTTTATTTTTAATAATAAAATATTTATTATTTGTTTATCGAATCGTTAAAAATATATTATTTGTTTATCGAATCGTTAAAAAAATATATTCAATATTGGTACAGCATTCATTTAAAAAATGTCCTTATTCAATATTGTAAATTTCAGACAGAATGAGTACGGCTATTTATAAAGAATGAATCCAAGTCAATCAACCAATCAACCAACCTTGAAAAAAAAAAAAAAAAAAAAAAAAAAATTTTTTTTTTTTTTTTTTTTTTTTTTTTTTTTTTTTTTTTAAGGTTGGCTGATTGGTTGATTTAAAATCTTATTCGATATTTCTATCTCAAAGACATTAGCTATCTCAGATTCAAAGGCATCGTTTCAATATTAAAATAATATTATTATCTCTCTCTAATTCAAAGTCTCAATTTATAAACATCCAATATTGGCACTCTATCTATCGCAAAAAAATGGGCCGAACGAAGCGTCAAAGACAGAAATCTGCCATGAGACGCTTCGTTCGGCCCATTTTTTTGCCCCCTCCAGATTTAAGGCATCAGTTTGTACCATCTAGATCGATCCCCCACAAAGACTTTGATTTTGGACGGAGGGGTGTCTGTCCAAGAAATAGTCTCAAATCTATCTTCGTGGAGGCGAGGGTCGTCATCGTGGTCCCCATCGAAGAACAGCATGGTTCTGTCTATGAAATCTTTTAAGAATTCATTTATGAATGTGTCAGAGTCCCTCACGATCCGAATTCGGATGGCTTTATGGATGCATGAGGTGGGTACTATGGGGTCTAGAATCTGGATTTTAGAGGATGTCAGCATGGCCTCGAATCCCAACGACGACAGGGCATCTCCAAAATGTATCTCGTCGACTGGATACACCCAGGTATTGGCTAGAGAGATAGGTAACCTGACCCTCCTGTAAACGAGATCGCTCACCTTCAACCTGGTCGTTTTTTTCACGTAAGATCGACCCATCAGCTTGGCCACATCAGAGGCCCTGACGAACAAAAGTCCATCCGCAGAGACTACGAATAGGATTTTAGCGTCAAGCTGTGGATGTTCAATAGTGAATAGCATGACTTATGGCAATAGCAACAGAAGTCAAAATGATGCAGGCTCTTAGAGGCAGCTCGTATATATACCCGATTCGTGACCTCGTTTTATCAGGCTTTACTAAGAAAACAGGATGTATCAGCTGTTTTTTGAGGATGCGATAAAATCTGTCCTTCTAGAACGATAAAATTATTTATATAATTAATCCGATAGCATGAGGATGTGCGTCATGCGTCACAGGATGCAGATAAGATATTTACTTGGAATTTAGATAGAACTAAAGATTACTGCTAGTATATATACAGGCTGCTGGACGAGACATTTCATTCTGAGCTACTGCTTTCCAAAATGATCTTCCAAATTCTATCTGATGAACTGAATGTTAAATTGACATGCTTTTTGTCATTTGACAACCAAATTTTTATCAAAGGCCGAGACGTGGCCTATTACATGGGGCATGAAAACTCCAGTAGAGTGGTGAACTTGTGCCATATAACGGTAACGGACATTGCTCCTGAGGGCTTGAAACTACCCCCGTCTCTAGCCAAGACATGCGTCTTTGGACTAGAGGATGCAAAAATATTGATGGATATGCATCCAGGAGAGTTTGATTCCCTATTTCAGGGGCCGATTGAAATTCTTACGCCCATCGAATGCAGCTTAAACCTGAGGCGGCCTGTCCAGGTTAAGCTCGCAGCCATAACCTCATCCAATGCCACAATGGAGAGTTTCTTGGCCGACTTAAAGAATGTCATGGAGGAGTACCTGGCAACGGTACCCATGGACACCTATGTGTTTGGCGAACGATATGGGGACTTGGAGCTAGGCTATTTCCCCCGAAAAATAAAAGTTTTGGTGGGAAACAAGCCCTACTTCTATAAATCCTCGTCTTAAGATCAGGACGAGGTGCAAAAAAATGGGTCGAGCGAAGCCTCTCATGACATAAGTCATTGAGGCTTCGCTCGGCCCATTTTTTTGCGATAGATAGAGTGCCAACATTGGATGCGTACCGATTTGAACTTGTAATTTTCAAGGGATATGGCTTAGCTATAAGATAATTTTGTATCTTGGTAAAATATCTATAGACAAATTTAAGGTATCTGAGTTTAAAAATTTAATTGTTTCGTTTAAAATTTACTGTGTAAAATTTAAAATTTTTAAAGACTAAGTGTGGCGGTCATTATAATTCTAAATTTTCAAGGGATATGGCTTAGCTATAAGATAAATATGAAACTTGGTAAAATATACAGACTCGATAGCTAAATTTAAGGGATCTGAGTTTAAAATTTTAATTTTTTCGTTTAAAATTTACATTTTTTTCGTGTAAAATTTAAAATTTTTAAAGACTAAGTGTGGCAGTCATTATAATCTGATCTCTTAATTTTCAAGGGATATGGCTTAGCTATAAGATAAATATGAAACTTGGTAAAATATACAGACTCGATAGCTAAATTTAAGGGATCTGAATTTAAAAATTTAATTTTTTCGTTTAAAATTTACATTTTTTGTGTAAAATTTAAAATTTTTAAAGGCTAAGTGTAGCCAAGCCAACATTGAATGCGTACCGATTGTAATTTTCAAGGGATATGGCTTAGCTATAAAATAAATATGAATCTTGTTAAAATATACAGACTCAATAGCTAAATTTAAGGGATCTGAGTTTAAAAATTTAATTTTTTTCATTTAAAATTTACATTTTTTATGTAAAATTTAAAATTTTTAAAGGTTAAGTGTAGCCAAGCCAGTTATTATGATCTGATCTCTATAAAAAGATTTTCGAGAAACTATTGACAGGATGCTTGATAAGCGGCTTCGATTAAAATTACAATCAGATCTCTATAAAAAGATTTTTCCAGAAGTATTGACAGGATATTATGTAAGCCTTTCCTCCCGGTTATAATCAGATTGCTCAAGAGACAGGATATTATGCAAGCCTTTCCTCTTGATAACGTAGAAAATTACTATCAGATCCTGTTGATAAGACCGGGTATATATACGAGTGTCCAGCGAGAGCTCTTCAATTGCTAGTCGATCTCTCTACTAGCTGCTTAGATTCATTAGCTCAGTCATGTTTTTCCATGTAAAAAATTATGCCTATGGCGTTGCCTTTAAATGCTTAATGGCCTCTGATGGCACCCTGTTTGTCCGGGCTGAGGACCTGGCTATCTACTCGAGGCATCCTCTAGATCTCCATTTTGCCGAGAGATATGCAGGCCTCACCGTCCGAGATGTAATGGACCCTAAAATCGATTTACCCAAATGGCTCGCTAAGACGAGAATCTTCTCCATTAGCGAAGCCAAACATCATTTGGGAGGGTTCATGGGCAGACAGGAGTTTGATAAGATGTTCGATGGTTCGGCCATGGTGAAATACCAGGCTAACATGAAGCTCAGCTTCGAGAAAGCCATAGGTGTTAGATTTGTAGAAAGGTCCCATACCAAGTTCGAAGACTTCCTTGCCACATACCAACTACAGGTGAGGAAATTTTTTAAACTTGAATATGAGGATTATGAATTATACAAATCCCAAATGACCGGACCGTTGAAGATGACCATCAGGAGGTCATCTAATGAGCAACCCATAGAGAGCTTGTGTTAATCTTTAAAATGAGAGTAAAAAAATGGGTCGAACGAGGTGTCTCATGGCAGAATTTCTGTCTTTGACACCTCGTTCGACCCATTTTTTTGCGATAGATATAGTGCCAACATTGGACGGGTTTAATTTAAGACTTTGATTCTAAGGGGACTTAATTTAAGTATTTATAAAAAAAATCTATTAAGCTAGTATTGAAGAGGTTATCAGCATAAAAAAATAATTAAGACGTTTAAGTTGAGACTTTACAATTTTTTTAAGGTTGGTTGGTTGATATATATTTATAATGCTAATTGAATTAAGTATATTTTCAAATTTAAAAAAAATTGAAAATTTTGCAAATTTGACCAACTTTAAAAACGTGATCTTAAAATAAAAATATTTTTGAAAACTAATCGTGGAATCGTGATTCTTATTACATATACATAGTAAAATAAGCAATTTAATTACTTTTCAGTCGTTTTTTTTTCAAATTTAAAAAAAAAATGAAAATTTTGCAATATTGACCAACTTTAGAAACGTGATCTTAAAATAAAAATATTTTTGAAAACTAATCGTGGAATCGTAATTCTTATTACATATACATAGTAAAATAAGCAATTTAATTACTTTTCAGTCGTTTTTTTTCAAATTTAAAAAAAATTGAAAATTTTGCAAATTTGACCAACTTTAGAAACGTGATCTTAAAATAAAAATATTTTTGAAAACTAATCGTGGAATCGTGATTCTTATTACATATACATAGTAAAATAAGCAATTTAATTACTTTTCAGTCGTTTTTTTTCAAATTTAAAAAAAATTGAAAATTTTGACAGAGGTGATGACACATCAGCAAATTTAGATAAACTGTTACTTTAGCATGATATATATATAGGCTAGCTAGAGTCAATCAATCAATCAACCAACCTTGAAAAAAAAAAAAAAAAAAAAAAAAAATTTTTTTTTTTTTTTTTTTTTTTTTTTTTTTTTTTTTTTCAAGGTTGGTTGGTTGATATATATTTATAATGCTAATTGACTTAAGTATATTTTCAAAAATGAAGATTTAGACTGAGTTGACTATTGCAAATTCAACCAACTTTAGAAACGTGATCTTAAAATAAAAATATTTTTCAAAACTAATCGTGGAATCGTGATTCTTATTACATATACATAGTAAAATAAGCAATTTAATTACTTTTCAGTCGTTTTTTTTCAAATTTAAAAAAAATTGAAAATTTTGCAAATTCGACCAACTTTAGAAACGTGATCTTAAAATAAAAATATTTTTGAAAACTAATCGTGGAATCGTGATTCTTATTACATATACATAGTAAAATAAGCAATTTAATTACTTTTCAGTCGTTTTTTTTCAAATTTAAAAAAAAAATTGAAAATTTGACCAACTTTAGAAACGTGATCTTAAAATAAAAATATTTTTGAAAACTAATCGTGGAATCGTGATTCTTATTACATATACATAGTAAAATAAGCAATTTAATTACTTTTCAGTCGTTTTTTTTCAAATTTAAAAAAAAAATGAAAATTTTGACAGAGGTGGTGGCACATCAGCAAATTTAGATAAACTGTTACTTTAGCATGATATATATAGGTTAGCTAGAGTCAATCAATCAACCAACCTTGAAAAAAAAAAAAAAAAAAAAAAAAAAAAAAAAAAATTTTTTTTTTTTTTTTTTTTTTTTTTAAAGGTTGGTTAATTGATTGATTGCCTCTAGCTAACCTATATATATTATGCTAAAGTATATACATTATCATTGTCCAGCAATGCTTATCTGCGTCTATAAAAATGCATCCTGTTTTCATAGCAAATGAGTTATACAATATCCTGTTTCCGCGACATCTATAATAAGCCTTATCTCATCCTGTTCTCGTAGAAACTGACTTATGCAATATCCTGTCTTCAGATTGGCAATATCCTGTCTCATCTAAAATAAGCCTTATCTCATCCTGTTTTCGTAGAAACTGACTTATGCAATATCCTGTCTTCAGATTATACTAATTGAATTAAGTATATTTTCAAAAATGAAGATTTAGACTTTGAGTTGACTATTGCAAATTCGACCAACTTTAGAAACGTAACCTTAAAATAAAAATATTTTTGAAAACTAATCGTGGAATCGTGATTCTTATTACATATACATAGTAAAATAAGCAATTTAATTACTTTCAGTCGTTTTTTTTTTCAAATTAAAAAAAAAATGAAAATTTTGGCCAACTTTAGAAACGTAATCTTAAAATAAAAATATTTTTGAAAACTAATCGTGGAATCATGATTCTTATTACATATACATAGTAAAATAAGCAATTTAATTACTTTTCAGTCGTTTTTTTTCAAATTTAAAAAAAAATTGAAAATTTTGACAGAGGTGGTGGCACATCAGCAAATTTAGATAAACTGTTACTTTAGCATGATATATATAGGCTAGCTAGAGTCAATCAATCAATCAACCAACCATAAAAAAAAAAAAAAAAAAAAAAAAAAAAATATTTTTTTTTTTTTTTTTTTTTTTTTTTTCAAAGGTTGGTTGATTGGTTGATTGACTCAAACATTTTTTTTCACAGTTGGTAGTTTAACATAATTAAACTCTCTCTCTACGAGCCAGCTTGACGGTCAACTCATACGCTCTGTCTTTTTCGTCAACTACATAGTCTTTTTCTATTTCCTCAAACTTTCTCTTAACCGTAGCAGTCAATTCTTGAAGCATGTCGCCCGATTTGACAGACCATATACCTTCAGCTCGCACACGCATGGAAAAGTTGCTAGGTTTCTCTTCTTCAGTATCCCCATACCTGGATTCTACCGACGGGGGTGCGTAGATATTCGTATGTTGTTCGCAGACTGCGCTCGAGTATTCGTAATACCCTTTAAGCCAATCTTGTAAATTCATCTCGCCTTCGTTTCGAACTGTGATTTCAAAGGCCATCCTTCTGCTGAACGGTATAATGCTGGGATACGTAGAGGTTACCCGGCCATCGGTCCACAGTTTCTGGATACGGTAGATCTCCTCGATAGGCATTCGGTGCGTCTTCACAAGTACCTGAAGCATATCGTTGAAATCAAACACGCGCCTGGAACTCATGTTCAAGCGTTGTGCATTGGGATATAGATTAGCCAGATCCTTGTTGGAATATCGATGTGCAAAGTTGTAAGGTGACGCGTAGCCTAGATATTTGCCAACATCGACGGCTATGAAATAAACATCTCTACCAACAGTAGCAGCGATGAGTGCAGGTTTGGTATCAAAACAAATTTTCAGATACATGATTGCGCTATGATCTTTCAATAAACAGAGGCAATGGAAGAATGATGGTAGCTTGAGTACGGAACCACTATTTATATAGAATATCCATGAGTGGGCGTGGCATGAAAAAAAAAAAAAAAAAAAAAAAAAAAATTTTTTTTTTTTTTTTTTTTTTTTTTTTTCAAGTTAGTTGTTTATTTAGTTATTATCTTTGATCTAGAAAACTTCTTTATAAGCTTATCCGCCTCGTTTTCAATCTCTCTACGAATCGAGTCCAAGTCATAGCTGCAGTCCTTTTCATAGACTGAAATTATATCTTTTAGCGAATCGCTCACCATTTCTTCTTTGATTTTTTCAAAGTCTTCGCCGATTTTGGAGTACGCAGATAGGTATCTATTATAATTTACATAATTTTTGATCTTGTACTTGTTCAGAGCTTGTTCGTTGAACTGCTTACGCTTAACCTTAAAAATGTTCCTAGAGCGTGGAGATTCTTCAGCGTCGGCCTTCATGACGAATCCTTCTAGCGGACACTCTGCATAAGCGCTGGGATACGTTTCAACTTTTTCGTACAGATCCCCTATCGTTTGGTAATCTAAATCTAAGATGGGTACGTGGGGTAGCTTCACTCGCTGGAAAATGTTCACGGCGTCGCTATACTTCATAAACGTATCTGAATCCAGTTGGTAGATGTCGAAGGCCCGAAAAAAGACAGTCTTGCTACCGAATACGGCTTCGGATTCAAAATCACGATAGGTTATTCTCTTCATGTGGCTTCCGAATACTTCTCCATAAATGATAAAATTGTCATGTAAAATGTCTTTGATAAGCCGTACCTTTTCCGACAGCGGTTCCAAGATTGCGTTCAAGTTAAAAAGGCGTGTCTTTTCATCTAGCACTACGTTTCTAGATTGTATCCTGAACGTATTCTTCACGTAGCCAATACCGATATTAGAGCCATCCAATTTTTCGGTAGCTATTAAAGGTATGCCCGAATAAATTTGGCTTGTGATCTCGTGGTACTTGATAAGAGCCATCGTAAATAGATTAGAAACAGAACGGTCAGACTAGAAAATATCTAATAAGCTATTTCAATGAGTATGAAGACAGAATGAATGTAGCTTGAGTACGGAGCCGCTATTTATACTAAATATAAATCAACTAATCAACCAACCATCTGAAAAAAAAAAAAAAAAAAAAAAAAAAAAAAAAAATTTTTTTTTTTTTTTTTTTTTTTTCAGATGGTTGGTTGATTAGTTGATTTATATTTAGTATAAATAGCGGCTCCGTACTCAAGCTACATTCATTCTGTTGGTTTCTAAAGATATTTCTAAGTTGGCTGCTACAGTTCTAAGTTGGCCGTTAAAGCTATATTTCTAAGTTGGCTACTAAAGCTATATTTCTTTAGCCAATCATTGTAGATGGCGCTGCAGTCTATATATATAGTATATATATAGTATATCTATTAGGGTGGGTGGGAGTGGAATTTATTTCTTCTACTGTACGGTCATGCATAAACTAGCTCCTGACCCACTTCTTTTAAAATAGGATGAAATAGCATAATTTATACAGTATTGGCTTTGAAAACAAGACTTTTGTCTGACAAATTACTGCAGGTTTTCATGAAATCAGGATAGATCATAGGCTTTTATAGAAAAATCTCCATCAATCTTGCTGAAAACCTATTACGAGTGACCCGTTGCTGGCGAGACACAATGAGCGTGTAGTCATGTTAGCCATAGTATATATAGACAAGCTTCAAGGGTGGGCGTGGCACCTGAAAAAAAAAAAAAAAAAAAAAAAAAAAAAAATTATTATTATTTTTTTTTTTTTTTTTTTTTTTTTTTCAAGGTTGGTTGGTTGGTTGATTACATTCTCTATATATAGTATCGCTGACGTGCCACTTCATCAGTCTATCTCAATCTTTGCCAGCAACGGCTGTCCCTCGCCGATAGCAACCCTCTCTAAGCGATAATCTAAAAGGTCATCTGGTCGAGCCTTATCAGATATCATGCATCCGCTCGCCAGAGTATAAATACCGGCCTCTCGCCCCAGCTCATTCATTCTGACCCTCTGCTTTTTGAAATGGCCACTCTATCATTTGACTCTCTGACGGACGAACGAGTTGATTGCGACTGTGTCATAATGCCGCAATGGAACGTATTGAACACCCCTCGCATATCTTGTGAATTGATATGTAATTACGACCGTTCTATGAAAATGCCAGCTCCAGCCATTATTCCCAAACCTAAGCCAGTTCTCATTCAAAAACCAGCACCAGCACTTAAACCAGATCCAGTTCCCACACCTAAACCAGATCCAGTTCCCACACCTAAGCCTGATCCAGTTCTCACACCTAAGCCTGATCCAGTTCCCACACCTGATCCAGTTCAAATTTCAATACCCATGTCAGAGATGATGTATTTTAAAGTACCAACGCTATTAAGCCCGCTACCAAAATCTCCAATTTCAGAAGACCCGTCCAAAGTAACAGTTTATCGCCCTTGGAAGCCTCCACCGAAGATAGATTTCGTGGTACGGCCTAAACTAAAAACTGCCGGCTTTGAAGATCCTAGAATTCGAAGACGGCAGGGCATAGTCGTTCTCAAGTCAATCGTCGATCTGAGAGATGGCAAATGTTACAGCCACATACAAACAGAGGTCAGGAAAAATTACTGTTGGGTTTAAGCCCAAACGATTTATAAAAAAAATCGGGTCGAACGAAGTGTCTCATGGCAGATTACTGTCTTTGACACTTCGTTCGACCCGTTTTTTTTGTAACAATTATATTGCCAATATTGGATGCGTTTAAGATTTTGACTTAAGATTTTTGACTTAAGAATTTGAATGGATATTTTTATAACTGAAGTCTTGGAGATATATATTTTTATATAACTTAAAACAGTTTGGCAAAAAAATATTATTTTCAAATCAAAAACTATAAAATTGAAATTATAAACTTTGAAAAATTGCTTTTAGTATCTTGAAAAAATTATAGAAATCGGCCAAAGACACTTTAACATGATATATATAGGTTAGCTAGAGTCAATCAACCAATCAACCAACCTTGAAAAAAAAAAAAAAAAAAAAAAAAAAAAAAAAATTTTTTTTTTTTTTTTTTTTTTTTTTTTTTTTTTTTTCAAGGTTGGTTGATTGATTGATTGACTCTAGCTAACCTATATATATCATGTTAAAGTGTATACACTATCATTGTCCAGCAATGCTTATCTGCGTTTATAAAAATGCATCCTGTTCAGCATCCTATTTCATAGCAAATGAGTTATACAATATCCTGTTTCCGCGTTTAGCGACAAATAATTCTATAAATAGCCTTATCTCATCCTGTTTTCGTAGAAACTGACTTATGCAATATCCTGTCTTCAGATTGACAATATCCTGTTTCCACGTCCAGCGACTCTATAATAAGCCTTATCTTATCCTGTTTTCGTAGAAACTGACTTATGCAATATCCTTCAGATTGACTATATAAGCTCTGGCATTTGATCGAATAGCCATTCTCTCTTCGGAGCTTTAAACTACCAATATGTATAAAGCTCAATGCTCTCTGAAGAAACTTAAAGCGGTAAACTCGCTACGAAACCGTTTTGGGGTTATCGAGCTGTTTCCCAAAAACCTTTCGCCTACCGTTAAGAAATTGGAAGAGTATCCACACTTCCAAACCATGATCGGTGAAGGCAAGATTTGTGTATTCTGTCTATACATGACGTCCGATTTGAAGATTGAATTCAAAAAACGTACTCTGACGGACAAGATAACGAATAC
This sequence comes from Salticus scenicus, assembly GCA_963930645.1. Lineage (NCBI taxonomy): Eukaryota > Metazoa > Arthropoda > Arachnida > Araneae > Salticidae > Salticus > Salticus scenicus. The sequence goes on from OZ005657.1 coordinate 189,722,548, forward strand.
AATCCCAGCCATAGGCAGAGAGGCCAAGACAAACTATCCGCTGAGACCTCAGGAGATTAAATGGAGCACTCTGATGAACCGATATAAAAGACCCCCCAGCGAAGCCAACAGAACCAACGCCGACGTGAGAATTGGTTTCAAGTGCCCCAACAATCAGTTTCTTGTAAAGTCCTATTTTACGTTTGGTCAGCGAACCGTCGGACAAGGATGCGCCCATATCATACAGACTTTGAACGTGCCATTCCTGTTCTTTGTGAGGCGTCCTGGCGAGACACGAGTAAAACCGGACAACAGATACTTTGCTGGCGACAAGCTCCATTATTACGACCGTTTCATATTGATTGCCGACTCCAGTTACAAGGTGCCTGCTGGGACCACATACATTCTGTTTACAACTCAAAAAAACTTTTTCAGTTTGGACATTGTGCCAGAGAATTTAGAGTTGGGCTTCGAAACCAAAAATCCTTTGGTAGAACGCATAACAAAAATAGATGGTATGTACGACATATCCGTACCAACGCCCATGATACAGCATATAGATGATGAAGACGACTCTCCCGTAGAAATGAGTACTGATAGAATAACATCTAAATATTTTGATAAGCCAACGTCTCCAATCTCAGAGCCATCCCAAGAGCCAGAGATCTATTTTCCTGAATCATCCCAAGAGTCGTCCCAAGAACCAGAGCCAGAGATCTATTTTCCTGTGGACAGAAGAACAATAGTCATAACAACAAACTTTGCAGCCCAATACAAGTCTCTGACTTTTAAAGACTGGAAAAACTTGAAAGATCGCCCCGACAATAACTTTGTACGCCCCTACGGACCAGATCTACCTGGACTTGACCTGAGAATTAAATCGGTAAAACGGAAGGCTGAAACGATTCCCAAGAGTGCCAAGAAACATAAGCCATCTTTCAAGGAGGCGGCCACAAATACAGAGCCAGTGTTTAAATGCCCACCTGAGCCAGTTTTTAAACGTCCAGCGCCCATTGAAAGTCCTGAGATATGTCCCATTGAAGATCCTGAATCCATTGAAAGTCCAGAGCCCGTTGAAGATCCTGAACCCATTGAAAGTCCAGAGCCCGTTGAAGATCCTGAACCCATTGAAAGTCCTGAGATATGCCCCATTGAAAATCCTGAGATATGTCCCATTGAAAATCCAGCTCCCATTGAAAATCCAACTCCCATTGAAAATCCAACTCCCATTGAAAATCCAGAATATTTTTATGGATGGCCTACTATTGAAAGCTCAGAGGTACAAACTGAACTGGATGAGCTTGATAATATTTTATGTACGCCTTTATCCATGCCAGCGGATACGCTAGACTCGTTGATGGATGATCTTATGACGCCATCAACTATACAGTATACGATGGAACCGCTGGAGACTCAGTCAGGATTTGAACTGCCAGATTTTATGTAACTATAAAAATATGTAAAATTTAAAAAATTTGGGTCAAACGAGGCTTCCTCATGTTTAGATTTGTCATTATGACTTATCTTTACGATGGAAGCCTCGTTTGACCCATTTTTTTTAAATCAAAATGTTACCAATGTTGGTATTGAAAAAAAAATAACTTGTAAATTTTATCAGAACAATAAAAAAATATTTAAAAAAAAATGGGTCATGTTTAGATTTGTCAGTATGACTTATCTTTACAATGGAAGCCTCGTTTGACCCACTTTTTTAAATCAAAATGCTACCAATATTGGATTTGTAAAAAAATAACTTGTAAATTTTATCAGATTAATTAGAAAGTGACACATGACAATACTTTATCCATCTAAGTCACATTAAAATCAACCAACCAACCAACCTTAAAAAAAAAAAAAAAAAAAAAAAAAAAAAAAAAATTTTTTTTTTTTTTTTTTTTTTTTTTTTTTCCAAGGTTGGTTGGTTGGTTGATATATATTTGTTTCCTCGTTCATCACTTTTCATTTATTAAGATTAACTTTTTCAATTTAATCCTAACATGTTTTTATCCAAAGGCTAAGTTTCAAAGCCTCATTTTAAATGAAACCTGTTAATTTTGATCATGTCTATCTTAAACGTGGATCGCTTGGCCATCCAAGAGGCCTTCATGAAAATTAAAACTATAACAAATCGTAGCAATTAGATGTTTGAACTGAGTCCATAATCCTTTAAAATTTATCTAAGCCATAGTAGCCTTTCAATTTTGACCGTTTAAACGTGGATTAGCTATGCAAGAGGTCATGATAAAACTGAGTCACGCTGAGCGTTGCCTGTATCTGAAACATGTTAAACGAAGACCTTTGACATGGCAATTGAAAACGGGGTATCGCTTAGCAGGCAAAATTTAAACGAGCTGAGCCATAAACGTAACCATTGAACACTGGGCCATGCTTAGCGGTAGCAGCCCATATTGTAAAAATAATATTTACGAGATACAATGGCAAAGCGACAAATGAAAAGCTTAAATGTAGCGGCCCAGTCTATGGCATCATTTTAAATGTTAATATTGAGCCATCCAAGAGACCTTAATAGAATCAGCTTACTGAACAGGTGAAAAACGTAGAGAGTCCATATTGTAAAAATTTAAAATTATAAAATTCAAAAGTGGATATATGTAGGAAGTGTGTTAAGTTTTAAAGTCACATGACCACTCTTAAAATAAAACCAACCAGACAACCTTGAAAAAAAAAAAAAAAAAAAAAAAAAAATTTTTTTTTTTTTTTTTTTTTTTTTTTTTTTTTTTTTTCAAGGTTGTCTGGTTGGTTTTATTTTAAGAGTGGGTGTGGTCATGTGACTAGTAAATATCATCGAATCAAAAAGTGATATAACCGAGATTAATTTCGGTGCTAAAAAGAAGAACCCAAATTGTCTTCCCAACTGGCTGAACCCAGATTAGGTATTTTTTAGCTTAAAATCTTAGCTGATCTGAGTTTGGTCGTTGGTAAAAAATATCAGCGGATTTTTCTAAGGCCCAAATGAAATTCTTTCAAACTAAATCTGCCAGACTAGAATTTTATTAAGAATCTGAGTTACACAACGAGAAGCACTTTGGGGGAGCCACTTTGATTTAGAAAAATAGAGCGTTTCTTTAAAGTCAGATCTGTCTCGGTACTACGTTTTGGGCTCGTCCAAGCTTCAGATCCGCTGGTTTTCGTTAGACTTCTTAGAGATTTTGACCTTGACCCCGAACGAAGAGGTTATTGACCCCAAGGAAAAGGTTATGACCCCCATGAACTGAGTCGATACACTGAGTCGATACACTGTTTAAATTTCTTCGTACTTGGACAATCTGTGTTTCAAACTATCATTTTCAGCTTTCAAACTATCATTTTCAGTTTTCAAGATAGTCATTTCTGCTTTCAGCCTTTCCATTGCCTCTTTCAGGCTAGCAATTTCGTTCACGTGTAAATTATAAATAATTTCCAAATATTCCAGTTTTTGGATTTGCAGCATTTCTCTCAGTTCCCTGATATTATTTTCGTAACTCTCTTTCATTTTTTTCATTTCGGCCTCTATCCCTTTGCATCGTCCCAATACGGGCATCACGCATTGAATGCACATCTGTTGAAGTCTGCTGGGTTCCCAATAATCTTCTTTCACGACTTCGTAAAACATCTTGTAATCTTGTTCGGTCTGCATACCTGGCATAAAAAACATCTTTTGTCCGTTGTTCAGATGCAAGAAGTATTGGGTGCGCCTGCTAGCCGACTTGAAATTTCTAGATACGGGCAGTACCAGGTTCAATTTTATGTCTGGCAAATGTTTGATTTTGATTTGATATTTTCCGTTGATGAATACCTTTGGAATTTTGAGCAATTTATCGGGAAGTATGTTGGCATAGTTCTGAGTTATGAGTTTCAGGATGCCTCCGTTCCAGAGCGTAACCAGGACCAGCCTGTAATCTTTGGGCAGCGTCTCTTGGATGTAAAAATGGTTCATGTTACCTACCCCTTTACGGTCTTCGAACGAAAAATTACAGCTGGATTGGCGGCGGCTGAGATATCCCAGCGTATTAACCAAATGCCAGGCGGTCTCTATAGATTTACTTTTCAGGCATCTGTAACCGACATACGGTCGTTCGTCTGGCCTGATCCTACCCCACACGTTCTTGTGAAAATGATCTTCTGAATGAGTTACCACGACCATGTGCCTATGCTGCCTGAATTTGGGATTGGGTTCCTTCCCGCCGTCGCACCAACATGAAAATGGCAAGGTTTGGGTCAAGCCGTCGTCTCTATCCATGGATCTTATAAAATCTCTATAGGCTACGGCTCGCACCATGACGTGGATGAACGCTAGGTTGCCTTCAAGATATTTCAGCACGCAAGAGGCGGCTAAATTCAGCGTTTCGTCTTCAAACGGTACGGGTGGAGGCTCTAAATCGATCGTCCAGACGGGTTCGTAGGCCCAGTCGTCCATGAAGAAACGCGTATGATCGAAAAAATCTTCTTTTGCGCACATTGGGCTAAAATCGAAAAATTCGTACTCGTCAGCAGGATCTTCTTCATCAACAGGATCCACTTCAATAGGCTCAGGCTCAGGTTCAGGCATACTAAATCTAAAATTTCTAAAGCATTCCAGCAAATGATCAGCGGCGCCGTTCTTACCCCCGCTTACGAATGTGTATCGGCCCTCGCACCAAACGCAGCATCTTCGGGGGTTCAAGCCGATTTCATTCTTACAATGCCTTTCATAATCTTTGGGCAAGACGAGAACGTTGCAGCGTGGACATGAAAACGGAGTTCTGTCGCGTAGGAGAGCGTTTGCATATCTCTTCAAATTGGGACCGGCAGGCATGATGAATGGTAAGACTAAATATTTGGGACAGTATATATAGGCAAAATATGATTGACAGAGGTGATCAGCAAATTTAGATAAACTGTTACTTTAGCATGATATATATAGGCTAGCTAGAGTCAATCAATCAATCAACCAACCTTGAAAAAAAAAAAAAAAAAAAAAAAAAAAAATTTTTTTTTTTTTTTTTTTTTTTTTTTTTTCAGGGTTGGTGGATTGCCTCTAGCCAACCTATATATATATCGTGCTAAAGTATCTACACTATCATTGTCCAGAAATGCCATAGTAGGTTGGTTCGTGTCTATACAAATGATGACGCCCAAACAGTTATTGTGTCTTTTTTTTGGCAATTTGAAGATATATATATATGCGCTGCATCCCAATTTAAAGTATATACACTCTCGCATGTGACTTGTGTATCGACTCAGTGTATCGACTCAGTAAAAATCTTGTCGTGACGTCATAGAGTCAAATACTCCCCCAAAGTGCTTCTCGTTGTGTAACTCAGATTCTTAATAAAATTCTAGTCTGGCAGATTTAGTTTGAAAGAATTTCATTTGGGCCTTAGAAAAATCCGCTGATATTTTTTACCAACGACCAAACTCAGATCAGCTAAGATTTTAAGCTAAAAAATACCTAATCTGGGTTCAGCCAGTTGGGAAGACAATTTGGGTTCTTCTTTTTAGCACCGAAATTAATCTCGGTTATATCACTTTTTGATTCGATGATATTTACTAGTCACATGACCACACCCACTCTTAAAATAAAACCAACCAGACAACCTTGAAAAAAAAAAAAAAAAAAAAAAAAAAAAAAAAAAAAAAAATTTTTTTTTTTTTTTTTTTTTTTTTCAAGGTTGTCTGGTTGGTTTTATTTTAAGAGTGGTCATGTGACTTTAAAACTTAACACACTTCCTACATATATCCACTTTTGAATTTTATAATTTTAAATTTTTACAATATGGACTCTCTACGTTTTTCACCTGTTCAGTAAGCTGATTCTATTAAGGTCTCTTGGATGGCTCAATATTAACATTTAAAATGATGCCATAGACTGGGCCGCTACATTTAAGCTTTTCATTTGTCGCTTTGCCATTGTATCTCGTAAATATTATTTTTACAATATGGGCTGCTACCGCTAAGCATGGCCCAGTGTTCAATGGTTACGTTTATGGCTCAGCTCGTTTAAATTTTGCCTGCTAAGCGATACCCCGTTTTCAATTGCCATGTCAAAGGTCTTCGTTTAACATGTTTCAGATACAGGCAACGCTCAGCGTGACTCAGTTTTATCATGACCTCTTGCATAGCTAATCCACGTTTAAACGGTCAAAATTGAAAGGCTACTATGGCTTAGATAAATTTTAAAGGATTATGGACTCAGTTCAAACATCTAATTGCTACGATTTGTTATAGTTTTAATTTTCATGAAGGCCTCTTGGATGGCCAAGCGATCCACGTTTAAGATAGACATGATCAAAATTAACAGGTTTCATTTAAAATGAGGCTTTGAAACTTAGCCTTTGGATAAAAACATGTTAGGATTAAATTGAAAAAGTTAATCTTAATAAATGAAAAGTGATGAACGAGGAAACAAATATATATCAACCAACCAACCAACCTTGGAAAAAAAAAAAAAAAAAAAAAAAAAAAAAAAAAAAATTTTTTTTTTTTTTTTTTTTTTTTTTTTTTTTTTTTTTAAGGTTGGTTGGTTGGTTGATTTTAATGTGACTTAGATGGATAAAGTATTGTCATGTGTCACTTTCTAATTAATCTGATAAAATTTACAAGTTATTTTTTTACAAATCCAATATTGGTAGCATTTTGATTTAAAAAAGTGGGTCAAACGAGGCTTCCATTGTAAAGATAAGTCATACTGACAAATCTAAACATGACCCATTTTTTTTTAAATATTTTTTTATTGTTCTGATAAAATTTACAAGTTATTTTTTTTTCAATACCAACATTGGTAACATTTTGATTTAAAAAAAATGGGTCAAACGAGGCTTCCATCGTAAAGATAAGTCATAATGACAAATCTAAACATGAGGAAGCCTCGTTTGACCCAAATTTTTTAAATTTTACATATTTTTATAGTTACATAAAATCTGGCAGTTCAAATCCTGACTGAGTCTCCAGCGGTTCCATCGTATACTGTATAGTTGATGGCGTCATAAGATCATCCATCAACGAGTCTAGCGTATCCGCTGGCATGGATAAAGGCGTACATAAAATATTATCAAGCTCATCCAGTTCAGTTTGTACCTCTGAGCTTTCAATAGTAGGCCATCCATAAAAATATTCTGGATTTTCAATGGGAGTTGGATTTTCAATGGGAGTTGGATTTTCAATGGGAGCTGGATTTTCAATGGGACATATCTCAGGATTTTCAATGGGGCATATCTCAGGACTTTCAATGGGTTCAGGATCTTCAACGGGCTCTGGACTTTCAATGGGTTCAGGATCTTCAACGGGCTCTGGACTTTCAATGGATTCAGGATCTTCAATGGGACATATCTCAGGACTTTCAATGGGCGCTGGACGTTTAAAAACTGGCTCAGGTGGGCATTTAAACACTGGCTCTGTATTTGTGGCCGCCTCCTTGAAAGATGGCTTATGTTTCTTGGCACTCTTGGGAATCGTTTCAGCCTTCCGTTTTACCGATTTAATTCTCAGGTCAAGTCCAGGTAGATCTGGTCCGTAGGGGCGTACAAAGTTATTGTCGGGGCGATCTTTCAAGTTTTTCCAGTCTTTAAAAGTCAGAGACTTGTATTGGGCTGCAAAGTTTGTTGTTATGACTATTGTTCTTCTGTCCACAGGAAAATAGATCTCTGGCTCTGGTTCTTGGGACGACTCTTGGGATGATTCAGGAAAATAGATCTCTGGCTCTTGGGATGGCTCTGAGATTGGAGACGTTGGCTTATCAAAATATTTAGATGTTATTCTATCAGTACTCATTTCTACGGGAGAGTCGTCTTCATCATCTATATGCTGTATCATGGGCGTTGGTACGGATATGTCGTACATACCATCTATTTTTGTTATGCGTTCTACCAAAGGATTTTTGGTTTCGAAGCCCAACTCTAAATTCTCTGGCACAATGTCCAAACTGAAAAAGTTTTTTTGAGTTGTAAACAGAATGTATGTGGTCCCAGCAGGCACCTTGTAACTGGAGTCGGCAATCAATATGAAACGGTCGTAATAATGGAGCTTGTCGCCAGCAAAGTATCTGTTGTCCGGTTTTACTCGTGTCTCGCCAGGACGCCTCACAAAGAACAGGAATGGCACGTTCAAAGTCTGTATGATATGGGCGCATCCTTGTCCGACGGTTCGCTGACCAAACGTAAAATAGGACTTTACAAGAAACTGATTGTTGGGGCACTTGAAACCAATTCTCACGTCGGCGTTGGTTCTGTTGGCTTCGCTGGGGGGTCTTTTATATCGGTTCATCAGAGTGCTCCATTTAATCTCCTGAGGTCTCAGCGGATAGTTTGTCTTGGCCTCTCTGCCTATGGCTGGGATTGTATTCGTTATCTTGTCCGTCAGAGTACGTTTTTTGAATTCAATCTTCAAATCGGACGTCATGTATAGACAGAATACACAAATCTTGCCTTCACCGATCATGGTTTGGAAGTGTGGATACTCTTCCAATTTCTTAACGGTAGGCGAAAGGTTTTTGGGAAACAGCTCGATAACCCCAAAACGGTTTCGTAGCGAGTTTACCGCTTTAAGTTTCTTCAGAGAGCATTGAGCTTTATACATATTGGTAGTTTAAAGCTCCGAAGAGAGAATGGCTATTCGATCAAATGCCAGAGCTTATATAGTCAATCTGAAGGATATTGCATAAGTCAGTTTCTACGAAAACAGGATAAGATAAGGCTTATTATAGAGTCGCTGGACGTGGAAACAGGATATTGTCAATCTGAAGACAGGATATTGCATAAGTCAGTTTCTACGAAAACAGGATGAGATAAGGCTATTTATAGAATTATTTGTCGCTAAACGCGGAAACAGGATATTGTATAACTCATTTGCTATGAAATAGGATGCTGAACAGGATGCATTTTTATAAACGCAGATAAGCATTGCTGGACAATGATAGTGTATACACTTTAACATGATATATATAGGTTAGCTAGAGTCAATCAATCAATCAACCAACCTTGAAAAAAAAAAAAAAAAAAAAAAAAAAAAAAAAAAATTTTTTTTTTTTTTTTTTTTTTTTTTTTTTTTTTTTTTCAAGGTTGGTTGATTGGTTGATTGACTCTAGCTAACCTATATATATCATGTTAAAGTGTCTTTGGCCGATTTCTATAATTTTTTCAAGATACTAAAAGCAATTTTTCAAAGTTTATAATTTCAATTTTATAGTTTTTGATTTGAAAATAATATTTTTTTGCCAAACTGTTTTAAGTTATATAAAAATATATATCTCCAAGACTTCAGTTATAAAAATATCCATTCAAATTCTTAAGTCAAAAATCTTAAGTCAAAATCTTAAACGCATCCAATATTGGCAATATAATTGTTACAAAAAAAACGGGTCGAACGAAGTGTCAAAGACAGTAATCTGCCATGAGACACTTCGTTCGACCCGATTTTTTTTATAAATCGTTTGGGCTTAAACCCAACAGTAATTTTTCCTGACCTCTGTTTGTATGTGGCTGTAACATTTGCCATCTCTCAGATCGACGATTGACTTGAGAACGACTATGCCCTGCCGTCTTCGAATTCTAGGATCTTCAAAGCCGGCAGTTTTTAGTTTAGGCCGTACCACGAAATCTATCTTCGGTGGAGGCTTCCAAGGGCGATAAACTGTTACTTTGGACGGGTCTTCTGAAATTGGAGATTTTGGTAGCGGGCTTAATAGCGTTGGTACTTTAAAATACATCATCTCTGACATGGGTATTGAAATTTGAACTGGATCAGGTGTGGGAACTGGATCAGGCTTAGGTGTGAGAACTGGATCAGGCTTAGGTGTGGGAACTGGATCTGGTTTAGGTGTGGGAACTGGATCTGGTTTAAGTGCTGGTGCTGGTTTTTGAATGAGAACTGGCTTAGGTTTGGGAATAATGGCTGGAGCTGGCATTTTCATAGAACGGTCGTAATTACATATCAATTCACAAGATATGCGAGGGGTGTTCAATACGTTCCATTGCGGCATTATGACACAGTCGCAATCAACTCGTTCGTCCGTCAGAGAGTCAAATGATAGAGTGGCCATTTCAAAAAGCAGAGGGTCAGAATGAATGAGCTGGGGCGAGAGGCCGGTATTTATACTCTGGCGAGCGGATGCATGATATCTGATAAGGCTCGACCAGATGACCTTTTAGATTATCGCTTAGAGAGGGTTGCTATCGGCGAGGGACAGCCGTTGCTGGCAAAGATTGAGATAGACTGATGAAGTGGCACGTCAGCGATACTATATATAGAGAATGTAATCAACCAACCAACCAACCTTGAAAAAAAAAAAAAAAAAAAAAAAAAAATAATAATAATTTTTTTTTTTTTTTTTTTTTTTTTTTTTTTCAGGTGCCACGCCCACCCTTGAAGCTTGTCTATATATACTATGGCTAACATGACTACACGCTCATTGTGTCTCGCCAGCAACGGGTCACTCGTAATAGGTTTTCAGCAAGATTGATGGAGATTTTTCTATAAAAGCCTATGATCTATCCTGATTTCATGAAAACCTGCAGTAATTTGTCAGACAAAAGTCTTGTTTTCAAAGCCAATACTGTATAAATTATGCTATTTCATCCTATTTTAAAAGAAGTGGGTCAGGAGCTAGTTTATGCATGACCGTACAGTAGAAGAAATAAATTCCACTCCCACCCACCCTAATAGATATACTATATATATACTATATATATAGACTGCAGCGCCATCTACAATGATTGGCTAAAGAAATATAGCTTTAGTAGCCAACTTAGAAATATAGCTTTAACGGCCAACTTAGAACTGTAGCAGCCAACTTAGAAATATCTTTAGAAACCAACAGAATGAATGTAGCTTGAGTACGGAGCCGCTATTTATACTAAATATAAATCAACTAATCAACCAACCATCTGAAAAAAAAAAAAAAAAAAAAAAAAAAAAAAAAAAAATTTTTTTTTTTTTTTTTTTTTTTTTTTTTTTTTTTTCAGATGGTTGGTTGATTAGTTGATTTATATTTAGTATAAATAGCGGCTCCGTACTCAAGCTACATTCATTCTGTCTTCATACTCATTGAAATAGCTTATTAGATATTTTCTAGTCTGACCGTTCTGTTTCTAATCTATTTACGATGGCTCTTATCAAGTACCACGAGATCACAAGCCAAATTTATTCGGGCATACCTTTAATAGCTACCGAAAAATTGGATGGCTCTAATATCGGTATTGGCTACGTGAAGAATACGTTCAGGATACAATCTAGAAACGTAGTGCTAGATGAAAAGACACGCCTTTTTAACTTGAACGCAATCTTGGAACCGCTGTCGGAAAAGGTACGGCTTATCAAAGACATTTTACATGACAATTTTATCATTTATGGAGAAGTATTCGGAAGCCACATGAAGAGAATAACCTATCGTGATTTTGAATCCGAAGCCGTATTCGGTAGCAAGACTGTCTTTTTTCGGGCCTTCGACATCTACCAACTGGATTCAGATACGTTTATGAAGTATAGCGACGCCGTGAACATTTTCCAGCGAGTGAAGCTACCCCACGTACCCATCTTAGATTTAGATTACCAAACGATAGGGGATCTGTACGAAAAAGTTGAAACGTATCCCAGCGCTTATGCAGAGTGTCCGCTAGAAGGATTCGTCATGAAGGCCGACGCTGAAGAATCTCCACGCTCTAGGAACATTTTTAAGGTTAAGCGTAAGCAGTTCAACGAACAAGCTCTGAACAAGTACAAGATCAAAAATTATGTAAATTATAATAGATACCTATCTGCGTACTCCAAAATCGGCGAAGACTTTGAAAAAATCAAAGAAGAAATGGTGAGCGATTCGCTAAAAGATATAATTTCAGTCTATGAAAAGGACTGCAGCTATGACTTGGACTCGATTCGTAGAGAGATTGAAAACGAGGCGGATAAGCTTATAAAGAAGTTTTCTAGATCAAAGATAATAACTAAATAAACAACTAACTTGAAAAAAAAAAAAAAAAAAAAAAAAAAAAAAAATTTTTTTTTTTTTTTTTTTTTTTTTTTTTTTTTTCATGCCACGCCCACTCATGGATATTCTATATAAATAGTGGTTCCGTACTCAAGCTACCATCATTCTTCCATTGCCTCTGTTTATTGAAAGATCATAGCGCAATCATGTATCTGAAAATTTGTTTTGATACCAAACCTGCACTCATCGCTGCTACTGTTGGTAGAGATGTTTATTTCATAGCCGTCGATGTTGGCAAATATCTAGGCTACGCGTCACCTTACAACTTTGCACATCGATATTCCAACAAGGATCTGGCTAATCTATATCCCAATGCACAACGCTTGAACATGAGTTCCAGGCGCGTGTTTGATTTCAACGATATGCTTCAGGTACTTGTGAAGACGCACCGAATGCCTATCGAGGAGATCTACCGTATCCAGAAACTGTGGACCGATGGCCGGGTAACCTCTACGTATCCCAGCATTATACCGTTCAGCAGAAGGATGGCCTTTGAAATCACAGTTCGAAACGAAGGCGAGATGAATTTACAAGATTGGCTTAAAGGGTATTACGAATACTCGAGCGCAGTCTGCGAACAACATACGAATATCTACGCACCCCCGTCGGTAGAATCCAGGTATGGGGATACTGAAGAAGAGAAACCTAGCAACTTTTCCATGCGTGTGCGAGCTGAAGGTATATGGTCTGTCAAATCGGGCGACATGCTTCAAGAATTGACTGCTACGGTTAAGAGAAAGTTTGAGGAAATAGAAAAAGACTATGTAGTTGACGAAAAAGACAGAGCGTATGAGTTGACCGTCAAGCTGGCTCGTAGAGAGAGAGTTTAATTATGTTAAACTACCAACTGTGAAAAAAAATGTTTGAGTCAATCAACCAATCAACCAACCTTTGAAAAAAAAAAAAAAAAAAAAAAAAAAAAAAAAATATATTTTTTTTTTTTTTTTTTTTTTTTTTTTTTTTAATGGTTGGTTGATTGATTGATTGACTCTAGCTAGCCTATATATATCATGCTAAAGTAACAGTTTATCTAAATTTGCTGATGTGCCACCACCTCTGTCAAAATTTTCAATTTTTTTTTAAATTTGAAAAAAAACGACTGAAAAGTAATTAAATTGCTTATTTTACTATGTATATGTAATAAGAATCACGATTCCACGATTAGTTTTCAAAAATATTTTTATTTTAAGATCACGTTTCTAAAGTTGGCCAAATTTGCAAAATTTTCAATTTTTTTTAAATTTGAAAAAAACGACTGAAAAGTAATTAAATTGCTTATTTTACTATGTATATGTAATAAGAATCACGATTCCACGATTAGTTTTCAAAAATATTTTTATTTTAAGATCACGTTTCTAAAGTTGGTCAAATTTTCAATTTTTTTTAAATTTGAAAAAAAAAACGACTGAAAAGTAATTAAATTGCTTATTTTACTATGTATATGTAATAAGAATCACGATTCCACGATTAGTTTTCAAAAATATTTTTATTTTAAGATCACGTTTCTAAAGTTGGCCAAATTTGTAAAATATTCAATTTTTTTTAAATTTGAAAAAAACGACTGAAAAGTAATTAAATTGCTTATTTTACTATGTATATGTAATAAGAATCACGATTCCACGATTAGTTTTCAAAAATATTTTTATTTTAAGATCACGTTTCTAAAGTTGGTTGAATTTGCAATAGTCAACTCAAAGTCTAAATCTTCATTTTTGAAAATATACTTAATTCAATTAGCATTATAAATATATATCAACCAACCAACCTTGAAAAAAAAAAAAAAAAAAAAAAAAAAAAATATTTTTTTTTTTTTTTTTTTTTTTTTTTTTCAAGGTTGGTTGATTGATTGATTAACTCTAGCTAGCCTATATATATCATGCTAAAGTAACAGTTTATCTAAATTTGCTGATGTGCCACCACCTCTGTCAAAATTTTCAATTTTTTTTAAATTTGAAAAAAAACGACTGAAAAGTAATTAAATTGCTTATTTTACTATGTATATGTAATAAGAATCACGATTCCACGATTAGTTTTCAAAAATATTTTTATTTTAAGATCACGTTTCTAAAGTTGGTCAAATTTTCAATTTTTTTTAAATTTGAAAAAAACGACTGAAAAGTAATTAAATTGCTTATTTTACTATGTATATGTAATAAGAATCACGATTCCACGATTAGTTTTCAAAAATATTTTTATTTTAAGATCACGTTTCTAAAGTTGGTTGAATTTGCAATAGTCAACTCAAAGTCTAAATCTTCATTTTTGAAAATATACTTAATTCAATTAGCATTATAAATATATATCAACCAACCAACCTTGAAAAAAAAAAAAAAAAAAAAAAATATATATATATATATATATATATATATTTTTTTTTTTTTTTTTTCAAGGTTGGTTGATTGATTGATTGACTCTAGCTAGCCTATATATATCATGCTAAAGTAACAGTTTATCTAAATTTGCTGATGTGCCACCACCTCTGTCAAAATTTTCAATTTTTTTTAAATTTGAAAAAAAAACGACTGAAAAGTAATTAAATTGCTTATTTTACTATGTATATGTAATAAGAATCACGATTCCACGATTAGTTTTCAAAAATATTTTTATTTTAAGATCACGTTTCTAAAGTTGGTCAAATTTTCAATTTTTTTTAAATTTGAAAAAAAACGACTGAAAAGTAATTAAATTGCTTATTTTACTATGTATATGTAATAAGAATCACGATTCCACGATTAGTTTTCAAAAATATTTTTATTTTAAGATCACGTTTTTAAAGTTGGTCAAATTTGCAAAATTTTCAATTTTTTTTAAATTTGAAAATATACTTAATTCAATTAGCATTATAAATATATATCAACCAACCAACCTTAAAAAAATTGTAAAGTCTCAACTTAAACGTCTTAATTATTTTTTTTATGCTGATAACCTCTTCAATACTAGCTTAATAGATTTTTTTTATAAATACTTAAATTAAACCCCTCAAAGTCTTAAATTAAACCCGTCCAATGTTGGCACTATATCTATCGCAAAAAAATGGGTCGAACGAGGTGTCAAAGACAGAAATTCTGCCATGAGACACCTCGTTCGACCCATTTTTTTACTCTCATTTTAAAGATTAACACAAGCTCTCTATGGGTTGCTCATTAGATGACCTCCTGATGGTCATCTTCAACGGTCCGGTCATTTGGGATTTGTATAATTCATAATCCTCATATTCAAGTTTAAAAAATTTCCTCACCTGTAGTTGGTATGTGGCAAGGAAGTCTTCGAACTTGGTATGGGACCTTTCTACAAATCTAACACCTATGGCTTTCTCGAAGCTGAGCTTCATGTTAGCCTGGTATTTCACCATGGCCGAACCATCGAACATCTTATCAAACTCCTGTCTGCCCATGAACCCTCCCAAATGATGTTTGGCTTCGCTAATGGAGAAGATTCTCGTCTTAGCGAGCCATTTGGGTAAATCGATTTTAGGGTCCATTACATCTCGGACGGTGAGGCCTGCATATCTCTCGGCAAAATGGAGATCTAGAGGATGCCTTGAGTAGATAGCCAGGTCCTCAGCCCGGACAAACAGGGTGCCATCAGAGGCCATTAAGCATTTAAAGGCAACGCCATAGGCATAATTTTTTACATGGAAAAACATGACTGAGCTAATGAATCTAAGCAGCTAGTAGAGAGATCGACTAGCAATTGAAGAGCTCTCGCTGGACACTCGTATATATACCCGGTCTTATCAACAGATCTGATTGTAATTTTCTAGGAACCGCTTATCAAGAGGAAAGGCTTGCATAATATCCTGTCTCTTGAGCAATTTTTATCGATCTGATTATAACCGGGCATCCTGAGGAAAGGCTTACATAATATCCTGTCAACACTTCTCGAAAAATCTTTTTATAGAGATCTGATTGTAATTTTAATCGAAGCCGCTTATCAAGCATCCTGTCAATAGTTTCTCGAAAATCTTTTTATAGAGATCAGATCATAATAACTGGCTTGGCTACACTTAACCTTTAAAAATTTTAAATTTTACATAAAAAATGTAAATTTTAAATGAAAAAAATTAAATTTTTAAACTCAGATCCCTTAAATTTAGCTATTGAGTCTGTATATTTTAACAAGATTCATATTTATTTTATAGCTAAGCCATATCCCTTGAAAATTACAATCGGTACGCATTCAATGTTGGCTTGGCTACACTTAGCCTTTAAAAATTTTAAATTTTACACAAAAAATGTAAATTTTAAACGAAAAAATTAAATTTTTAAATTCAGATCCCTTAAATTTAGCTATCGAGTCTGTATATTTTACCAAGTTTCATATTTATCTTATAGCTAAGCCATATCCCTTGAAAATTAAGAGATCAGATTATAATGACTGCCACACTTAGTCTTTAAAAATTTTAAATTTTACACGAAAAAAATGTAAATTTTAAACGAAAAAATTAAAATTTTAAACTCAGATCCCTTAAATTTAGCTATCGAGTCTGTATATTTTACCAAGTTTCATATTTATCTTATAGCTAAGCCATATCCCTTGAAAATTTAGAATTATAATGACCGCCACACTTAGTCTTTAAAAATTTTAAATTTTATACAGTAAATTTTAAACGAAACAATTAAATTTTTAAACTCAGATACCTTAAATTTGTCTATAGATATTTTACCAAGATACAAGATTATCTTATAGCTAAGCCATATCCCTTGAAAATTACAAGTTCAAATCGGTACGCATCCAATGTTGGCACTCTATCTATCGCAAAAAAATGGGCCGAGCGAAGCCTCAATGACTTATGTCATGAGAGGCTTCGCTCGACCCATTTTTTTGCACCTCGTCCTGATCTTAAGACGAGGATTTATAGAAGTAGGGCTTGTTTCCCACCAAAACTTTTATTTTTCGGGGGAAATAGCCTAGCTCCAAGTCCCCATATCGTTCGCCGAATACATAGGTGTCCATGGGTACCGTTGCCAGGTACTCCTCCATGACATTCTTTAAGTCGGCCAAGAAACTCTCCATTGTGGCATTGGATGAGGTTATGGCTGCGAGCTTAACCTGGACAGGCCGCCTCAGGTTTAAGCTGCATTCGATGGGCGTAAGAATTTCAATCGGCCCCTGAAATAGGGAATCAAACTCTCCTGGATGCATATCCATCAATATTTTTGCATCCTCTAGTCCAAAGACGCATGTCTTGGCTAGAGACGGGGGTAGTTTCAAGCCCTCAGGAGCAATGTCCGTTACCGTTATATGGCACAAGTTCACCACTCTACTGGAGTTTTCATGCCCCATGTAATAGGCCACGTCTCGGCCTTTGATAAAAATTTGGTTGTCAAATGACAAAAAGCATGTCAATTTAACATTCAGTTCATCAGATAGAATTTGGAAGATCATTTTGGTAAGCAGTAGCTCAGAATGAAATGTCTCGTCCAGCAGCCTGTATATATACTAGCAGTAATCTTTAGTTCTATCTAAATTCCAAGTAAATATCTTATCTGCATCCTGTGACGCATGACGCACATCCTCATGCTATCGGATTAATTATATAAATAATTTTATCGTTCTAGAAGGACAGATTTTATCGCATCCTCAAAAAACAGCTGATACATCCTGTTTTCTTAGTAAAGCCTGATAAAACGAGGTCACGAATCGGGTATATATACGAGCTGCCTCTAAGAGCCTGCATCATTTTGACTTTTATTGCTATTGCCATAAGTCATGCTATTCACTATTGAACATCCACAGCTTGACGCTAAAATCCTATTCGTAGTCTCTGCGGATGGACTTTTGTTCGTCAGGGCCTCTGATGTGGCCAAGCTGATGGGTCGATCGAATGCTTATGTGAAAAAAACGACCAGGTTGAAGGTGAGCGATCTCGTTTACAGGAGGGTCAGGCTACCTATCTCTCTAGCCAATACCTGGGTGTATCCAGTCGACGAGATACATTTTGGAGATACCCTGTCGTCGTTGGGATTCGAGGCCATGCTGACATCCTCTAAAATCCAGATTCTAGACCCCATAGTACCCACCTCATGCATCCATAAAGCCATCCGAATTCGGATCGTGAGGGACTCTGACACATTCATAAATGAATTCTTAAAAGATTTCATAGACAGAACCATGCTGTTCTTCGATGGGGACCACGATGACGACCCTCGCCTCCACGAAGATAGATTTGAGACTATTTCTTGGACAGACACCCCTCCGTCCAAAATCAAAGTCTTTGTGGGGGATCGATCTAGATGGTACAAACTGATGCCTTAAATCTGGAGGGGGCAAAAAAATGGGCCGAACGAAACGTCTCATGGCAGATTTCTGTCTTTGACGCTTCGTTCGGCCCATTTTTTTGCGATAGATAGAGTGCCAATATTGGATGTTTATAAATTGAGACTTTGAATTAGAGAGAGATAATAATATTATTTTAATATTGAAACGATGCCTTTGAATCTGAGATAGCTAATGCCTTTGAGATAGAAATATCGAATAAGATTTTAAATCAACCAATCAACCAACCTTGAAAAAAAAAAAAAAAAAAAAAAAAAAAAAAAATTTTTTTTTTTTTTTTTTTTTTTTTTTTTTTTTTTTTAAGGTTGGTTGATTGGTTGATTGACTTGGATTCATTCTTTATAAATAGCCGTACTCATTCTGTCTGAAATTTACAATATTGAATAAGGACATTTTTTAAATGAATGCTGTACCAATATTGAATATATTTTTTTAACGATTCGATAAACAAATAATATATTTTTAACGATTCGATAAACAAATAATAAATATTTTATTATTAAAAATAAAATATTTAAATAATAAATATTTTATTATTAAAATAAAATATTTAAATAATATATTTAAATTCTAAATATTTATTATTCAAACCGACAACTGAATCGAATCGTGAAAAATTCTGACGGGGTGGAGTTGCTCGAATAATACTTCTGGCGACTGTCTGATAGACCTTTATATGCCGTAAAGAAGTAGGTTCACCCAGCTTTGCGGTACTTGGCATAGAAGCTGTAGTTTGAATAGACTACCCTCGTAACTGTAATCTTTAAATCTTAATTGTAAAAATTTACATGCTTACATTTCTAATGTCTCGTTGCTGAGATTGACGGGGTAATCTTTAACTCTTAATTGTAAAAATTTACATGCTTAAATTTCTAATGTCTCGTTTCTAATGTCTCGTCAGCGACTTTGGCATAGGAGCTGTAGTTTGAATAGACTGTAATCTTTAAATCTTAATTGTAAAAATTTACATGACTGCATGCTTAAATTTCTAATGTCTCGTGAGCGTTGCTGAGATTGGCGGGCATAGGAGCTGTAGTTTGAATACCCTCGTAACTGTAATCTTTAAATCTTAATTGTAAAAATTTACATGACTACAGGCTTAAATTTCTAATGTTTCGTTTCTAATGTCTCGTCAGCGACTTTGGTATAAGAGCTGTAGTCTGAATAGATTGTAATCTTTAAATCTTAATTGTAAAAATTTACATGACTGCATGCTTAAATTTCTAATGTCTCGTTTCTAACGTCTCGTCAGCGAGATTGGCGGTACTTGGCATAGGTTTGAATAGATCTTTAAATCTTAATTGTAAAAATTTACATGCTTACATTTTTAATGTCTCGTTTCTAATGTCTTGTCTGGCAGTACTTGGCATAGGTTTGAATAGACTGTAATCTTTAAATCTTAATTGTAAAAATGTACATGACTGCATGCTTAAATTTTTAATGTCTCGTTTCTAATGTCTGACACAATATCTCGGATCAGGGGCATGCGATTCGGTCTTAGCTGAGAAAAGAATCGGGCTGGATTTAAAATAACGTGTAACTTGAAGATTATTTGAAAAAAAAACTAATTAGTACCAACTGAGAAATATAACATTAGAAACCAACCATCATATCAACCAACCAACCAACCAACTGAAAAAAAAAAAAAAAAAAAAAAAAATTTTTTTTTTTTTTTTTTTTTTTTTTTTTTTTTTTTTTTTTGAGTGGGCGTGGCTTGGATTCATTCTTTATAAATAGCCGTATTCAAACCTTCATTCCTTCATTCTGTCTGCCATCTAGCTAACATTGTATCAGGATCCACGCTTGTCATTGAATTGATCCTGTTTCTGTGACTCTCACATTGGTAGCTTCTAATATTTATCTCTTTCATTGAAGCTCAGCATGTACAAAATGTGGGAACCGTTGGACAACGACGCAAAGACCGAAATGCAAAATTTAAAGCAGCAAATGTTTGACTTGCAATCTAAATTGGATGCAGAAATCTCACTCTTGAAAACCAAGATTGAAAAATTTGACGTACTGTACTCCAAAATAGATAACTTGTATCAGGAAGAAATTTACAGGCTTAAATTAGAGTTGGGCGTGCAGCAGAACAAATCTCTAGTGCAGATTCAGAAGCAGCAGATCCAGATCCAGAACCTGCAGAACCTGTTGCTCTCCAATCAGATAGCGACTCAACAGAATTCGTTGCGACAGGACATTAAATATGATAATGCGTAGATTATCCTTGTCAGCAACCAACCAACCAACCGTATTAAAAAAAAAAAAAAAAAAAAAAAAAAAAAAAATTTTTTTTTTTTTTTTTTTTTTTTTCAGTTGGTTCTTTGCATATTATATATGATCGCTAACAACCGTCATTGTATTTGACCAGCAGCAGTCGTCTAGTCATGTCGTCTAGTCATGTCTTCTAGTCATGACAGAGGTATGTCGTTTAATGATTGTTTAAATTGATTCAATATTATCATGTCTTTTAGAGTCTCAAGTTAAATATCATAGGTTTTATAGAATATAATAAAATAAATTAAATAAAATATTGGAAATAAAATATTTTTTTTATCTGAATTTAAACATACAGACATTTCCGCTTCGCGGAAATGTCTGTATGTTTAAATACAGATAAAAAAAATATTTTATTTCAAACTCAATTATAGGTAAAATATAAATAATAATAATAATAATAATAATAATAATAATAATAATAATATAATAATATAATAATAATAATAATAATAATAATAATAATAATAATATAATAATATAATAATAATAATAATAATAATAATAATAACAATAATAATAATATTATAATAATATTATAATAATAATATAATAATAATATAATAATAATAATAATAATAATAATAATTATATATATATATATATATATATATATATATATATATATATATATATACTTGTATACTCAGAAAATACTGTAAAACATCTTTTAATTTAAGTGATTATATTTTTGTAGTCTGAATTCGTATGTCAATTATAGTGTCGCTGTCTCAGCGAGTTTCACTATATCGGCACGAGACTACGCTCTTGACAAGTTTGTAGTCTGAATTCGTATGTCAGTTATAGTGTCGCTGTCTCAGCGAGTTTCACTATATCAGCATAAGACTACACTCTTTATTGTCTTGCCAAGTTTGTAGTCTGAATTCGTATGTCAATTATAGTGTCGCTGTCTCAGCGAGTTTCACTATATCAGCATAAGACTACACTCTTTATTGTCTTGCCAAGTTTGTAGTCTGGACTTTGAATGTCAGTTATAGTGTCGCTGTCTCAGCCAATTTCACTATATCAGCATAAGACTACACTCTTTATTGTATTGCTAAGTTTGTAGTTTGAATGTCAGTTATAGTGTCTCAGCCAGTTTCACTATATAGGCATAAGACTACGTTATTTATTGTATTACCAAGTTTGTAGTTCGTATGTCAGTTATAGTGTTGCTGTCTCAGCCAGTTTCACTATATAGGCATAAGACTACGTTATTTATTGTATTACCAAGTTTGTATGTCAGTTATAGTGTCTCAGCCAGAATGAGGTTATATTCTTTTATTGTCTTGCCACGTAAGTTGTAATCTATATTATGTATATCAGCTACAGCGTCTCGCCAATTTTGCGGTACTTGGTATAGTGGCTGTCGTTTGAAATTCTAAAAGGGTTAAATGTACTCGAAAAGTATTGTGGCTAGATGGTCTGAAAATATTGACTGATTTTTTTAATTTTGACGGCTAAATTTACAATATTAGCATGAAATCTTGTAAATTTATAGGAGATTCATGGGGTAATTTTAGTTTTTTCCACAACAAGTTTTGATAAAGGCCTCACCCTTGGAAAATATTAGCGAGACTCTCTACAAGCAACTATTTTTTTTCTTAAATGTGGCTACTGATCAGGAAAATTTTTATAAGATTAGTTTATCGCTTGGGCTAGCTGACCTTCTAGAATAATTGCGTTTGCAGGATATTATGTAACTCGTTTCCTCAAAGATAAGATCTAATCTATAAACAGTCATCCTGTCGAGCCCTATTATTTTTATCGTTTCTCAGAACCGCTTATCAGATCTCATGCATCCGCTCGCCAGAGTATAAATACCGGCCTCTCGCCTCAGCTTATTCATTCTGACCTTTTGTTTTGCAAAATGCTTTCCGCAGACTCTGACAGGCAATATGATTACGGCTATGCCTTACAACCCAAAAGGAAAATATTAAAGACCTCTCGTCTCTATTGCGAGCTAATACTTCAATACGATAAATCAATGTCTTTGCCAACTCCCAAGCCAGTTTCAAAGCCGACTCCAAAGCCAAAGCCAGATCCCGTTACAATAGCCACATCACAGAAGATGTACTTAAAAGTTCCAAATCCCATAAGCCGACTGCCAAAATCTCCTGAAGTATCTACCAGGTACAAAATATACCGTGCCTGGAATCCTCGACCAAGGGTTAATTTTATGATACGGCCGAAACAGTTGGAGAATAAAAAGGCATAGTCGTTATCAACTGCCTAATAAAACAGAGGTCACCCAAACGATTTATAAAAAATCGGGTCGAACGAAGTGTCTCATGGCAGATTTCTGTCTTTGACACTTCGTTCGACCCGTTTTTTTGTAACAGTTATATTGCCAATGTTGGATGCGCTTAAGATTTTGAACGATAAGGCTTGTAAAAATTTATATACAAAAAAATATTAGAATTCCATCAAAGTCACATTAAAATCAACCAACCAACCTTGAAAAAAAAAAAAAAAAAAAAAAAAAAAAAAAAAAAAAAAAAAAATTTTTTTTTTTTTTTTTTTTTTTTTTTTTTTTGTGCCACGCCCACCCTTGAAGCTTGTCTATATTTACTGTGGCTAACATGACTACACTCTCATTGTGTCTCAACATTTGCCTGCAACGGTCGTCTAGTCACTATGTCTCGTAATGTGTTTTCAGCAAGACTAGAGAGTTAGATTTTTCTATAATAGCCTATGATCTATTCTGATTTCATGAAAACCTTCAGTATATTGTCATTTGTCAGACAAAAGTCTTGTTTTCAAAGCCAATATTGTATAAATTTCGCAATTTCATCCTATTTTAAAGGAAATGGGTTTAGACATCAGGAGCGAGTTTATGCATGACCGTACAGTAGAAGAAATAAATTCCACTCCCACCCACCCTAATAGATATACTATATATATACTATATATATAGACTGCAGCGCCATCTATAATGATTGGCTAAAGAAATATAGCCTTAGCAGCCAACTGAGAAATATAGCTTTAGCGGCCAACTTAGAACTGTAGCGGTTAACTTAGAAATATAACTTTAGAAATATAACTTTAGAACCCAACCAACCAACCTTAAAAAAAAAAAAAAAAAAAAAAAAAAAAAAAAAAAATTTTTTTTTTTTTTTTTTTTTTTTCAAGGTTGTTTGCATACTATATATAGAACTGTTGACATGCCATCTCATCATTCTATCTCAACAGCAACGGTCATGTCTTTGATACATTTAAATTCATGTCTTCTAAAATCTCAAATTAAATTTCTACACATTGATACATTTTTTGCTACGGTAAATGAATGCTGTGCCAATATCGAATACATTTTATAAATAATTAAACTATTTAAATTTTATTATTTAAACCGTCTGAAAAGGTGCAGTTGCTCGAAACTTATTGCTGGTGACTGTCTGATAAGCCTTTAGATGCGTAAACTCGTAGGATTACCCAACTTTGCGGTACTTGGCATAGGAACTGTCATTTTGAAATTCTGAAAGGTTAAATATGCTCGAAAATTATTGCTGGTGACTGTCTGATAAACCTTTAGATGCGTAAACTCGTAGGATTACCCAGCTTTGCGGTACTTGGCGTAGCAGCTGTAGTTTGAATAGAATCCCTTGACATGACTTTATAAAATCATTGGCCTCTAATTTTATCGTGGATGAAAGCCGTATGCACCATTCTAAATTTATCGTTTGACCCTTGAAATATTAATTGTAAAATATTAATTGTAAAAATTTACATGACCTGTCTTCTTTTCGTGGATGAAAGCCTTAACATTCTAATTTTATCGTGGATCTGCTTACATCCTGTCTGTTTTTCGTAGAACTAATCCGCTCTGAAATAGTATATATATTAGCCTCTCGCCTCAGCTGAATCGAGTGGTCAACATCATCCGGCTGCCGGCCAAGATGAGAGATACTATCAGATTTTAGAGTATCTGGACCAGTTATAAATGTGCCAGAAGAGCTTGACATTCTGAAACTGTATAGCGGATAATGTCTTTGGGATGCGTAAAAAATGGGTCGAGCGAGGTTCCCTCATGTAGAGATTACGTTGGATTCGACCCATTTTTGCGACAGGTTGAAGGCCAATGTTGTAAATAATAAAAATCGTTACATTATAAGGGCTATGGATAAAATTTATATTAATATGAAGATATTTTTTTAAGAATCAAAAAAAAATATCCATTCCTATAGACGCTCGAAGATTTTGCATGCGACATTGCGTTTGGCCTTAGTTATTGCATAGACGATACTCGTGCTGGATTTGCGGTACTTGAGGCATATATACATATATATATATGTATATATACACACACACATATATATATATATATATATATATATATCGAATCGAGTTTGAAATAAATATTTTTTATCAGTAATAAAACATACAGACATTTCAGCGGCCTTATGAAAGCTTAACCTTTGAAAATATTGATTGGATGGCTATGTTGTGATAAGCATTAGCAAAATATTTTAAATCTACAATATTAGCATATTTTTTTTAATTTATAAGATACTCACAGGGTTGATTTTAGTTTTTTCGACAAGGGGTTTGAAAATATTAGCTCTGCAAGATCCATGCGACAATCTTATTTTC
Organism: Salticus scenicus; assembly: GCA_963930645.1. NCBI lineage: Eukaryota > Metazoa > Arthropoda > Arachnida > Araneae > Salticidae > Salticus > Salticus scenicus. Next base: position 189,747,629 of record OZ005657.1, read on the forward strand.
TTAAATAAGGTTTGATTTTTTTAGTTTTTACAGATTACCTTATGAAGGCTTTGTCTTTGGAAATATTGGCTGACCGGCTATTTTTTTTAATTTTGATGGACAATATTAGCATGAAATCTTGTAAATTTATAGGATACTCACGGGCTAATTTAGGACAACGATGAAGGATTGGAAAATATTAGCTCTACAAATTCGAAGCAAAGATTTTTTTTAAATGTGGCTTAAACTACTGGTCAGGAGTTGATAATATTGTCAATATTAGATTTTTAATCGTTTAGTCTAATATTGAACAATTGTCTTTGAAAATATTGGCTGTAGGGTTTAGTCTCTGAAAATATTGACTGACTAACATTTTTTTTCTAATTTGATGGCTAAATTTACAATATTAACATGAAATCTTGTAAATTTATACGATTTTCATGGGCTAATTTTAGTTTTTTCGACAACGAGTTTTGATGAAGGCTTGGAAAATATTAGCGGCCTCTCTGCAAGCAAAGATTTTGTTTTCTTAAATGTGGTTTAAACTACTGATCAGGAGTCGATAATAATGCCAATATTAGATTTTTAATAGTCTAGTCTAAGATTGGATAAAAGGGTGGTAATGCTCGAATAATATTGCCAGTGACTGTGTCTTGTACCGGGATTTATCGCAAAACGGAGAGTTTAGCTAGATTTGTGGTACTTGAGGGTGGGGTGTAAATAGAGATTGGGTCGTAAGAAATACACAGATATTTTATTGAGATCTAGGATAGCTATTATTTAAAATGTTTTATCGTACAGCTTGAGGAAGCCGTCTTAAAAGTTGGCATTGGTATATGAAGACTTCCATATGTCCGCTCTATTTTGAAAATGCTTAAAGTATATTTTTTAGAATCCTTCTACCAAGACGGTGAAAAGTATTATGGACATATATGCAAAATCGTGTAAATGAGTATGAAATAAAATATTTTTTTTATCTGTATTTAAACATACAGACATTTCCGCGAAGCGGAAATGTCTGTATGTTTAAATACAGATAAAAAAAATATTTTATTTCTAATATTTTTAATTCTAAAGTTACAATATTAGCATACCATTTTTAAATTTATAGGATACTCACGAGTTATTTTTTTCGATAATGAGTTTTGATAGAAGGGTTTAGGCTTGAAGGCTAATGATTGTAAAGCTCTATATATTACTCAGTCGTCATTTGTCAGACAATAAAAGTCTTGTTTTCTAAGTCAATATTGTATAAATAACCCTATTTTAAAGGAAGTGGGATCAGGGAGCTGGTTTATGCATGACCTTACAGTAGAAGAAATAAATTCCACTCCCACCCACCCTAATAGATATACTATATATATACTATATATAGACTACAGCGCCATCTACAATGATTGGCTAAAGAAATATAATTTTAGCAACCAACTGAGAAATATAACATTAAAATCCAACTGAGAAATATAACTTTAGAGACCAACTATCATATCAACCAACCAACCAACTGAAAAAAAAAAAAAAAAATTTTTTTTTTTTTTTTTTTTTTTTTTTTTTTTTTTTTTTTTGTGTGGGCGTGGCTTGGATTCATTCTTTATAAATAGCCGTATTCAAACCTTCAAACCTTCATTCTGTCTGCTAACATTGAATTGTATCAGGATCATGGAGAATTTCATAAGATATGACCTGCCTGAAGATCCTAAATCTGAGTTCTGGATTCGAGTAAAATCTAATAAAGCTGGCATTGAAAGACTCAGAAAAATATCTCTCGAAGGCATTTTTAGAAATAAAAATATTCCGATAGTGGATCGTATTGACGGGACCCTTTTAATGCAGGCAGACGGAGCCTTAGCCGCGAATTCAGCAACCATCGACCGTTTCAACGAATTTTATCTAAAACATAAAATGGATGGGTCCGAAATCCGTTTGGATGAAAATCTGGTTCTCAAGCCAAACTGCATTGTAGTTGTGAATGAATACATTCGTGGGGGACCTTTTGGCGGCACTAGATTAATTTTTCTTTACCACGACGTTGAAAAAAATGAAGCTGTGTGTAAAAGTCCTAAAACGGGTACCAAAGTCAGAATATCTCAGTCCGTACGCACTGGACGGTTTCCTATCGAACTGGGATTTGCCAGATCCATTCATATCTATCGAGATGCGATCGACGATTTGAAAATGGTTGTCAGTTTGATCGGATATAAAGATCCTGTTTCCTGGCTCTTGTATCGTGTGAATCAATTGAAACAGGTATTAGCCGTAGAGTTTTAATTTAAAAATACAACCTTGAAAAAAAAAAAAAAAAAAAAAAAAAAAAAAAAAAAAAAATTTTTTTTTTTTTTTTTTTTTTTTTTTTTTTTGAGTGGGCGTGGCCTGGATTCATTCTTTATAAATAGCCGTCTGTCTGCCACTCTCATCTAGCTAACATTGAATTGTATCAGGATCATGGAGATACGATATGAGTTTATGGACCTGCTCCGACCTGCGAAATGACCGCTCTATGTTGAAAATGCTCACAGTCAAAATAACGCTGTCCCACAAACTCGATACACCCGATGTTGAAAAGCTAATTGAAACGTATAGCTTATTACGATAGCATGTCTCCTGAGTCTGTCCTGGCGAATGGTGTTATCAAGTTTGGATTCTACAATGCTTAGTTGTTACGGTGTTGCAGAGACAAAATGTGTATGTTTCTTTTAAAACAATGATAGACATGTTGGACACCTATGGTTATATTGGCTGACGTGACCATCCGTTTGACAATCCCAGCGTCTTGTTGGCTGGTCTAAAAATAACCATAAAAAATATCACGTGGCTTTGTAGTGGCATAATATCCTGTCAATATTTTTAGCCATCCTGTTTTCAAGGACTTATGCTACAAATAACTTTATCTTATTCGGTAACTCCTTATCACATCCTGTCTTCTTGGCTGACATCCTGTTTTAAAGGATATGGGTTCTACTATAAAAGCCGCTGCTCAGAGCTTACAGTTTCATTCGCTCACTAGCTCTCAAGCCATGTGGATGCGATTATTTTTCCCAGGCCAGATCGGCTTGAGGTCCGCCCTAGCCTCTGACGGAAAGACTTACGTTTCGGCTGTAGATGTGGGCGTGATGCTCAAATTCAATGATATTCATGAATTTGCCAACTATCGGGCCACCAAGCATCTAGATATGTTTCCAGTCTTTGAAATATCCGAAATGTTCGACTACGTGAGCCTGTTCTCAGATGTTGAAGACATGCAGAGACTCTGGAGACACGGAAGGGTCGCCGCCGATTTTCCCATGTCTTCGGAGTACGTATTTGATGTTCATATCGAATCTGAGGGGAATGCCAGGTTGCAGGACTGGCTGCAAATCTATACTGACCTCTTCAGAAATGACCTGTTCGAGGGGCCTCGTGTCAAGTCCAAGAGATTGGCTACCACCAACGAATGTAAAGTCTGCCTGACGGAAGAGAGCCAGGTGGCGTTCTTCGACTGCGGGCACGTGGTGTGCTGCATGGCCTGTTCGGACAAACTCGAATATTGTCCTGTCTGCCGAACGGTCATTGCGGAAAAGAGACGAGTCTATGTACAATAGATGTGAAAAATATTTAAAAAACTTGTGTCAAACGAGGCTTCCTCATGTCTTGACGACGATGGAAGCCTCGTTTGACACATTTTTTTTAAAGCGATAGGCTACCAATCTTGGATTTGTGAAAAAAAATAACTTGTAAATATTTATCGGTTTAGACGGTACTTTATGACAGTCCATTGAATATAAGTAACTTAAAAAATTTCAAGATTTGTGAAAAAAATAAACTTAGAAATAAAAAATATAAAATCGAAATGAAAAGAATAAAAAAATTTCGAGATTGGTTAAAAATGACAAAGTCCAAAAAAAAATATAGATGTATAAAATCAGCCATGGTTTATATAGCCATGCCACACCCACCTTGAAAAAAAAAAAAAAAAAAAAAAAAAAAAAAAAAAAATTTTTTTTTTTTTTTTTTTTTTTTTTTTTTTTTTCCAAGGTTGATTGATTGGTGGATTGACTCTAGATAACCTATATATATGCCGGTTTGTCTTCTAACAGAATCATTTGCATCGTGGAAATGAATTTCATACGATATGAGTTTATGGACCTGCTCCGAAATTGCGTTCGACTTGCCTTACGTCTAGAGACCTGCGAAATGATGTTGGAATCTGAGTTTGCCCGGTCTATTTTGAAAATGCTCACAGTGTATTTTCAGAATCACACTAATCGCGAGATGGCCAGAATAGATACAGCCGAAAAGGCATTTAGAATGTTGATAGGCCAATTGAAATGCATAGCGTATTGTGACTATGATAGCATGTCTCCTGAGGTTAAGAGTCTGTTGGCTGAAGATATTGTGCAGCCTTATCAAGTTTGGGTTCTACAATGCCTAATTGTTACAGCATGTACTGTTGCAGAGTGCTGGACAAACTGTAAAGTGTGTATGTTTGATGTAGCTTTTGAAACGCTAATAGACATGTTGGACACTTATGGCTATATTGCCTGTATCGAACGCGACCTAGATCGTAACTATAATCCGTTTGGTAATCCGAGCGAAATTGTCTTGTTCGCCGGTCTAAAAATAACCAATTAGAACGCGGTCATCCTGTTTTCAAGGACTTATGTAACGATTCGTATAAATAGCTATCGCATCCTGTTTTCATAGATAATCTCGCTACTATAAAGGCCAGTGCTCAGCGCTTGCAGTTTCATTAATTCACTACCTCTCGAGTCATGTGGATGAAAATATTTTTCCCCGGCAAGATCGGTTTGAGAGCAACCCTAGCTTCTGATGGAATGGTTTACGTTTCGGCCGTAGACGTGGGTGAGATGCTGCAATTTAATGACAATTACGAGTTTGCTAAGAATCGTGTCATCAAATACATAGCCAATGCATTTCCAGTTTTTGAGATTGAAGAAATGTTCACCTACGTAGGCCTGTTTTCAGCGTTTTTAGACGTAGTTGAAATGCAGATGCTCTGGAGACATGGACGGGTCGCCGCTAATTTTCCAGTGTCTACGGAAGATATATTCGACGTTCATGTTGAAACGCAGGGAGAGGTAAAATTGCAGGACTGGCTTCAAACATATGCGGACCTCTTTAAAAATCAGCTGTTGGACAGACCGGTTGAAGAGATTGAGTGCCCAGGCCTTACTTGTGACAAGACACAACTCGAAAACAGATTGACTACCTTTCGCAGCTCTCCGTTTGGAGATGATACTAAATCGATAGCCGAATGCGGCATGTTTTACTTAAAGTATGGAGATTTCGTACAATGTGCTTACTGCAAAGTGATCTTGCATGATTGGAAACCTTACGATAATCCGCTAAAAGAACATATTCGCAAAAGTCCAAGATGCCCATATTTAATTGGTTTAACCGATTGGAAAAGACCTATGAATAAAACGAAGAACGAATGCAAGGTCTGTTTGACAGAAGAGAGCGAAGTCGCATTCTTTAACTGTGGGCATGTAGTATGCTGTCTGGCTTGTTCCAAAAAGATGGTAAATTGTCCCATATGTAGAAAAGCTATTGTAGAAAAGAGAAGAGTATATATCCAGTAATTAAAAAAAAAGCCACACCCACTCTCAAAAAAAAAAAAAAAAAAAAAAAAAAAATTTTTTTTTTTTTTTTTTTTTTTTTTTTTTTTGAGAGTGGGTGTGGCAACCAACTATGCTATATAAGCACAAACTTTACCTATCGTTGCCATATTATGTACAATTATGGATACAATAATGGATCCTAAATCTGAACTCTGGGTTCGAATGAGGCCAAACGAAGCCGGCATTCAAGAAATCGTGTCACTATCTTTCGAAGACTTTTTTCGAGGCAAAGATATGCCGATAGTGAATAATATTGACGAGATATTTTTAATAGAAGCGGACGGAGACTTAATCGTGGATCCAGAAACTATTGGTCGTTTCAATGAATATTATCTAAAACATAAAATGGAGGGATCCGAAATTCGGTTGGATGAAAATCTGGTTGTGAAGCCGAATTGTATTGTAGTTGTGACTGAAAACTTATCTGAGGCGGTTATTAGAGGCACTAGTTTAATTTTTCTTTACCACGACGTCGAAAAAAATGAAGCTGTGTGTAAAAATCCTAGAAACGGTATTGAAGTCAGAATATCTCCGTCCGTACACACTGGACGTTATCCTCTCGAATTGCAATTTGTCAGACTCCTTCATAAGTATGGTTATCGGTTTAGGTGAACATAAGTTTATGCTATATAAGTAAGAACATACTGTACAATTATGTTGAAAGTGGATCCTAAATCTGAGGTCTGGATTCGAGTAAAATCTAATAAAGTCGGCATTCAAAGACTCGTGAAAACATCTCTCGAAGACTTTTTTCGAGATAAAAAAATTCCGATAGTGGATCGTATTGACGAGACCCTTTTAATGCAGGCAGACGGAGCCTTAGTCGTGTACCCAAAAACCAGGATACGTTTCAACGAATTTTATCTAAAACATAAAATGGATGGACCCGAAATCCGGTTGGATGACTATCTGGTTCTGAAGCCAAATTGTATTGTAGTTGCGCATTATTACTATTGTGAGGGGGTTTTAAACGGCACTAGTATAATTTTTCTTTACCATGATGTCGAAAAAAATGAAGTTGTGTGTAAAAATCCTAAAACGGGTACCGAAATCAGATTTTCTAAAGAAGTAGACACTGGAAGATTTCCCATCGAATTGGGATTTGCCAGACCTCTTCATGACTATCCAGAGAAAATCGAACCTTCGAAAATGAAAATGGTCGTCAGTTTGGGTGGATATGAAAATACTTTGTATGAGATTACCAGAGTCATGAATTGCGTGAATAAAATGGAACAGGTATTGGCTGTAGAGTTGTAATTAAAAAACTACAAATATATATATCTAAGCCTCGCAAAAAAAAAAAAAAAAAAAAAAAAAAAAAAAAAAAAAAATTTTTTTTTTTTTTTTTTTTTTTTTTTTTTTTTTTTTTTGAGTGGGCGTGGCTTAGCTATATCTATTTATATTAATGCGATCGTGCCTATAAAAATGCAGGTTTGTGTTCTAAAGGAATCGTTTACATCATGTTCTTCCAATTTCGTGTGCTCGAAAATGAGTTTCGTATCGTACTCAGGGATTGTGTTCGTCTTGCCTCTCGTCAAGAGACCTGCGAAGTGTTAGAATCTCCATTTACCCGCTCTATTTTGAAATTGCTGAAAGTATATTTTCAGAATTCATCTAGTGACTCGGAGGACATACCTGATACTGTCGAAAGGGTTATTAAGAGGTTGGATGTCAGATTGAGGAATATCATACATTCTAACTACAGTATAATCTCTCCTGATATTAAAAGTCTGTTCGGCAAGGAAATGTTGCCACATAACCATTGGAGTTATCAAGTTTGGGTTTTAAACTGTTTGATTGTTACAGCATCTACCGTTGCAGACTATGCAGAACAATTCAAAGTGGATATTTTCGATAGGGTTTTTGAAGTATTGTTTCAAAAGTTGAAATATTACGGTTATATTAAACGTATTGATGATGACCTGTCTCGCAACCACGATCCGTTTGGTAATCTAAGCAAAAGAGTACTGTTGGCAAGTGTATAAAAACTTACCAAATAAAACCTTGAAAAAAAAAAAAAAAAAAAAAAGAAAATTTTTTTTTTTTTTTTTTTTTTTTTAGTGGGCGTGGCTTAACTTATTTAAGACTTGAAAAAAAAACCTGGCTATATAAATGCGAGTTTACGTTCAAAATAAATCATTAGTATCATGTCTATCCGAGGTGATTTTCGTAGACTACTCCAAGATTGCGTTCGTCTCGCCTCTCGTGAAAAGGCCTACGGAATGTTCAAATTTAAATTTGCCTACTGTATTTTGAGAAAGCTTGAAATATATTTTCAGACCCCCGCTAGCCGTTTGCAAATTAGACTGGATTCAGTTGAAAAGATGATTTCCAGGTTGGACATGAAATTGAGGCTTGCTTTACATTATGAAGATGTTCGGTCCGATCCTGATGTTAGATGTCTGTTGGGTGAGAAAAAGTTGCCACGTGTCCATTGGCGTTATCAAGCTTGGGTCTTGAAATATTTAATTCTTACAACAAATACTATTGTAGATTGTACAGAACAATTGAAAGTAGATATTTTTGATAAGGCTTTTGAATTATTGATGAAAAAGTTTGACTGTTATGTTTATATTAGATTTATGAAAGGCGAGCTAGCTGACAAAGACGATCCGAGTGAAATAGCCCAGAAGCGAGAGTTATCAATGACGAATATTACCAATACAGATTTAGAAAATTCTCAATTACTGTGTAATATTTGTTTTAGCAGAGAGAGACAAATTGTTTTTGAAGATTGTAAGCATTTCGTTTGTTGTAAAAGTTGTTCAAGCCATTTCACAACTTGTCCAATTTGTCGATCACCTATTACAAATTGTATCACAGTATACCTATCTTGAAAAAAAAAAAAAAAAAAAAAAAAAAAAAAAAAATTTTTTTTTTTTTTTTTTTTTTTTTTTTTTTTCAAGTGTGGGCGTGGCCTAGCTCTATATAAGTATGGGTTTCCACGCTCATTTCTACCTAACATTTCGTATTGAACAGATTAAATATATACTTAAACATAAAGGAGATATATAGTATTTATTTAACGTTGTTTATATTTTAGTTTTGCTAGAATAAATATAGTATGGATAATATAGAAGTCATATTTAGCTACATGCGAGATGACTACCATAGAACAATAGCACGTTTAGAGTCTTCGAAAGGGGTCGTTGATAAAGAATCTCTCAATAAAATAGTCAACGATTTGGTTGCCAAAGACAAAGAAATTTTTCGCATCATCGATTTCTTGACCATTGTGGAAACCACGTTCAGCAAATGGTATTTCGAATCCAGGCAAGTTCATCAGATTGTTCGAGATAGCGTAGCACAGACAGACGGCCCTTCGAAAGATGATGCGATAGCGGACGCCGTAGAAAAGTTGAAAACGTCTTTGGACTTGATAAAGAGTTATTGCGATGATGCAATGCTGACAAAGTTGAAATTTTCGTCTAAAAGGGATTGTTCTACTAGACAATCGTACCTGGATAGGTTAGATGTCGCGTTTAATTTAATGTGGGACCAGTGGGAAGACGCTATTTGTGAAGTCTGACAAAAATATTTCATGACTCATAGCATTTCAGAAGCTGATTAAACGACTGTAGTAAACTATTGTAATTCTGTCAAGGTCACATGACGGATTTATAATTGTAAAGTCTCAACTTAAATTTCTACCAACCAACCAACTGAAAAAAAAAAAAAAAAAAAAAAAAAAAAAAATTTTTTTTTTTTTTTTTTTTTTTTTTTTTTTTTTTTTGTAACCTTGTAATGACCTTCATGTGTGGCTTGGGTATATATACAAGCCGTATCCTTGCTAGACCAGTTCAGATCCTTCTCTATAGCAGCATTGTTTTAAATTGTCATTGTTAAATTACGCGTCATGGCAACTTTGGACAACGATATTAAGCATCTGCTGAGACGAAAGTTAGTGCGTGGGGTCCTGAAAGGAGAACCTTTTCGTACCTTAGAGTCTCATCGGCGAGAACTTATTGGTGAGGTAGCCCAATGGATGGGAGTTGACGTTTCGACCGAAGACGGGTTCAAGAATAGGCTCGTAACTCTGCTGGGATCTAGAGAGGTGCCCACTACTACGGCTGAGTGGACAAAGCTTCTCAACAAATGGATCAGAAATCATTGTTCTGGGGCCGTGCTCTCTTCGAGAGAGATCTACGAGATCTTGGCCGTAGACGGATTCAGAGGGTTCAAACCCAAACATCTCAAGCTCTATTTGCCTACGGTTCCACTTAGAAAAGAATACGAGGATCATGCTCGAGGCGTCAGGGCCATCTACCATTGTATCGACGAGACAGATAGCATTTCAGGCTTGACGGGTACCGATTCAGCTTGTGTTGTGTTCCTGGCTCTCTTGAGACTGTACGGATCGGCTTCTGACGATAGGGTCGCTGTCAGGATCGAGAGAGCCGTAGTTGCAGCAGAGGGACACTTACAGCAGCTCGGAGAGTATTATCCAGACGTTAAAAATGTAAACGAGGCGCTGCTGAAGAGATTTGGTAAGATCTACGTAGAGGTGGTTGGAGATTCTTGGAAGGATGTGTCAGGAGAATTGTTGGAGAGTTTGGACGACGAGATAGGTTGAGGTTCAATGAAGACTATATTATATTATGTTTCAAGGTCACATAAAAAAAAAAAAAAAAAAAAAAAAAAAAAAAAAAAAAAATTTTTTTTTTTTTTTTTTTTTTTTTTTTTTTTTTTTTCAAGTGGGTGTGTCAACTCTATATAAACATGAGCTGTGCCTATCGTTGGCATATTGTGCAATTTTGTTTGATAGAATGGATTCTAAATCTATGGTCTGGGTTCAAGTAAGGGATTCGAGTCTAATCCATAAAATATCTGTCGAAGACTTCTTTCGAGAAAAGAATATTCCGATAGTGGATCGTATTGATGATACCCTTTTAATGCTAGCGGACGGAGCCGTAGTCTTGAAACCAGCGACCAGGATACGTTTCAACGAGTTTTATCTAAAACATAAAATGGATGGACCCGAAATTCAATTGGGTAAAAATCTGGTTCTGAAGCCGAATTGTATTGTAGTTGCGACTGAAAGCTTTCCTTGGGCGCCTATTCGAGGCACTAGTTTAATTTTTCTTTACCACGACGCCGAAAAAAATCAAGTTGTGTGTAAAGATCCTGAAAAGGGTACCGAAGTCAGAATGTCTCCGTACTACAATGAATGTTTTCCTATTGAGTTGGGATTTGCCAAACCCCTTCATATGTATCCAAATAGAATCGAGCATTCGAAAATGGTCATCAGTTTGGATGGATATAAAAATTTGAATCTGGTTTCCAGGGTCTTGAATCGCATTAATAAAATGGAACAGGTATTAGCCGTAGAACTTTAGGGGTGGCCTGGCTATATAAGATGGCTAACGTACCCCCATTGACGTCTGCCAGCAACAGTTTTCTAGTTGATTGTAATTAAGTATTTTTTCTTTGTCTATATATATCGAGTCAAGATGAATAATTTAGCCGCATCAGAAATGCCTTTAGCCCCTTATTACAATTTTGATGCTACCAGAAACGATGTTGAGCAATGCATGCAGTCGTTGCTAAATGGCGTTGAGTCTGCTACGTTACCTAAATTTCTTTCAACGAGAGTTCATGAAATGATGCATCAGTCTGGGCCGGGCGTAAATTGTGTAATGGAAACTGGTAACATGATTATGGATGGTAGTCGCCGAGAAATGGTCGTTGGCCGATTCATAAACGACAAAGGCTACCTGATGAAAAAGAGCGAAAACCTCAATACGGGAGAAAAAGATGAAATCCAAGAGTATGTGAATTTGGATGCTGAAAATGATGTAGAAATGTTTGACTTGTCGTGGAAAAATCTGACTGGATCGTAAAAAAATTATATATTTTGACTATAATAAAGGTATAATGGATCCTGTTAAACATATTATCGACGAGTATAGAAAATATTATAGCGATACGGCTGCAGATTTGAAATCTTTAAAGTTGGGTGAAATAATAGATAAAGATGGGTTTGAAAAAGAAATGGCGTCCTTAAAATCGAATATGGATAAATTAATAGGCGTAGATAAAGAGATATTCAGCATTATCGATATTTTTACCGTTTTGGCTATAATAATAAAAGAATGGAAATTTGATTTTACCAATCTTATATGTGCAGTTGATAAAGATGCTAAAGATTTGAAAAAACTAATAACGACTGGCAATCGAATTATAGATGATAAGTGCATCCATAGCTTGGAATCGTCGTTCAAATCGATAAAGGATTATCCTGACCACGTTAGATCACTAGAACTCGATAGAGCGTTTATACCGGTTTGGCGAGATAAATATATTACAAAATTAAAAACCGCTCATGATTTGATAGAGAATCATCTCAAGCAAGCATTAGAGGATAATTAAAATTTTTCTTAAATAAAGCATAATGGAATACGTGGGAAAAATTATTTCTAGATATGAAGATTATTACTATGAAGTCGTTGAGAATTTGAAAGATTTAGAGATTGGGACAGATGAGTTTGAGGAAAAAACGAAATCCTTAAAAACAAATATTGATAAGCTACTCTCCAAAAATGAGAAAATTTTCAGTATTATCGATGCTTTAGCCGTTGTAACTAGAATACTGGATAACTGGGATGATGATACCATTGAACATTTACAGGCAATTCATGAAAATGTCAAGCGACTGAGAGAATTGATAACAGACCCAACTGACAATCGAATGATAGATGACGAGTGCATTAAAAATTTGCAAAATTCATTCGAATCGATACAGAGATATTATTACGTTGGTAAACTGACGGCAAGCTATTCTATGAAGGCTTGTTCCTCGGATGTACGCGACGAATATATGGAGAAATTAAAATCATCATTAAATTTAATAAAGGATGTTTATAAGACAGCGTTAAAAATGACCCTTAGATATATGTAAGACATATAGAATGAAAAATCTGATCTGGCTATAATAAAGGCATAATGGACCATGTTAAAGAAATTATGAACGAACATAAAAAATATTACCGCAATACGGCTGTAGATTTGAAATCTTTAAATTTGGGTGAAATAATAGATAAAGATGAGTTTGCGAAAGAAATGACGTCCTTAAAATCGAATATGGATAAATTAATAGACATAAATGAAGGCGTTTTCAGCATTATCGATGCTTTTACAATTTGGGCTACAATAATGAATGACTGGAAATTTGATTTTATCAATCTTATACGCAAAATTCATAACGATACTAAACGGTTGAAAAAACTAGTAACTAACCCAACTGGCAATCAAATTATAGATCATGAGTGCATAGATAAATTGGAATCGTCTCTCTTATCGATGGGTTCATATCCTGACGAGGCTGAGGGTAGCTATAACCCAAGAATACATCCACCTGATAAGCGTGATAAATATATTGCAACTTTAAAATCAACCCTAAATTTGATAGAAAATTATTATAAGAAAGCGTTAGAGGATAATTAAATAAAGTATAATGGAGTACGTGGAAAATATCATTTTTAAATATGAAGATTATTACGGTGAAATGCTTGTGGATTTGGAATTTTTAGAGACTGGGACAGTTAATAATAAAAGGTTTCAGAAAAAAGTGGAAATTTTAAAAGCAAATATTGATAAATTAATGGACAAAAATGAAAAATTTTTCAGTATTGTCGACGCTTTAGCCATTTTAATTGGAATAATGAGTGACTGGGAATCTAAGTCCACTGATCAGTTACACGCAATTTATAAAAATGTCAAGCGGCTGACAGAATTAATATCAAACCCAACTGCCAATCGAATTATAGATGACAAGCACATCCAAAGATTGCAATCGTCGTTCGAATTAGTAGAGAAATATTTTCAGCATGCTAAACGGACGGCAAGCTATTCTCCAAAGGCTTGTTCATCTGATGTACGTGATGAATATATCGCTAAATTAAAATCAACATTAAATTTAATAGAGGATTATCATAAGAATATATTAGCAATTACTCCATAAATTATATATTTGTAAGACAAAAAAAAAAAAAAAAAAAAAAAAAAAAAAAAAAATTTTTTTTTTTTTTTTTTTTTTATGCCACGCCCACCCTTGAAGCTTGTCTATATTAACTATGGCTAACGTGACTACACCCTCATTGTGTCTCGCCAGCAACAGTCGTCTAGTTACTATGTCTCGTAATGTGCTTTTAGTAAGATGTACATTGACCGACTCTAGATGGTTAGATTTTTCTATAAGAGTCCATGATTTATTCTGATTTCATGAAAACCTGCAATATCTTGTCATTTGTCAGACAAAAGTCTTGTTTTCAAAGTCAATATTGTATAAATTACGCTATTTCATCCTATTTAAAAGGAAATGGGTTTAGACATTAGGAGCGAGTTTATGCATGACCGTACAGTAGAAGAAATAAATTCCACTCCCACCCACCCTAATAGATATACTATATATATACTATATATATAGAATGCAGCGCCATCTACAATGATTGGCTAAGGAAACATAGCGTTAGCAGCCAACTGAGAAATATAGCTTTAGCGGCCAACTTAGAACTGTAGCAGCCAACTGAGAAATATAGCTTTAGCGGCCAACTTAGAACTGTAGCAGCCAACTGAGAAATATAACTTTAGAAACCAACCAACCAACTGTGAAAAAAAAAAAAAAAAAAAAAAAAAAATTTTTTTTTTTTTTTTTTTTTTTTTTTTTTTTTTTTTAAATTGGGTGTGGCATCGCACCGCTTTCGAGTGTATATATATATAAGGTAGTCTCTTGCTACCCACAATCAAATAACATGGCTTTTTATAGTAATGAGCCCATATACTATGGCTATTCTCCTCGACCCAACTTCGATGCTATGAACGATGACGAACTTCAGGCGTGGTTGGAATATTCTCGTAGAGAATTGGATGCAATGAATTCTTGGGAACGCTACAATCGGCCGAGAAAAAATTACCGTCAGCGCGCTCGGAAATCCCCTGAAGTCCCAAAGATTTCTTCACCTGTATGCCGGATCGTGAACGGTACTTGTGCGGCTTGCGAACAAAGAAGAAAACTGTTTAAACCTGGCCAAGTCATGGGTGGTCCAGATCGTTTCTCTAGAATCAGAGAATGTGAACGATAATAGTGATTCATTTAAAAAAAATCAGAGGGTCATGAATAAAGATATGGATTGGATGCTTATGTTATTATTTATGGTGATTGGCATGGCTATTAGTTACGTTGATTCTTACTTCAAGCAAAGTAGATTAATGATTATGTCGTCACTAATGAAATTGCTAGACAACGCCCAAAAGACTAACGATGGCCAGTCGACATGAAAAAAAGATGGATCCTGAATGTGTTATCTGCGGAGGCGGAGTGCCTACCGAAGAATTATTCTATACAGAGTGCGGACATCCTTATCATTTAGAATGCGTGCGAGGATTACGTAGGCAGCGTATACGTCGTGTGGCACGCGGAAAAATAACCAAAGATCGAATAAAGCGACTAGCTCTTAAGAAAAAGATAAAAGCTAGCGGTAAAATTCCAAAAAATTTATCTTTGCCTCAATGTCCAGCCTGCAATAGATATTTTACCAGAAATGATGTCCGAAGAATAAGTCGCATGATGGGAGACACGTTGAGAAGATGGGAACGAGAACTTAACTTGCCAGGTTCTGATAGCGATAGGTCCAGATCCAGATCCAGATCCAGATCCAGATCCAGATCCAGGTCCAGATCAAGATCCAGATCACCTCCCAATCTTGGTGTCGTAGCTTAAAAAAATTAGAGGGTCGTTATGTTCGAATTTATGTTTATTGGCATGGCTACGTTAATTCTTACTTCAAACAAAATAAATTAATGGTTATTTCGTCGCTAATGAAATTATTGGACCAAAGATTGACGACATGAAAAAAAAAGATGGATCCTGAATGCGTTGTTTGCCAAGGCGATGTGCTTACCGAAGAATTATTTTCTCCTGAGTGTGGGCATCCTTATCATTTACAATGCGCGCGAGGATTACGTAGGCAGCGTATACGTTCCGTGGCACGTGGAGACATAACCAAAGATCGAATAAAACGACTAGCTCTTAGAAAAAAGATAGGAGCTAGTGGTAAAATTCCAAAAAATTTATCTTTGCCTCAATGTCCAGCCTGCAATAGATATTTTACCAGAAAGGATATCCGAAGAATAGGTGGCAGGATGAAAGACAGGTGGCGCCTGATGGAAGCCGCGGTGAGAAGATGGCAACAAGATCGTAACTTGTCGGGCTCTGATAGCGATACGTCCAGATCAAGTTCGAGATCCAGATCAAGATCAAGATCAAGATCACCTCCCAATCTTGGTGTCGTAGTTTAAAAAAGTATGAAATATAAATGTGCAATTTGCCGAGAAAGGAAAGGAAATCTATTTATTGCTGAATGCAGACATCGTTTCCATGCGCAATGCGCCAATCGATTATATAATAAACGAAAACGGAACGCTTCGAATAAAAAAGCCTCCAATAAATATTCTAAGGGATCAAATGTATCCAAATTGCCACCTTGCCCGTCTTGTAAAAAACGCCTTACTAGAAAAGATATCAGAAAGATGCTCAACTTGAAACAGTCAGAAAAATTTGAGCAATTACATGGCCTGGATTATTCAGACTCTGAACTCTATTATTCTGATTTGGATTACACAGGCCTCAACGATTCAGATTTTTACAGCGATCGGTCCAGTTCCAGATCAAGATCTAGATCTCCACCCAGATCACCACCACCTAGCATACAACCATTAGTATATTTGTAGTAAAACAAGCAACGATGAACCTGAAAACAATATTATGCGGAACACTTCTATTTATAATAGCAATGAATGTTATCATGTACTCTTATCTAATTTATACTATAAATACTACCACGACGAGTCAGTCAGGGGGAGATATTGTAAAAGCTCATACAGTAGCAGTTTATGCCCAATTCATAATGCAATTTTTACAATTGACGTTTGCTGGTCTTTTAATGTATGAGTCATGGTAACATGTAGTTGTAAAGTCTCAACTTAAATTTCTACCAACCAACTGTAAAAAAAAAAAAAAAAAAAAAAAAAAATTTTTTTTTTTTTTTTTTTTTTTTTTTTTTTTTTTTTTTTTAATGTGACCTTGGATATTCTTTCAAGGTCATAATAAATAAAATTTAGTATAAATAGAAGAACTTGACTCAGTAATATTATTATTAACATGTCCGATTTAAATGTAACGTTCGATTCCAGCTTCATTTCAAAACCTGGTAAATATTTAAATTTGTTGGAGAAGGAAATAGTTTATATAAAAAATTATAAAATTTATCACACGCATTCTGTTCCCCGTCTCGTGGCTGGCTATGGCGACAACAGTTTCATAACCTATTCGTATTCTGGCACAAATGTTCCAGCCAAAGTATGGACGCCAACGCTATTTCGCATTAAACAGATGGTGGAATTGGCTACTAATTATAAATATAATTTCTGTTTGGTTAATAAATATCGTAACGGATACGATAGTATTGGAAAACATAAAGACGATGAAACAGACATTGCTGCTGATTCACCCATAGCATGCGTTAGTTTTGGCCAAGAGAGAAAATTCAAATTTTCAAAGTTGGGTGCTAAGCCAGTCTATTATAACATGACGAGTGGTAGCTTAATGGTAATGCGCCCACCAACCAACAAATATTGGTTTCATGAAATATCAAAAGAACCAGAAAAATTAGGTGTCCGCATAAGCTTAACATTCAGAAAATTAGACAAAGGCATCAATTATAGGTAATGCAAGCTTACGTTAGGTTGGGATAAAAACATAATCTTATGCCGATATCGTGAAATTGGCTTAGACAACAACACTATAGCTGACATACATAATCCGGACTACAAACTTGCGTTGGGAGACAATAAATAGTGTAGTCTTATGCTGATATACTGAAACTGGCTTAGACAACAACGCTATAGCTGACATACACAATCCTGTCCTGACTTACGTTGAGTTTGACAAGATAATAAAGAGTGTAGTCTTACGCTGATATCTTGAAACTGGCTGAGACAACGACACTATAATTGACTTACCAATTCCAGACTTGCGTTGGGAGACAATAAAGAGTGTAGTCTCATGCTGATATAGTGAAACTGACTTAGACAGAGACACTATAATTGACATACAAATCCAGACTACAAAATTATAATCACTTAAATTAAAAGATGTTTTACAGTAATTTCTGAGTATACAAGTATATATATATATATATATATATATATATTATAATATAAATATTATTATAAATATTATTATAAATATATTATAAATATATTATAATATAAATATTATTATAAATATTATTATAAATATATTATAAATATATTATAATATAAATATAATATAATATAATATAAATATATTATAAATATATTATAATATAAATATAATATAATATTAAAAAAAAAAAAAAAAAAAAAAAAAAATCTATCCATTTCTATAGGGTAGCTACGATTCATGCTCCTATCTTCTCCTATTTTGCTCCGACTTGCTTTTTGTGGCAACGAGCGTCAAGGGCATTCAAAGTCACAAAAAAAAAAAAAAAAAAAAAAAAAAAAATATTTTTTTTTTTTTTTTTTTTTTTTTTTAATGTAAGATTTTTTCAACTATGTTTATGATACCACACAAGCGGTATCGTCTTGCGCTTCCATTTTCCTGATTCTGGCTTCATTTATAAAATCTACAATTTTTTCGCTCGTATAAAATTTGACCTGGTTATCAGTCAAGTCCACGCGTTCCGTAGGTTCGTTCGTGGCTATTAAATTGTAACATATGTTGTGTTTGGATAACATGAGGGCCAATCGGACGAGGCTGATATCTATTTCAAACGTGTTCGGTTTAGCTTCCGTGAAAAATTGTAACCATTCTTTTACGAGGTATGGTAATTTAAAACTTCTGAGTTTGGGATGTTTATTTTCGGCTACGGTCAAGCACCAAGTTTCTAACGAGATGTTTTTCAGTGCCACGCGTCTCAGCGAATATTTATCATCGTATTTTAAACTCTCTAGAATGCGTATATTGGGATCCGATTCGAGATCTTCGATAGTGGCTACGGACAGTATGTGTTCGGTATTCAATATAGCCTTTCTCGCTGGCCTACCTTCCAATAATGGATAACTGAGACAGAAAAACACTTGTCTGTAAACGAGGCCTATGACGACCGTGTCCACGATAACTTTCTGAATGGTTATGTCTGTCAGCAACGTGGTATATACAAAAGATATTGGTGTCCAGACGGTAGATGCTGGCACTTCGCTATATTCTATGTATCGATCGTACGGATGCAAGACTTGTACAACGCGTTTCGGGCTGGTGCCGTTGATGCTGAGAGTTATAAATTTTCTGTCTTCGTACGTTCTCTCGATCGGTTTTGAGTTTTCGAATATGATTTCCAGGGGCCATTCTATAATCAGACCCAGAGGCACCAATTTAGAAAAATTTTGTTCGTCCATATACCTAGACATATTTCTGTAATAGGATGTTAAAATATCTTGGATCACGAGCTCAGGCTTCTCTGGACTCAGCCTACGTTGTATCATACCACTGGAAGTGACGCTCGATTCCGAAAACCCAAAGCCGCTTACGGGTTTGACGTCCATGAATTTAGGTTCAACTACCTTACTCATGGTCATGAAAGGTATGTTTAAGACGTCGTGTCGGTTTTGCCATACTGCAGCCAGATTGAGTACGTATTCTATAGGTTCGTCGGACAAAAAACAGAGTCTATAGAAATCGGTCGGACCGTGTTCGCTAAAGTAACAGCCTCCTGGAAAGGGTGCATCATAATTATCCAAATACATGATTGTGCTTTTGTAGAAATATATGTTTTCGTAAGCCGGTTTGATCATACTTTGCACATATCGACTGACTACTTGTGGATTTGTCACGAAATAAGGGGTCGCGTAAAAACGTAAAGTGTTATTTGCATTCGTGTCTCGACTGATGGGATAAATCATGCGTTCGTTGCCTAAAAGAACAGTCCATAGATAATTGGGATTGGAAACAACAGACGCGGTCACATCCGATTTAAAAAATGATTTGAGGGCCAGCAAAAAAGGTCTGTTGGAATCGATGGCGATGGACTCGTAAGGATACATGCGAGACACGGTCCAAGTTTCGTATGGCGAATTCCCCAAATCAAATATGATAACGTCGTTTCGGATCATAGACAAAGAACATTGCTTAAAATTGGAATATATGGATCCGTACGTATTAAAATTCATGATCCTCTTGTTTTAAAACAAAGATTTAAATTAAAGAGACTGGCTTGGGACTAGATTAGACCATAGTTTATGGATGCCGACAATAAAAATGTATGGAACTTGGAAAACATGTTTCTTCTTCGAGATTGTATCTATTGGGATGTATGTCAAAATTTAACGAGCCAGATTCAATATTGTTTTTGACAGACTAAAAGAAATTTATGACTACTGTCATGGCTGAAGATATTTATGTATCAGAATTAAATCTATTTGGTAAATTTTACATGATAAATAAGTATATATGTATTGAAAATAATTTATACTGAAACTAGAAGATGGAGGGATTTTTAGAAATGACTCAGATAGCCAAACCTGGCTGGTATTTTAGTTATTTTAATTTACCATGTTACGTGTTTAATGATGAAAGAAACATGACTCTTTCCATACGCTATTTTCAACATATTATAGATCAAAATCCCTCTAATTTAGAAACGGATGATAAGTTAGAATATTCTTCAGCATTAGATGATAAATATTTACCTTTGTCGAATTTAAATCCTACGAAAGATATAGAAAAGGATATATCCGAAAAATGGGAGGCCAAACGGACGTGGAAATTCGTAATAGCTCATGTAAAATGGATGTTTTCAGAATCTTATTTTCCCATTGAAAATTTGGACGACTTTTATTTTTATTCTGTAATAGGAATGGTTATTGCCGTTAATCGATCTTCTAAAACACTTTATTGGAAGGGTAGTAAATATAATTTCGATAAACCGTGTATTTTAATTGACCCAGATCATGAACCTCATTTTAAAGTCAGGCCATCAAGGAGAAATTCTATTTCTATAGAATGTATTTATAATCATGAATGCGGATGTGAAAAAGGGGAACAAATAATGATGCCCAATAAATTACTTTGGACAGAGACGCAACAAACCGATTACCGTGTAAAAGAGAACGATATTATGGAAAATACAACCATATCATATTATAATTATCCATATAATGGCCATATTTTACAATTTAAAGACTTTTGTTTTTGCGATAAGAATATTGCTAAAGACTATATGTATAAATAAGTACATGATGGAAGTCATTGAAACTCTAATCAAAATTTCGCCTCATGATAATGATGAGAATTTTTATAAAAAGCTATTGATATTGCCAGAGGGCATGCTGCAGAAATATAAGCAGGATTTCAACAAATATGAAAAATATGCAACATTGTTAAAATTTCATTTAGCTTCGCTTAAAAGGCCAGAATTAAACATTCGATTGATATATAGTGACGAAAATGGTTGGCATATATCATCCTGCCTAAAAAGCGTTTCTGGAGTAACCCATAGCGAAACATGCACGTGTGAAGAAGATTTTAAGGTACCAGATAATTTTTTTAACATAGTAAGACAGGAGGCAGCATTATCACTTAGATGTAGAGTATGTAAACATTATGCACCTGACTGGGTAGATACAAATAAACCTGACATGGAAAGAGAAAGAGAGAAATAAAATGATCATGTAATAATCTATATATAGCCAAACTAAAAAAAAAAAAAAAAAAAAAAAAAAAAAAAAAAAATTTTTTTTTTTTTTTTTTTTTTTTTGAGAGAGTGGGTGTGGCCTACACTATAACACTATGGCCTACTTTTTTAAACCAGTCGTTTCTGTATCCAAAAAATTTGTCGTTGGCTCATAGTACTTTTTTGCCAGATCAATTCTACTGCAGTCTTTTTCGTTTTTTTCCTTTTGGATTCTTAAATTTCTCCAAATAATTATATCCAACAAGCTTTCTCATTAAAGCGGTTTCTTCCAAGTCGTCGTTTTCTACTCGAGGTATAGGTTTACCATACGTGTGTGGCGTTATCGGAAAAATTTGAATTTTATGGGGCCAATGATTGGAAGTCCGTCTCTGTTCAAAACGTAGTATTCGCGTCTTTAATACCGATTCGGATACTAAAGACGCAGGTGTCATACAGACATACAATACGCAGCGAATATTTGGTATTTCTCTGAAATGCTGAGGTTGTATACCCTGATGAATCGTTCTGCTGTCCCATAGAAGAAGCGAACCCGCTTTAGCTTTTACGCAAATATCGGAATCGTGTCCTAATTTGTCCATGTAAAATTGTTTCTGTTCGTCTGTTATTACGTACCAGTCTTTTGTATTATTAATATGATATTGTTCTCGAAACGCTTTGTGTAATTTATGACTACCTCTCAGCACTCGAAGGGTAGCGTCTCCCTCATTGACGTCGAATAAATTGACCAACCCTTGTACGCATTCAAATCCATTTCTCATAAACGACTGATCTGTATGAAGTTTATCTGTTCCTCGATACCAACCTCGATTAGTTATTTCGCATGGCAAAGATATGCTGAGACCGTCGTAGCTAGTTAATAATTCGTCGGTTTTCCAAATTTTACTAAATGTATCGATAACTTTTTGATTTTGACGAATAGCCCAAGACATGGGATTGTGTCCGAAATCCCAATTCTGTAATAGCATTCCAGACTTTGGAAAAAATTCAAATATTGATTCATACGTCAACGGTTTGTTTTTTACGATTGGAGTTGATAAATATTTAGTTTTGTCGCTAAGCCATTGCCACATTTTATCTTGTAGCGCTGAAAGCTCTTCTGGAGTCAATATGTCATCGATGACTTTGACTCCATCCTCTGCTAGAGTAAAACCCTCGCAAGTGTTGTAAATCATGTTTGAAGAAAGAAATAATAACTGTAGGTTGTTGGCAGGGTCTTTTATAGTGTAGGCCACACCCCCCACTCTCAAAAAAAAAAAAAAAAAAAAAAAAAAAAAAAAAAAAATTTTTTTTTTTTTTTTTTTTTTTTTTTTTTTTTTTTTTTTTTCAAGTCACGTGGGCGGAGCATTTTGTAAGCACTGGCAGTGAAAATATTTATTTACTTATATAATATAATAATTTTATTTTTTACAGATCTCATATCTGTTAATGTTTTAACTTTAAATTTACTCGACTTGCATAAAGAACATAGCAACTCAAAATGCATGGCTGGATAAATATGTTGCCTTAGCATATCTTCTTTAGCAGTATAATATTTTTTATGTATTCTTTCGTACAAATCACAATTTGCTCTATAATAGCCTTTGCTCAATGTACAACAAGGTACTAAATATAATTCTGAAGAGTTTGAAGCGTATTTTTCAAACATTTCTATTATTCGTATGGGTAATCCTCTACAAGCGTGAATGGCCACCCATACATTATAGGATGGTATTAGTTTTTCAAATTTATCGTCATTGATGTCGCATTGTATAAAATTACATACATTCATATTATGTAATAATTTCATGCCTTTGTACTGTTTCAAATCAACGCATGTCATTTTGGTGTCTACAAGATGAATTCCACAAGCATTTCCAGCACATATATTAATTATATTTTTATTTTTTAAGTCTATGAGATTAAATACAGACAGGGTCTCTGAATATTCTTTCAACAAAAATCTTTTACCAAAGCTATGCTGGTAATAATAATCTACAAAATATTTTCGTTTTAAATTTGTAGACTTGTTTAAATTAAGCAATTGGTTAAAAATAAAAGTATTAAGGCATTCTATTGGATTTATGCCATCTTGCTCTAGATAAAATCCCATATAGTGTCTCAAACTGGAATTGTAAAATATATTCATATTTAGTCTATGGTTCATGTAATAGCAAATCATTAAAATTTTCACAATAGGATGTATGTTATATAGATAGGCTATAATAGAAATAAAATAATGCGTAGATCCATTCCATTGAAGATACTTATCTACGACTTTAGAATCCTCATATATTACTAAAGCGCTGTAAATTCTTTTACATTTCGGATCAGAAAACGATTCACGAAAAGTATATTTCAATGAGTCTATATTTTTCAAAATAGCTATGATTTCATCAGTCTTATAATAGAACAATTTTTGGACATCTGAATAAATTAAACGTAAACTATAACAATACCTATAGATTATCCATAAAATAACGCAAATATATAATATTGACGAATCCATCTTTCAAAATTATGAAAAAGTGTTATGGCAAGTTATACGCAAGTTATACTCTAAAGACTTTTCCATCCGATATATATACATACTGTAATAGTAAAGCCACGCCCACTCAAAAAAAAAAAAAAAAAAAAAAAAAAAAAAAAAAAAAAAAAAAATTTTTTTTTTTTTTTTTTTTTTTTTCCAAGTTGGTTGGTTGGTTGATTCATTTTCTAAGCAGTGAAAATATTATTTCTTACTTTAAAAATTTTTGTAAAACAACATTGTAAAAAATAAGCAACATGACCAAACATGTATCCAATTTAAAAATACCAATGTCAGAAAAATCATTACAAATAGGATACATTTAAATAGAGTACTGTCCCAATCATTTTTTTCTAACCAAACAAACTCTGTTAATGAATTATTTTTTGTTTTTTCTATGTTTTTATGATATTCGTTGGCTGGTATTGCGTGCAATGCCGTCAGATATTCTTCTACTTTAGAAGTCATAAAGTTTAAGCGTTCGTTTTCGTCAATTTCTAAAATTTCATGTTCCCAAATATAATCTGGAGTTAGTTCGGGGCGAATGGGACCGTCTTGATAATATGTGTAATCCAATTCTCGGTCAATTTTTTCTAGTGTTTGTTTGTCTATAACTTTTGAGTAATCGTATGGATCCATACTATCTAATATCCCATTTACCAATTCGTATATGGCATAAGTTGTAGTAATGACACCAATACTCGTTCCCAAAGCTCTCAGAGACATTGTTCCAATTTGTTTCATAGACAAGACGATCGAATTTTTCAAGACAATTTTTGCCGCAATGTTATTGGCCGCTTTGGATAATAGTTTTGGGGCTTTGCGTTTCAAAAAATTTTCAACGGCGTATTCCGAGATCTCTCTGCCCAAGTCTTTAGACAGCTCGAACGCTATGTCGTGAAAGACACTTACATTTTCGATAGGCTCTTCAATGGCTTCGCGTCTGATACGGCTGCTTCTACCAGCTCGAATTGTATATATCATGTAATTTGGAATTTTAGGCGGTTTATCTTTCAACGGCTTCAAGTTACCCACCTTGGCGGCTCGGATGGCAGTCGTACCCAGTAACCATTCGCCGAATTTCTGACCACCAGACCTGGTGCATTCGTCGTTCTGAAAATCTAAACCGTACGCGTCGCAGTATGTCTTGTTAATTTTCAAACGACCCTCGACTATATCAAATCCGCCATGAAAAATATGTCTCGAGGCCCTTTCGAAAATTTTTTCAGGCATCGATGCAAAAGATTTTTTTAAAGGATTCGAGAGAACGCATTTTCCATCTGGAGTCCACTCCGTATCGATAGAATGGTCTTTGCAAGACAGTTGACATGCCATCGCATATCTGCTGCCTATTCTGACCCACTGATCAAAATCGATGTCACTACAGACTTCCCAATTTTTCTTGAACGGATAGCAACCGAATCTCTTGCATCCAATCTCGTTGAAACGAATCGAGGTGACAACAATGCATCGATCTGCGATAGAAGGCGGTATGAAATAATCTTGGTCTGTAGCGGGTCTCGTTTCCAAAAACGCATAATCGAAATAATGAGGATATTGTTTTTTGTAATATTCCAACATATAAACTTGTGTGGCTTCGGTAGCATATCGCAACGCGTGTGTGTATTCTGGCTTATTCATGAGCTTGGTTTTGGATAAATGACGCTTTGTAGCGCGGGACCTTTTCCGAAAGGCGATACGACCATTCCACGTAACATGAATACGGGGTCGTCTTTTAATACGAAAAAGTCGCAGCAAATGGTAGACTGGACTTGGAACCATTTATTTTTGTGAAGCGATCTGTGCATGGCCGAAGCATGGGCTGCTGTGTGATAACAATTCATGGCGTTTCTCATTAACCAGGCCACGATTGTGAAAGACTCTTCGAACGTACAGTCCTCCGGTAAAGCGTAACACGGATAACATAGAGATTGATGCTTGTCCTTTTTAGCGGCGACAGTTCTTCCTTTTATGGCCAAGTCGTCTCGCGTACCGCAGGCGCATTTTCGAGCTCGGTCGAACAGCGCGTAGGGTGAGGCCTGATTCACTATTGTGATGAGCCTTTCTTCGGCAGCCAAGTTTAGAAAGTCTCTTGGTACGTTGTCTGGCACCATCAATGAGGCGCATACCATGATCGAAATTGTAAATTTTAAAGCGTATTAGGACAAACGAACCTTGAAAATACCAAGTGTTGGGAAAGACTTTGATGGTAATGCGACCTAGATGAAAGAGACGAAAATAGGTAACGAGATAGTAACCCAATAACTTTTTGTGGAAAGCTAGGCAGGGGTTCCTCACTCGAACACGGAATGAGAAGAATGACATGACTGATTCAAACAGAGATGCCATTTATATATAAATGGGTTATGGTAAAAAATACGACCTTGAGAAAAAAAAAAAAAAAAAAAAAAAAAAAAAATTTTTTTTTTTTTTTTTTTTTTTTTTTTTTTTTTTTTTTAAGATTGGTAGATTGGTTGACTGGTAGATTTTTTTTAATGGTAAAATGATAGTTTATTAATATTATCTTTATCAAGTATACAATAATTATATTCAAAATCTTCTGTAAAAAGTGGATCATTTGGAAATACATATTGTTCTCCCCAATCACATTCGTCACAATTTATATCTATGCATTCTACAATTATACCGTAGCCGTAATATGGTTTTACTACCATATGTGCTTTGTCTTCAGTATCGTAATTCAAGATAAAGGGTTTATCAAATACATATTTTTTACAATTGTGATAAAGTAATTTCAATTTATGATTTATAACAATGTTATCGTATACCAATTCGTAATATTTCATATCTTCATCGATGGGTATAATTTGTTCTGGAAGCAAAATTTCACGATGGTAATCTGCCATTAACAAATTTTCCGAAAATTTAAATTTTACACTTTTTCTCATTTCTCCAATATTTAGACATTCTATAGGTAAATAAATATCACCTGGATCACGTCCCAGTTTTAAACATTCGAAATGGCGATAGCATATACTCATATTTTTTGCGTCTATAAATACGTAATACGGTTCATTGTTAAGTCCAAGGAACCAGCCATATTTTATCAGAGAGGTTAAATGTAGAAATATTTTTTCTTTGAGAGTCCATGCATGTTCATAGGCCAACACTTCCTTATATTCAGATATGGCATCCAGACCGTTAACTTTATCGTACAGAGAAAAATATTTTCTACAGAGCAACATTTTAATGTCAAAGGGTAAGCTGAGAAATGAAATTGGTTCAGCCATTTCTATCGTCTGAACAAACCCTTCACTAAATCACGAATGATTCGATAGCGCTGGGCTCTGGGCTTTATATACTGATCGGCCAGGCCGTTGCATAAGCTTTTTCCATGAAAACAGGATATGATAAAGTTATTTATAGACTGTTATATTTTCACCGTCAGTAATTAGAAAATGCTCCGCCCACGTGACACATAAAAAAAAAAAAAAAAAAAAAAAAAAAAAAAAAAAAATATTTTTTTTTTTTTTTTTTTTTTTTTGAGGGGTGGGGGGGTATATCGTTTAATGATACAATGTTTGTTTTTCAATATTATCCTTATCGATTATACGATAATTGCATTGAAATTCTTCTGTCCAAAGTGAATCAACTGGAAATACATATTGTTCTCCCTTATCACATTCATTACAATACATATTGATACATTCTACAATAATACAGTGGTCGTCATATGGCTTTATTTCAATATGTATTTCGTTACAATCCTCGTAGCACATGATATAGGGTTTATTAAATGCATATTGTCTGCAATGTTGATAAATTAAATTCAGTCTATGATTTACAACGATAGTACCATAATATCGCAAGTTATAATATTTCAAATCCTCCAAGTTTTCAACAGACATAACTATTTTTGAAGGCAAAATTTCACGAAAGCAATCTACCATTGAATAATAATATCTCGTACATCTAATTTTTATATTTTTTCTCATTTCTCCAATATTTACGTATAGCATAGGTAAATAAATATCACTTGAGTCCTGTTCCGGATCTAAGTAGTTGAAATAGCGATAGCATATACTCATATTTTTTGCATCCATAAACACGTAACATGGCTTATTGTTAAATCCAAGGTGCCAGCCAAATTTTATCATGGAGGTTATACGTAAAAATAGTTTTTCTTTGGGAGTCCATGCATATGGATTGACCAACACTTTCTTATATTCAGATATAGTATTCAAACTGTGAACTTTATCGTACAGAGAAATATATTTTCTACAGAGCAGTATTTTAATGTCAAAGGGTAAGTTGAGAAATGAAATTCGTTCAGCCATTTCTATCGTCTGAACAAACTCGTCACTAAGGCACGAATGATTTGATAGCGCTGGGCTCTGGGCTTTATATACTGGTTTGCCACACCCACTGAAACTGTTGCATAAACCTTTTTCATGAAACCGGATATGATAAAGTTATTTATAGACTGTGACATTTTCACCGTCATTACTTAGATTTTTTTTTTTTTTTTTTTTTTTTTTTTTTTCAAGTCACGTGGGCGGTGCATTTTCTAAGTAATGACGGTGAAAATATCTTTTTTTTTAATTTTACCAATGTTATTTTTTTCAAGCCTTGTACAAATAAAGATGAAACATTCTACGTATAAAAAATTATACCAAGCCCATCTAGGAGTCGTTAATGAAACGGATTTGTTACTATCTCGAAACGAAGAGTCTGACCCCTTTTACCAAAATCTAATTGATATCATAGTTTCAAAGAACGCGCCTACGATTGCATGGGATACTAAACCCTTCACAACCGAATTCATTTCAGGACCTGTACGTCAAAGATTAGATGAAACATTTTTCGCTTTCGTATTGAGAACGGCTGCTATCATCAAAGAAGAGAGCTACATACGCACGTATCGAAAACCTGAATCGCATCAAGCCGTTTTAGCATGGATTTCTATTTTACGTAACGTTATGATGACTGGTTTGGCTTTACTCTATAATGTAAAATGGACTCCCGAAATCATCCTCAATCATTTGGAGCCTACCATCGTGAAAATGTTTAGCCAAGGTGACGCGTCGGCATTACGCAAGCTCATGTTGGATTTGGGCATAAAGCTGGCCCAAGAAGAACTTTATCCGGCAGAACTTTCATTTGAAAAAATGAGTTTTTTACAAATTACACAATTCGGTTCATTTTACTGGAGATATTTACACTGGATGGCTGAAGCGATTGCCATAAGAGATGAAGGCATGAATTTGTATAAAGACGTATGGTTAGATTTGTTGAAAGGTCCAATTTATCGGACCCTTCGATGTGGAATATGTATGGTGCATTTCCAAAACATGATAAAAGAAAACCATGAGAGGTTAACGTACGAGAATTTACCTAAACTGTTTTTCGAAATGCATAATAAAACTCATGAGATCCGGCGAGAACATTACAAATTTTTACAAGAACCCAACTATTCAGAATCGCAATACGAGGCAGATTCGGCATTCATGCGCCAAGCTCTATTGCCATAATAGGATGATTTACCAGACGCTGGTTTTCTGATCTCGTTGATTTGCATGCGCTTGAAAATGGACGGTGTCACAGCCACTCGATCTTTGAAAGAGAGTGCAGCTTGGTCGCCGATCGCTTCAGGATAAGACTCCCACCAGACCAAAGACTGATCGTTTCCTATATCTTCTGAAATATATCTACCATCTATTTCTTGAAGAACGCTGTTATGTAATATGCCACCATACGTTCCGTGATACAAACGAGGATTCACTAAGACAAAATTCGGTGCTGGCTTTTCTTGCTGGGGTGTAACAGCATATCTAAACACGCTTGTCTGTTGAAATATTTTTATCAACTGCTCTACTGATGTGTGAGGGATGTAAAGAAAAGACATCTTGAATGAAATGGTAGCACAAAGCTGATACTTATATAGAGTAAAGCCACGCCCACATTAAAAAAAAAAAAAAAAAAAAAAAAAAAAAAAAAAAAAAAAAAAAATTTTTTTTTTTTTTTTTTTTTTTTTTTTTTTTTTTTAACAGTTGGTTATTTGGTTGATGAAGTTGGTTTCTAAAATTATATTTCACAGTTGTCTTCTAAATTATATTTTAGCTGGTTTCTAAAACTATATTTTCTTTAGCCAATCATTGTAGATGGCGCTGCAGTCTATATATATAGTATATATATAGTATATCTATTAGGGTGGGTGGGAGTGGAATTTATTTCTTCTACTGTACGGTCATGCATAAACTCGCTCCTGATGTCTAAACCCATTTCCTTCAAAATAGGATGAAATAGCTTTGAAAACAAGATATTTATAGACTTTTCTCTGACAAATGACAAGATATTGCAGGTTTTCATGAAATCAGAATAGAACATGGGTTTTTATAGAATTTTTTTTTCAGTTTATGAGACACTAGCAAAAATGTTTTCTGTTGGACAGTATTCTATTTCTTCAGGTATACAATCTGAAAAGAAAATACGTCCAGCAACTATGTTTTTTTCATCTTCTTCAGATAATTTGTAAGGTATAAAATCTGAGACAAATCTATAGGCAGCTGATAAAGTCTTATCTCTTCCATTATAGTCATAATCTAACAATATAATAGAATCGTAAAATTTTTTCAAATAGGTATACGTTGGTCTGTCGATAGCCACTATCTCAATCTCTTGATCGCTTTCCAAACATTTTTGTACATATGTAAGCATGGCTTTGAAATTAAGCAAACTAATTTCATGATTTAGTTTCATAAATGACTGATAATTGTCAGATTGTACAAAATCATACTTTTGATCTTCATTATTCCATTTAAAATATTTCGTAAATAATCCAAGTTTAATGGTTTTGAATGGCGGTTTGGTTGAAGTCAGAGTCATTTCCCACGGAATTGGTTTATTTTCGAAAAGGATAAACGAAATATGAACAGTGCATAATTCTGGCATCGTCAGATCTCAGAGAGCTCAGAAGCTTAAATAACATTTTACCAGAAAAGCAAATGCTTATATATGCACGGGCCATTACAAAAAAAAAAAAAAAAAAAAAAAAAAAATTTTTTTTTTTTTTTTTTTTTTTTTTTTTTTTTTTTGTGGTGGGCGTGGCTTAACTTAAATTAACCTTTTAGTTATAAGCGTGTCAATAAAATCGGCTACGTCTGATGAATTCGTTTTTATCCAGTCTTTAAAAATTAATCCTGTATTTGTCGTTGGGCAAAAAAGCGTTTGTTTTAGAAACGTATGTTCTGTCATGCAATCCACTCGTCCTATAAGGGTTTCATTTTGCACTCTTGACAGTTCATGTCTGCACGGAGAAGTTTTGTCGTCCGGATTTAGATGGAAATATGTGCCACAGTCACAGGTTTTACCATTCCAACCCATAAATGGAAGAGGGTGTGATATATCTCTTAAGCAATAATCTACTGAGCATACAAATTGAAATGCAGAAATCATAGGCGTTCCGTCTATTGATTTGGATCCGCATTTGCATCGATATCTGAGTTGGTCTCTTAGCGGTTCGTAATAATCTTCGATGTTGTCGCCAGCCTCTTCCTGTTTTAAATAGTCCCACAATATATTCGAGTTGTTATCTTGAGCTTCTTCGTTCTTACAAGCGCGTTTCTTATCGCCTTTAAACACGATTTCATTTAATGGTAAACAGGACCAGCCTGCCAACGAAAATACATGATAATTGGTTTTTAAATTGCATTTGTCCACGCCTTTTGGTAAACAATACGTTCCAGGGGTTAATTTTTTATTCATAACGTATATTCGTTCGTTCGCGTCTACGATATGAAATGGTACAAAATCCGTTTCATTGTTGCAAAATTTTTTACAGTCGCATGGCTCGCTAGACGGGCATTTGAATCCGTGCAGAGGGCAAACCGATTGAGATATTGGATGAATCATGCGTTCGAGCCAATGCATCGGTTCGCTTTTCAAGTGGATGCTAGGCTTGTAGTACAGATTAATCATCGTGACTAAGATGAGTGTGAATAATATCAAAGAAATGTATGTACTCTTTGGCATTCTTTGTCTAATGTTCTTGGCTTTCAATTTGGAATTTATACCGGGCCGGCCATGGCATGGACATTACGTCCTGATATGGAAATGGAACGAGTTTACGCTCATTCGAATTTTACCCAAAGACATTTTCGTTTTAGTTGATAAAGATATCATTTATAGATATGCATCGACTTCATCAAAAGATACTTACATACCAGCGATTCGCTTAGACACCCAAATTCAAAAAGAAATTCTACATTATCGCTATTTATTAAATTGGATAAAAGAACCGCCCGTTGCTAAAGCTTACCCCACAAATTTATCAAACGAAGTTGAAATTTTAAATCACGTATCTAAAGCATTGCAATAAATCTACGAAAACTATGAAACGAGCCAGCCGTATACACTTTCACGTTTTTATGCTGAGTTTGCACCTCTTTAAGAATTTCATCTTCTTGAAACCATAACTGAAAAAAGCATACGTATTCGACGCCGGTAATGTCTAAATACAAATGAAATAATTCCAGGCCAACTTTAACATTTTCGTCTTTATGTATTTGTTTGACTCGAAACGGGTAATATGGAAACACAGACACGTAACGAGGCAATTTCTTACCTAAATTTGTATTGTAAAATGGGATTAGAACTACACCCTTGCATGGACGTCTTAAGCGAGTTAGAAGTGGGATACTAGGCTCAAAGGCTATGAAGCCATCTATTTTCGAATGGGAATAGATGATATCTAACATACGACGAATAAATTGACGAGTTAATTCCATCTTTTGATAAGGTTTAAAGAGTCTGAAATAATGCTGGGCAACTTCATGCTGTAGGGCATTGTAATCGAACATGATGATAGAATGAGTAGAATCTGACCGATCGCGTAGCTTATATATAGCTAGGCCACACCCACTATTAAAAAAAAAAAAAAAAAAAAAAAAAAAAAATTTTTTTTTTTTTTTTTTTTTTTTTTTTTTTTTTTTTCAAGGTTATGTTAAATTATTTCGTTCATTATATTTTGACATAATTGATATTTTTGTACTTTTATGGGGTTGATAAACGTCTTATAATATTCTGTAAAATTTTCCCCAGTTAGTATTTGAAATAAAGGCGTTTGTTTGCATAAGCGACACCAATATTTTATATCTTGTGTATAATATCCAGTGCCACGCACCCTAAAGAAATATCGGTCTATTAAACACTCTTCTCCATAAAAAGATAATTTCATACA
The DNA here is from genome assembly GCA_963930645.1 of Salticus scenicus. Lineage (NCBI taxonomy): Eukaryota > Metazoa > Arthropoda > Arachnida > Araneae > Salticidae > Salticus > Salticus scenicus. The sequence continues at coordinate 189,780,659 of OZ005657.1, forward strand.
TTTTAAACACATATGGATTTGTTTTTTATCCTTTACAAAGTAGCATCGAACATAAATTAATTTTAACATTTTATTGTGATTTAAATATATTCGATTTTGATTAAAATAGTAAGCGCTATATTTGTCAAATGTGGTATCTATTTCAGAAAATAATATTTCTATAGGTTTATATTTCAAAGAATCCTTAAGACGTCGTTCTAAACTCTTATATTTTTCTTTAAACTGAGTAGTATGTGTATTGTATTTATCATATTCTTGAACAACTTTTTGAAAAATCCTAGTAGGTAAATACAAATTCTCGATATCATGAAAATATATAATATTATCCCATATCGATTGAAGGCACCAATCTTCTAACGTAAAAAAGTGACAGTCGCAAATCTCAACAATCTCAAATCCCTTAGGATAAATATTACATATCCTGGCATATCTTTGTCGATCGATTAAATTTATTTTAAATCCAAATAAGAAATCTTTCCAAACGTCTTGTTCAATTTCATTCTCTGAAGTTATAAATATATGTATATGTGGCTCCAGTACTTTGTTATAATGATATATAGTATTAATGACTTCTATCGAATGGATTTTGACAATTTTATCAAATAAACTATACGTATTTTGTAGTCGTTTTATTATGGCGTGATATATAAATTTTAAATTTCTATGTTCGTGGCGCCGATATCTACTATATACATAATCATCGTCATAAGGATGTGCACATCGCAACTCCATACATGAAAATAATTCTAAAAATAATGTACAACAGCCAGTAAAGCTACTGCTTATATATAGCCAAGTCACGCCCACGCTTCGTTAAGGTTACGCCAAGGTTATAAAAAAAAAAAAAAAAAAAAAAAAAAAAAAAATTTTTTTTTTTTTTTTTTTTTTTTTTTTAAGATGTTTCATTCATGGTATATTTACACAACTGATATTTTTGAACTTTTATGGGATTGTTAAAAGTTTTATAATATCTTTCAACATTTCCCTCAGTTAGTACTTGAAATAAAGGCGTTTGTTTGCATAAGCGACACCAATGTTTCATATTCAATATAAACTTTTTAGTGCTAAGAATATATACTATATTGAAATGTCGTTCAATTAAACACTCTTCTCCATAAAAAAATAATTTCGTGCATTTCAAACACATATGAATTCTTTTATTATCCTTTACAAAGAAGGATTGAATTTTATACAAATGATCTGTCAATTTTCTTCTTTCAGGCATGCGATACATTCGACTTTGATTAATATAGTATGCGCTATATTTGTCAAATGTTGTATCTATTTTAGAAAATAATTTTTCTATAAGTTTACCTTTCAAAGAATCCTTAAGACGTGGTTCTAAGCTCTCATATTTTTCTTTAAACTGAGTAGTATATATATTATAGTTATCATATTTTTGAATAGCTTTTTGTAAGAGCCTAGTAGGCAAATTTAAATTCTCGATATCATGAAAATTTGTAATATTATCCCATATCGTTTTAAGGGACCAATCTTCTAACGTAAAAAAATGATAATTGCAATTCTCAAGTGTTTGAGGATAGTCCTTATATAGTTTATCATATATTTCATAATCGATTAAATTTATTTTAAATCCAAATAAGAAATCTTTCCAAACGTCTTGATCAATTTCACTCTCTGAACCTATAAACGCATGTATATGTGGCTCCAGTTGTTCATAATGGCGTATATAGTTAATGACTTTTATCGAATGGGTTTTGATAATTTTATCAAATAAATGATACGCATTTTTTTGTTGTTTTATTATGGCTTGATATATAAATTTAAAATTTTTATGTTTGTGGGCATGATATATATGATAATAATAACTACTTGAGATACCTTCACATTGACACTTAATCATGCTTACAAGTGATTTGAATTACAATGAACTGACTAGGCAAGAGATGAAGACAGAATGAATGTAGCTTGAGTACGGAGCCGCTATTTATACTAAATATAAATCAACCAATCAACCAATCAACCAATTAAAAAAAAAAAAAAAAAAAAAAAAAAAAAAAAAAAATTTTTTTTTTTTTTTTTTTTTTTTTTTTTTTTAACGATTGGTTGGTTGGTTTCTAAAGTTATATTTCTAAAGTTATATTTTTCTCAGTTGGGTTCTAAAGATATTTCTCAGTTGGGTTCTAAAGATATTTCTCAGTTGGGTTCTAAAGATATTTCTCAGTTGGGTTCTAAAGATATTTCTCAGTTGGGTTCTAAAGATATTTCTCAGTTGGCTGCTAAAGCTATATTTCTCAGTTGGCTGCTAAAGCTATATTTCTTTAACCAATCATTGTAGATGGCGCTGCAGTCTATATATATATATATATAGTATATATATAGTATATCTATTAGGGTGGGTGGGTGTGGAATTTATTTCTTCTACTGTACGGTCATGCATAAATTAGCTCCTGACCCATTTCCTTTAAAATATGATGGAATAGCGTTGTTTATAGAATATTGGCTTTGAAAACAAAATTTTTGTCTGACAAATTACAAAATACTGCAGGTTTTCATGAAATCAGAATAGATTATAAGCTTTTATAGAAAAATCTAACTCTCCATCAATCTTGCTGAAAACACATTACGAGGCATAGTGACTAGACGACCGTTGCTGGCGAGACACAATGAGAGTGTAGTCATGTTAGCCATAGTATATATAGACAAGCTTCAAGGGTGGGCGTGGCACCTAAAAAAAAAAAAAAAAAAAAAAAAAAAATTTTTTTTTTTTTTTTTTTTTTTTTTTTAATCAGATTCTTCTTCTGATGGATATTCGTCGTCTGATAATTCTCTGGGACTGTCATATAATAATTCGTTGTAGCTCGCGTCAGAATCTGGCGAATTACGCTCATTATAGGATGTGTCTAACCATTCGTCAATTGAATCTTCGTCGGTCGTTTGATCCATATTACTTAACTCGTCGTCGGATGTTTGGTCCATATTGGTTGAATCGTCCAACGTAATTTCTGAATAACTAGTAGCATTACTAACTTCTTCGCAGTCCATTCTATTATTCGACGATTCAATAACCGCCTTTTTCGCGCGGCCCCTCTTGCGTTCCTTAAACAAATGATCGTTCTTTGTAAATGTATATTTAACGCCTGGTTCTGTCAATAAAATCAATCGTCTACCCGTCCGGCTCCAGTGTAAGAGTTCAGCGTTATTGAATCGTTTCCAATGCAGCGAGTTTAATACCATATATCCAGGGTAGAGGGGTTCAGGCAAATGCCAAAATGCTATGTTTAACAATATACAAAAGGCTTTTCTTTGACCGATGAATAATTTTTCATAATCTACCCACTGACAGTCTGCCGCACTCATAATCCAATTGGAGATCTCCTTTTTCGCTACGTCCGCTTGGCTGTAAGTGAATTCGACAAATTCTTCGGTTATGCCTGGATATTTATTGAGAAATTTTACAGCGGCACAAGATTTGGATTTATATTCTTCCAATCTTCTAACTTTACGATAAATTGAATATTTTCTTGGATTGCGGCACTTATAAACAACTTCCTGTAAAATTCTAGCCCATAACTGCCATCCTACTGACGGCGTCATTTTTTCAGGATGTATGAACAGCGCATCCCAAACGGCCGTTATGACTTCATCTTTCAAGTATTGGCCGATTTCATTAATGTGTTTTTCAAAACCTTTCGTGACTGGCTGGGGGTTGTCCATAGATTCATAAATATAACGTTTTTTAGATATGACGAGTAAGCGTCTCAAGCGCTGTTCGTATTTCAATTCGACGTTTGGTATATCTAGGAACGCGTTTATGCTATCGCAATTGTCTTTTTCCCACTTATGAACCATCAGACTGTCGGTATCTGCATAACAAACGTGGAAGCCTAAATTTTTCGCGTAATGGTAGGATCCGAGTAGCTGATATCGAGAAAGGGTTACGATCGACATGGCTATGGGAAGATAGGCTAGGGTCGAGTCTTTACCGGCCATGACTCCGTAAAGCGAGTTAATTAAAATTTTATAGCCCAGCTGGCTATTGTAATGATAAATGTCTTTCGTTCGTTTGTATTCAATTTGATGATTTTTACGCAGCGATATGAAATGGCTAACAAAATTAGGTAGAAAGGCTTCCGTCTTCGTATTAATAACTATGGCGTACTCGTCGATTTCTGGATTGAATGTTGGATAGGTAAATTTGTCTGTCATAGGCCGATCTTCCAAAAAATCATCGTTGCTATGGATGCGGTACGGGATGCAAGTCATTTTCTGAGCGGTCTCGTTTGCCAGCCATTCGTCGCGGTTCATAATAGTACAAGTGCCGTAACATAAATTACTACTCAGCAGAGTGCTAGGATACATGCTGGCAAAATCCATAATCACTACATCTTCATAATATCGTTCGGGAAAGCAAAAATTTAACGCACCCTGGTAAGTTTTTCCACGGAAAGCTGCTTGGTATTTTAAATCGTTTGCTAAACTAATATATTTAGTATTAATCAAAAAACCTCTACATATCGCATGAGTTTTAAAAACCTCTTCTATAAATCGAGAATTGCCCAAATGTAAACTTTCTACGGTATTCAGTGCCACGATATTGGCCCGTGATAACAAAAACGTAAAAACTGTTTCGAGTTGAAACAATCGATAAACCAATTCCGAGTCTTTTAAGCAATAATCTAAATATGTGCGAAACGTACCAAATTCAGACGCATCTGAGACTTTGTAGGGTTTCAGCATTTCATAGCATATTTCAGTCTGCGTTTCTTCCAACAGCTGAGCTGCCAATTCATTGCGATACCAAGCCCATATCCCAACGGTGGCTACTTTAATTTTGGATTCACCACCCAATTTCATTTTAGCTATGGCATCTAATCTATAACTTGGCAAATCGGCTTTGGAAAATACTCTTGTAAAAGTATAAAGATCTATTACAAATTTACCGTCGAACGAAGCCACATTATCTTTACCTATTTTAGCAGATTTGTAACGTCGAATGGTACTGTACTGTTTTAGCCATATCAGTTTTGCAATAATACATGGGAAATCGTATGCGTTAATATTATAGCCAGTTATGATTTGAACGTCGGCTAGCAAAGAATGAAAATGGGCTAGCATCTCGGCCTCAGATGTAAAAGCTGTTGCGCATTCATAATTTGTTAAGGGCTGAGCTCCGTTGGGAAGTAAATAGAGTATTTGTTTTTGGACCCCATTCCGCTTATTCCATTTAAAAAGGCTAATCATAACGATTTTATCTGTGCTGAAATGGCAAATTGGAATATGGTTACCGATTAATGGAACAGTTTCTATATCAAATGCTGCCATCGTCCAATCGGGCTCTTCGAAACAATTGGGGGTCATACTCAACGAGGACATGAGATCTAAAGAATTGTTTAGAATTTCGTACCATTTGTAGTAGAAAGAATATGTATTAAATTTTAGACACAGATCAATATAAATTCGCGTCAGCCAATCCTCGGGGTTATAATAAACCATTTTATAGCAATTAAATAAGCGTCCAACACTCTTATGAGGGGCTGTCGTATATATTTTATAAAAAGGTTTCGATCTATATTCTAATTTGTTTCTAGCTAGCCTATCTTCGAACGAGGGTAAAACTTTTTTGAGTTGAGTGATTTCAATATAGGTAACATCATTACCCGGAAAATATTTTTTAATTTTACGAACGACAGTATCAATATTATTTGTACATACCCCTATCCATTCTGTGTAATGTTTAAGTTGTTTTTCGTAATGACCATCCTTATTCAAAAATGATATCTCTACACCAATGACATTTTTTCGACGCCAGGCACAGGACCACTTCGTTGAGAAATTCATCACTAAGGAGATTTGAGGAAATACTTACGTTATATATATAATATATATACATATGACCTTGAAAAAAAAAAAAAAAAAAAAAAAAAAAAAAATTTTTTTTTTTTTTTTTTTTTTTTTTTTTTTTTTTTTTTTTAACTTATAATATTTTATATATTTGTTTTATGAAGTAATATAGGCGGAGCACTGACATTATTTTTTTTTCTAAATTATGCATGCGGGCAGTATAAATATCTATGGTAGGTTTGCCGTCATACAAAGACACTGTATCGTTATATATTTTGAAAGATTTGTAACGTGGAAGGATACCGTACAGTTTTAACCATATCAGTCTTGCAATAATAGGAGTTAAATCGTACGTGTTAATACCATAGCCGATTATAATTTGAACACCGTCTAGCAAAGCATGAAACTGGGTCAGCATCTCAGCTTCGGATGCAAAAGCTGTCGCGTATTCATAATTTTTTAAGGGTTGCACTCCATTGGGAAGTATATAGGGTATTTGTTTTTCAACAACTCCCTTATTCCATTTAAGAAGACTGATCATGACGATTATGTCTCCGCAGATACTGTCTCTGACTAATGGAAAATTTTCTATTTTAAAGGTTGCTATGTTCCAATCGGACTTTTCGATAAAATTGGGAATCAACGAGGTTATGAGACCTGTTACTGGAGGACGTCGAGACATAATGAATATGTGGGTACATTAGTTAGCTTATATATATAGTCAAGCCAAACTAACATAAAAAAAAAAAAAAAAAAAAAAAAAAAAAAAAAAAAAAAATTTTTTTTTTTTTTTTTTTTTTTTTTTTTAACGGTTGGTTGGTTGGTTGCTAAAGTTCATTAACACATATCTCGGACTTTACTAAACTTATAAAAATATTATCATGAAGTCAGACTGTTGCTGACTGACAGAGTGAATTCCATTATTTTATTTTAACAATTTTTCCACAGCGAATACATTTCTTATACAAATTGGGCATTTCATCTATCGCCCTATCTTGTTTTAAAAAAGTTTCATAAGTCGGTTCGTTGCAGCATTTCATAACATTTGTTTTCTGAGTCCATAGTTTACATTCTTCTTCATTAAATAGAAAATCCATTCTTAATAAAGCCTCGATACAGAAATGATACGAGTGTTCTTCTTGTCTTTGTTGTTAATTTATTACTGGTATTTTTACGCGCCTGGGTCTGAAAGCGTTACGAAACCTTCTGCTGGTTCACCCTCAAAAGCCCCGTCGTTCAATTACGTATTCGATTCGAAAAAGCCAAAACATTTTCAGTTTACAGTGAACGGAAAATTAGCTTGGGAGCATACCTTATCCAGTGACGCTTACATGTTTCATCAAGGCCAAATTTTGGCAGTCGATCCATGCTATGGAAAATCGAACGGCTCGTTGGTTCCGGCTGTAGGACAAAATCTCTACGATCACTTGAAATCGGATCCTCAATTGAAAAACCTTCCAAATTTTAAAGAAAATAGTCAGTTTACCGTTCATAAAGGAACCGTTTTCAATTTCGAGTGTCAAAACGGTCGTGTCTCGAGTCTCCAAATCTGTCCCTCAGGAACTACTCTCATAGCAAACGCTTGCCAGCCCGTCAATGCGTGTACTGGCAGATCGAACGGAGTAATGCTACCAAATCCTAAAAACATATCCCAGTATATCATGTGTCAGAATGGCAAAGAGGTCTTTATAAAATGTCGTAACGGAACCCTGTTTTATCACGATCGATGCGAGCCCGTCAAAGATTTAAATCATTATTGTAAAATTTTTCCAAATACACCTTTTATTCATAACGACGAAACGCGAGTCGAATGTCATAACGGTAAGCCCGTATTCATTACTTGTAAGCCTGGAACTAAATTTTTGGGTAAAGATTATTGCGAACCTATCAATTGTAATGGTTTACCGGACGGTAGTAACATATCTTTGCCTGCAACAGAAATGCCTCCGTTCAATTTCACGCCTGGATACATGACTTGTAAGAATGGTAAAATTGATGAAACTGTAGAATGTCCTCAGAACTGGGATAAATCGAAAGGCGATAACTTGCCATTTTTACCTATGGTTTACAACGGCCAGAAATGTACGGAACCCATATTTTGTGACAATGTCTTTTCCAATGACCCAAATATTATCGTCCCCGTTTACGAATTTACCAAACACGTTAAAAATTGGAGGAATTCTGAAGATTTAGATCGCACTGCAGGCTTTATCTGTGAAAATGGATTTCGTAAAAGAAAACTGGTCGACGAAGGCAAACGAATTTCTAAACGTTATAAAATCGAAGATGTATGTGTTTCGGATGAAAAAATATTCATACGCGACGCCCCAGAATGTTATTACGATTGCGCTGAAAAGAAACATCTGAGATGTCCTAATGGCACAGTTTTTACTGGATCGAAATGCATTCAGAAGCCTAAGAATGCTTTCAAATATAATAAGTTTTATCTGTTTGAATTTCCCCAAGTAAATTTAGAATCTTGGATCGAGCCGTTCAATTACCATAAGGATACCATACCAACTTGTCAAAAATCCGAAATCTATATCCAGATGTATAATATTTGTTCTCATCCCGATTGTGTCAACTACGCCTTCGTGTCTCAGATTCCACAAATGGCCGTCCTGTTACCTCGCGAACATGCAGCCAAATGTAAATTTTACGAAAATGAAAGATTATTGAAAAAAGAACCTGTCCATTTTACATATAATTTTTGGACGCAGAAAATATCAGACTGGCCAGAAGAGCCTTGTCAACCTGGTCAGAAAATACAAACTGGAAATATTATTTGGGATAGTACTGTCTATGCTACGTGCAATATCCAACGACCGTTCATATTTTGTCCCTCTATGCATACGAAACGTATCATTTCAGTCTCTGATCAAGAATATGCCTGCGAGCCTCCTCCGACTACGGAATATGTAGTCAATTGGTTGAACGATTGGTTAGATTTTGCGACTGGAGAATTCAGACAAATAAAACCTGCGATTTGGAACGAAAATAATCCACCGTCCGTCAAATTTAATAAAACTATGGATTCAATACATTTAACCGAAAAAGGTTTACAACTGAATACGGGCATGAGGCTTAAATTATTCACTGACCAACCCGTTCAGCTCCAAGTGCGATATAGAGTGACCTATCCACCCAACGTGGCGTTTGAATATAGCGATGCGGGGCGAAAAGCACTCGTTTCCGATTCTTTGTCTGGATTTATAGTCAGGCGTGGACAATTTACGAATAAAACGATAACACTTCCTACATATAAACCCGTTCAAATCGTCGAATTTTTGAAAGAAGATCTGTACGTATAAACCAAGAAGTATGGACGAACGTTCTTTGGCCCACGGTGTGCTATTTTATTCTTCGTTATATATAAATTGCGTACTGCTGAGTATTGGGGTGACCACGGGTCGTTGGATTTTCGTATTACTGATACTGTTGACTATAGGACTGACTGCATACGTAATGTATTTGACGACTCAAAATCCAGAACATTTAAAGAATGTTGGCAGCTGGGCAGAGAAAACACTCTCTATTCATTTGGAAAAACTGAAGTTGTTATTTTAGATAAAATTTCTCGAACCTGTTGTTCGACAGGGTCATTGATTACGTAAACGTTCGAACGAGCCTTCAAGAGATTTTCTTTGTAAGAATCATGCAAGCGTTCTAAATAATCTAAGCTTATCAAACGGTCGATCGGAGAGCGGTCCCGGATTCGATTAAACGCTTCGAGAGGCTCTACGTCTAAATAAATGAAACAATCTACGTTAAAATTTAAAACTTGATAAATTTTGTCGTACGTATGTAGATCTTGTTCGTTTAATATCAGCGGGGCAAATATATACCTGGAAGTCCAAGGACACCGTTCGACTAGAATTAAATCGTCACCTTTCGGAAAAGACATTTTTTGATTGTATTGAGAAATTAAGACTTGGAATTGGAAAGCCGGTCCGTAAAGCGTTTGATTTTCGTACAGATGGGGTAGTAATGTCCATTCGTGTATGGGTTCAGGAAAACATTTAAAATCTGTAGCCAGTTGTCGCATCAAAGTAGATTTGCCAGCCCCAATCAATCCGTCGATACAGACAATGTAAGGAGCCATGATGAAAGTAAATTAAATGTTCAGAGTCAAGCGTATTTATATATAAAATATGGCCTTGAAAAAAAAAAAAAAAAAAAAAAAAAAAAAAAAAAAAAATTTTTTTTTTTTTTTTCAAGGTTGGTTGGTTGATATATATTTATAATGTTAATTGAATTAAGTATATTTTCAAAAATGAAGATTTAGACTTTGAGTTGACTATTGCAAATTCGACCAACTTTAGAAACGTAATCTTAAAATAAAAATATTTTTGAAAACTAATCGTGGAATCGTAATTCTTATTACATATACATAGTAAAATAAGCAATTTAATTCAGTCGTTTTTTTTTCAAATTTAAAAAAAAAAAAAAAAAAAAAAAAAAAAATTGAAAATTTTGTAAATTCGACCAACTTTAGAAACGTAATCTTAAAATAAAAATATTTTTGAAAACTAATCGTGGAATCGTGATTTTTATTACATATACATAGTAAAATAAGCAATTTAATTCAGTCGTTTTTTTTCAAATTAAAAAAAAATTGAAAATTTTGACAGAGGTGGTGGCACATCAGCAAATTTAGATAAACTGTTACTTTAGCATGATATATATAGGCTAGCTAGAGTCAATCAATCAATCAACCAACCTAAAAAAAAAAAAAAAAAAAAAAAAAAATTTTTTTTTTTTTTTTTTTTTTTTTTTTTTTTTTTTTTAAATGTTATAATATCTAAATAATGTTATTATAAATAAAATGAAGGATACTATTAAACCAATTGCTGATATGATCCATTCATAGGATCGTCGTCGTAGTGTGGACAAACTTGACGAGACTGGATTGGGTATTTGAGAATTAGGTTGTAGTATGGGTAAACCTGGCGAGACTGGATTAGGTTGTAGTATGGGTAAACTTGGCGAGACTGGGTTGGCAATGGGCAGTTGAGAATTATTTTCTGGGCAATTTGGATTTGTCCAAGTTCCGTCCGCCTTACATCTTACAAGCACCTCTTTACCGTCGCACTTTACTGCTGCAAATCCTGGTGAAATTATTCGGGCATTTGGTATTATCGGACATGGATCGCATATTATTTCTGGACCGCTCCACTGTCCGTTCGTCTGGCATATTCTTTTGTTGCTACCGACAGCATAAAATCCTGGGTTGCAAACCACAGTCGCTACTGAATCAACGTTCCTATTCGGATAAGACACGGAACCGTTTTCGGGGTTGTCTAACTCTTCACATTGTATGGGCTCGCATTCAATTTTTTTTACTGATGGAATCCATTCGCCAGTAGCAGAACAAAATAGAGATTTGTAAAGGGTTTTGAGTTTAAAACCTTCAAAGCACTTATAAGTTACCATACTAGGAAATGAATATACTGAGCCTGTATGGTAGCCGTTTTCAATAACAGGAGGTGCACCACAAGACCTTGGAAAGCATTCGACCGACGAAGGATTCCATACTAATTCGTCATCTTTTTTTGTTAAAATAGAAAATATAGTGTTAGATCGATATCCATCATCGCATTGCAGAGTAGCTTTATCACCTTCTAAATAGGGTGGGTCATGGCTACCCAAGAATTTACCTTTAATAGCGGATGGCAAAGTATATATCATTTATAAAACTTGATTATATAGTTTGAAAATAATATTTTAAGGTTTCTCATATCTATATATACGCCCCATAGTTCGCATAAAAAACCAGAAGAAGATTGATGCTAGAAGACAAAATGAAGGTTTGAGTACGACTATTTATACAGAATGAATTCAAGCCACGCCCAACCGTAAAAAAAAAAAAAAAAAAAAAAAAAAAAAAAAATTTTTTTTTTTTTTTTTTTTTTTTTTTTTTTTTTTTTGTTGGTTGATAGTTTTTTAATTTATATTTTTCAGTTAGTTTCTATTTTCTTTATCCAATCAAATTTATTGTAGATGGCACTGCAGTCTATGTATATAGTATATATATAGTATATCTATTAGGGTGGGTGGGAGTGGAATTTATTTCTTCTACTGTAAGGTCATGCATAAACCAGCTCCGCGATGTCCAAACCTATTTCCTTTAAAATAGGATGGGGTAACGTTATTTATACAATATTGGCTTTGAAAACAAGATGAAATATTCAGTTATTTATGTTCATAGTTATTTCCCATCCTGGACTCTTTTGAATTTGTTTATGTATAAGATATTTTCGCCATTCCATTGGGTTCATATTATAATATAAAGTATTCAATGTAATTTTTATATATGCTCGATATAACCTATGATTCCAACAGACAAATAACATGCAAATACACAATAATATAATTAGCATGCTCTTGCTATTAAATGTACAAATAAAGTATGTCTAATCGTAAACCAGTTTCAACTTCTTTAAAGCCAAATAGTCGCAAGAGAAGAGATATCTCTTCTTCTAATACTGTGAACAAAGCTTTTAAAATGGAGAAAATCGTAAACGAGCAACCCGTTGATATGGATCTTGAACATCAACCTGAGGATGAGCAGCCTGGTCTCGGCAACGGAGATGAGCAGCCTGGTCTCGGCAACGGAGATGAGCAGCCTGGTCCCGGCAACGGAGATGAGCAGCCTGGTCCCGGCAACGGAGATGAGCAGCCTGGTCCCGGCAACGGAGATGAGCAGCCTGGTCCCGGCAACGGAGATGAGCAGCCTGGTCCCGGCAATGTAAATTTACCTGTCAACAACGCAATTGATCCCGTTCTGCCTGGTCCCGGCAATCTAAATGGTTTGGGGGGTGAAGTCGCTAAGGATAATGAGCCTCAAGATGACGACAACGTGTTAGAACAAAAATATAACGAAATTTATTTAAGAGGTTATTGTTTGCAAAATAATAATATGGACCAGTATTACGCAAAGGATGTTGAAGGTCATGATAAATATTGGCAAAATGAAACTGGAAAATTAGTTTATGCTTGCAAAAAAGTAATAGACGGGGATAAAGAATATTTGATTGAATATCCATGCGCTAAGAAAGATGGTACAAATGTTTATATTTATGAAAATGGATGTCCAAAATACCCCCTAAATTTAACTACGCTTAAGGTAACGTATCCTTTAACAAGAGAGGAAATGTATCTTAAAGATGAAAATGGAAATTATGTTTATCCCATAGATGAGGATGGTCAAGAAAGTTATCGTCAGGACGAGAATGGTAATGACTTACCTCTGAACGAGTATAAATATGCCAAAAACCCAGATGGGTCTGAATTTTATCCAAAACGGAATAATGGGGACGAATTTTATCTGAAAGCTGAAGACGGTAGCTCTGAAAAAGGTGCCATATTGTATAAAAATGGCGAACTAGTACCATACTACGCTCGTAAAGCAAATGGTGATGAATTTTATCCTCGTGAATTTATCGAATTATAAAAAGTCATATAAAGTGCGATCGTGTCGCCAAAGCCATGTAAGAAAATATTATGTTTAGTCCTTTTACGCGTTTCATAAGACAATCTATAAATAATATCAATGTTTAATTTAACAAATTTTTCAAAGTCTAAACTAGAAGGTTGTTGCCAGCATACCTTGAGACATAATAATGTGTGGGTACACTAGCCAGCATATATATATATTATATAAACCACGCCCACTCAAAAAAAAAAAAAAAAAAAAAATTTTTTTTTTTTTTTTTTTTTTTTTTTTTTTTTTTTTTTTTTTTTAAGGAGGGTTGGTTGGGTGTAGTTTATCTATATATTTCAACTAGCCGTATTCATCCTTTTTGCGTGTAAATTTTCTTCTTCCTCATTTTTTGCTTCCATATTTTCTTCTTCCTCAATCTGTTCCGAATCCATACCAATAGCACTTGAAATATTTAATGCAGGTTCTGATAACGGTATAGCATTTTCATTAGACAATAATGTGTGTAAATAATTTTCAGTTGCATTACAAGTAGTAATAAATAATTGATCTTTATCCACAGTATCCAAAAATATTTTGTCTAAGTCTATTCTAAGTATGGTTTTTAAATCGTAATACAAGTAATCCTGATAAATTACCATAAGTGTATTTCCCCGATTGTCTCTTCTAAGGGTCCTTAATAACCGCAATTTAACTTCAATTTGATCTTTATATTCTTCAACATCGGGCAAAAGTTGTTTCGAAATATTAAATCGTAGTTTGAAATATCCCTTATATAAATTATAAAACAAATTTTGTAGTTCAATTACAGTCCAATTTTGATCTAATAGGATTTTTTTATCACTTGTTTCTCCCAAACCATCTACCGTTTGAATTGATCTTCTTTTCCTATTGGCGAACGCTTTTACACGTTCAGTTAATAAATCTGTGAACTGTTCTGGACTTGTATTAGACTCAAAATTTAATATGCGTAACCATGTTTTATACAACAAACCAATATTTTCGGCTTCTGTTGAATTAATCTCTTTATCAGGCAAAGGAGATAACATATCGCTTACCCATTCACTAAAATTTTTTTCCGAAGGGTATTTATCTCGTAATTTTTCAACAAATGATGTAATATTAATTATAAATATTTTCATCCATTGCTGCTCGTTTAAACTTTCTGGATTTATTTTTTTAGCGATATTACTTAAATTAAGGGAGAACTGTTCTACAGAATTTCCTGAAAATATAAAATTTTGAGTAAATTTTTGAAATTCATAAAATCGCTTAATAAATGAATCTTTCCATTGTAATTTATCATTATTAGGAATGTCTGGAGTCAGTGCTTGAAATTCATTGATGATTGTATGATTTATTTCAAATTCTTGTTGCATCGCCGTCAAAAAATTTAAACACCAAACTTCATTATCAATTGATACGAAACGTTGTGCAGCATCTTTAATATGATTCCATATTTCAATTATTTTAGTAGGAAAATTATCTGCATTGATACCGCAACCTAGCTGATTAATTGCATCGATACACCTCGCATACTTATCTATTAAAATCTTGATATTCGCGACGACATTATCATCGTTCGGTATCCGAAACATTGTTGCAATTTCAGTTATTTTCGTAGTATCAGTAGGAGATCTGGAAGTTAAGGATAATATTATATTGCCAAAATTATACGCCGATACATTATCATAATTAGATTCGTCTCTAACCTTGTCACATTGTTTACTCACCGCAAGAATGAGTTTTGTATCTTCTGGCCATTGTTCTAAGAAAAAGTTCTGCCAATTTTCCATATTATAGGTATCTTTTAAAAAATCTATGACTTGTTGATCTGCAGTATTTAATACCTGTCCATTCGATATTTGTGTTTTTAAATTAGTTAGGCTAATGTTGCATGCTGCCAGCTTTTCGTTTACATCTAATAATTGTTCTTGTAAAGCTCCTTTGTCACCTTGCAATTGTTCTATTGTTCTTTTTAAAATGTCCGTGGAATGTACCGTTTTATTTTCTAAATTTCCTTTTTCAAGTTCCAATCGTTCTATTTGTCGTTGAAAAGACTTCGTGGTTTCTGCTAGTTTTCGTTCTAAATCTCTTTTTTCATCTTGCAATTGTTCTATTCTTTTATTTAAAGGGTCGTTTTGAGTTTGTAATGTTTGATCTGAAGTTTGTAATGCCTGTGCATTCGCTAGTTGCGTTTTTAAATTATCTACGTTAGCATTATTTTCTACCAGCTTTCGCTTTTCATTTGTTAGTTTTGCTTTTAAAGTTCTTTTATCATTTTGCAATTGGTTTATTGTTTGATTTAAAGTGTCGATTTGAGTTTGTAATTTTTTAATTGTAGTATTTAATATCGGTACATTAGTTATTTGTGTTTGTAAAGTTTCTACGTTAGTATTGCATTCGGCCAGCTTTTGGCTTTCGCGTGCTAGTTGATCTTCTAAAGCTCTTTTTTCAGCTTGCAATTGTTCTATTGTTTGATTTAAAGAGTTGTTTTGAGTTTGCAATGTTTGATTTGCAGTATTTGATACCTGTGCATTCGTTATTTGTGTTTGTAAAGCTGCTACGTTAGTATTACATTCTGCCAGATTTTGGGTTTCGCGTGTTAGTTGGTCTTCTAAAGCTCTTTTTTCAGCTCGCAATTGGTCTATTGTTTGATTTGCAGTATTTGATACCTGTACATTTGTTATTTGTGTTTGTAAATTTTCTATTTTAGCATTGCATTCTGCCAGATTTTGGGTTTCGCGTGTTAGTTGTTCTTCTAAAGCACTTTTTTCAGCTCGCAATTGTTCTATTGTTTGTTTTAAAGAGCTGTTTTCAGTTTGTAATGTATGATCTGCAGTATTAAATATCGTCCGTGTATTTGCTAGTTGTGTTTCTAAATCTTCTATTTTAGCATTGCATTCTGCCAGGTTTTGGCTTTCGTGTGCTAGTTGTCCTTCTAAAACTCTTTTTTCATCTCGCAATTGTTCTATTGTTTGGTTTTCGCCTGTTAGCTGTTCTGATTCTACAACTTGTTCCATTGTTTGATTTAAAGATAGTTGTACTTCTGCTAAATTACGTTTTTCATTTTGCAATTGGTCTATTGTTTGTTTTAATGAGTCGTTTTGAGTTAATAATGACTCATTTGTTTCTGTCAATAGCCCGTGTCTTATTCTTGCCGATCCGTGCTGAGATTTTGATTTTTCACGTGTCTTTAATAAGGCATTATATTTAGTTTCTAACTCTTTATAATCGTTGGACAATGTTTCGTATTTGGCATCTAAATTTTGTTTTCGCTCAACCAATTCCCTATATCGATCATCTGAGTTACTATTTACTTGGGTCAATGTTTGATTCGTATTTTGTGTTTGAGTATATAATTCTTGTAAAGTTACATATTCTTTCTTCAAATTCTCATGTTCTTCACCTAATTTATTATCTATGTACTGGACCTCTTCAAATGCTTTAGTTAACGGTTCATACTCATTAGCTAAGGTTCGGTGTTCCGCATCTAGCTTATTAAGCTTCGCTAATAATTCATCGTATTCCTTTCTTGGAACCGTTTTACCTTCTGCAAGGTCCTGTATTATTTTGTCCTTCTCTTTGATTTCTTCGTCTTTAATTTGAATTTCTGACTTTAAATAATTTATGTTGTCTGACGAATTGGTTAATGGTAAAACTGGATACTGCATATTTTGATTACTATGCAATTGATCAGTCAAATTTTTCTCGCGTTCTTGAGCTTGAAACAATAATGCTGAACCCTCTTGATGCAATTTATTAAGTTCGTTTACACCCGAGTTACACATGTTTTGACATTGTTCTTTTAAATAGAGTATCTCTGCCTGATTAGCATTCTTACCCTCTAGCAAATTTTGTTTTTCCTTTTCTAATATACCAATTTTTTCATTTAAAATATTTATCTTGTTATTTAATTGTGTAACTACCCCATTTACGGTTTGGTTATAGGATGTTGTTGCAAGTTGTTGCGATGTGACTGAAGATTCGGCCCCAGATTGTAACTGCAATGGAAATCCTTCTACTCCTGGCATCGCAATGGGTGATGCATTTAGCATCGGGTTTTGTGAGTCTAATCCAGATTGTATTGCATACTGGACAGGATATGTCAATGCCGTTTGAGATTGTTCGACGGAATTATCAACATACTCAATTGGGAAATTACGTTGATTTAAAACAGTTTCATTCATTGAAGGAGACATTGTATTCACATCGGATCTTTCCATTAAAGCTTTGAAAATTTTGTTTTGATTATCGTGGCGCGATTTCAATAGCCTAAATTCTGCTATTTGACGGTCCGATTTTATAGTAACGTCAGATATAGATGTTTCCAACTCTAGTATCTGCTTCTTATAATTATTGTTAGTTTGTGTGAGAAAGGTAATATTATGCTCTGCATCTGATAATTTGCTATCTAAAGTACGTTTTTCTTCTTTGCATGCATCTAGTTGTTGTTTTAAACTATTGTTTTCAGTTTCGAACCTATCCATTTTTTTCTTTAGAGATTCATGGTCTTTTGTTAAATCGGTCAGGTTTTTTGTGAGATTTGCCTGATCGCTCGACGAGTCATTTTTATGACTGTAATCCGCATCAAAAAATTGTTTAGGCTTAGTTTTGTTTGTGTCCAATGCTTTAAACAGCCTATCCTTTTCGTTTTTATAGTATTCCAATTCTTTAGACAACCTATCCTTTTCGTTTTTACATTCATCCAATAACTTCGATAAACCTTTATCTTCAGATGAAGAATCGATAGCTGTTGGTAGTTTGTATAGCTTGAATAAAAAATCTAAAAAACTACTGCTAGTCCAATATAAGTTTGCATTTCGTTCGATGAGCGGTCTGCTCAAATCGTACGCTTGAGTCAAATCGTTCTGCAATTCTCTTTTTAAAGTGTTTATAGTACTGAGAGCCAGCACGTCGTCTGGATCTCGCTGCCATTTTATGATGGCCTCTATCAAGGTTCTGAAAATCATCTTGTTTTTCTATTCGTCGAAAAGAATTTTTCCGATTTGTTCTAAGTCTTTGTAGAGTAGCTGATATTTTTCTACCGTTGAATTTTGTAGCCACAAAAGTACTTGTTTGAGTTGAATTTTTTTCTTGCTCAAATCATGTACGTAAAACGGTAAACAGTAGTCGTTCCAAGTTTGTTTATCCTTGTAAAGGGGCAACCACGTATTACATTCGATATAATTAGTATCTCGAAATTTTTCAGACGTTTCTTTGACTACCATAGGCGACACGTATTTCAATTTATCGGCTTCGAAGAGGCACATTACGCCGACGGGTTCGATATCTGTAAAAAATACCTCGCATCTGTAAAAATCAGAATCGATAATGTATTCGGGAGCTTTTTTCGATCGCTTTAAAAGTCTAAACAATTGTTTGCCTATATGACTTGTTGGTAAAGCATGGGTTAGCGAATAAAATTTTTTATAAACGATATTTAATGCGAACGGACTCCATCGGTTAAAATTATTCAATTTTTGGCAGTGTCTTTTAAAGAAACGGATACTAGCAGCCTCTTCTAACGTCAAAATTCTATTTTTTTTCGTCGCTTCCACAAAAGTCACTAAAGCTCGAAAAGCCTTATTTTTCTTACACGTTTTCGTAATTTTTGGAAATGGGTTTTCGGAAGCTATCACGTAAAGCGTTGAGTGGTAAAATTCGCATACCTTAGTTTGGTCTTCTGGTATTAAGGCTCGCAGTAAAGTATTGGGTGCTTGATCTGGTACGCGTATGCCACCCTTGATAACGTTCTTTCCAATCGTGTAAAGTAAAATACATTTGTTATCGAGCTGAATGTCTGGGCAATAGCTACCCCGTAGCACGACGATACTATCGTTGGGAGGATCGATAGGAGTCGTATCAAACTCGGTACAATGGTAGGTTATGATGGCTCGTTTGAAACGTATGGCTATAAAATGCTGCCGATTATATTTATTTCCATACACGTCAATAAATTTATGGTAATCCTGTTCAGACAGCGCACAACTCATTATAAGCTTGATTGTGTAGATCAGAGCTTAGTATGACCGGACGCATTTTCGCAGCACGAGACAGAATGAGGATGTGGGTATGTTAGCTACCCTTTATATAGTCGAGTAAAGATATATCAACCGACAAAAAAAAAAAAAAAAAAAAAAAATTTTTTTTTTTTTTTTTTTTTTTTTTTTTTTTTTTTAATGACTTTGAAGCTCGTTGCCACAAAAAGCAAGTCGGAGCAAAATAGGAGAAGGTAGGAGCATGAATCGTAGCTACCCTATAGAAATGGATAGATTTTTTTTTTTTTTTTTTTTTTTTTTTTTAATATATTTATATTATATTAATATTTATATTATATTAATATTATATTTATATTATAATATATTTATAATATATTTATATTATATTATATTTATATTATAATATATTTATAATAATATTTATATTATAATAATATTTATATTATAATATATTTATAATATATTTATAATTTTTTTTTTTTTTTTTTTTTTTTTTTTTAAATTAAGCTGTAAGATAATTATATGGTATTATTTCCTTTGTCTGTTCTATTAAATTATATCGCTCTCGAAGATATTTTGCAGGATCCATTAAGGCTTTTTGGCAAGAACATGTATCTGGAGATCCTTCAGCTAAAACGCATCTCATGCAATCTGTCAAGTGCCATTCTCTACTTTCAGAATTAAGAATTACATTGATTTCTCGATTTTTTCCCATTTCTCTCACTTTTATTTCAAACTGTATAGCATTCTTTGTAGTTTTATATTCTTCATACCATTTGAAGACATTTTGTCTGTCTGATACACAACGCTTGTAAAAATCTCGTACATTTTCAATTTGATGAGAATCGGGATAAGTAAACGCTGCTGAAGATCCGCTTAAACGTTCTTCCTTATCCTTATGTAATTTTTGAAAATTTCCTGAAATCATTTCGTCAGCTAAATATTTTTCTGGAGATCTCTTAGCGTAGATGCAAAGACAAGTATCAGGTCCCTCTATTACATCGTCCTGACACCATACACAATTATTTAAGTGTAATTCATCTCTCTTGTTCAAAAGAAATTTCAAACGACTATTATTACAACGAGATAATACTTCGAAATGTAAAATATTAACTCGATTATTATAAATCTTGTACTTCTTTTGCAGAGCATCTAAATAAGTTGTAGTCATCTTGAAACACGTCACAAGAGCACGAAAACAGGATTCGATAAAGTTTTCAAGAGCTATTTATGTGGTCAGACTGATGCTGGAAGAGGTTCAAACAGAATGATGGTGTTGGTGCACTAGCCACCCTATATATAGCCGAGCCACACCCACCTTAAAAAAAAAAAAAAAAAAAAAAAAAAAAAAAAAATTTTTTTTTTTTTTTTTTTTTTTTTTTTTTTTTTTAAGTGTGGGTGTGGTTAGTCTTTGATAATTTCAACCGGACTTGGTTTTTACACGTTTCAGACTACAAGATATCAGAGTTTTATCCAAATATGTTATAATTTACTCGCAACTGTAATCTCTCATCAAATTCCCAGTGCAGCGCATTTAATACTGTGTCATCAGAATAATGTATAATAGGCCAAAAAAATGGAAACGTTGAAACCTTTTCTGCAGATTCTATTAAATAAAATATTTGACCGTCGATATATGCCCAACAATTAGTTTTTTTGTTGTTCTCAGATTTGAATAAGGATATAGTTCCAATACCTTGATCATTTGACGAAATACACGTGTTAGCAAAATGATCATCAAAAATATCTTTAGTAGTCCCAGGTGAAAATATTTTGCGACAATAACTACATATTGACGAATATAAGTGATTGCCCTCATTAATGTGTGCCGTCAAATATGTTTCTTCGTAAAATAACATTGGACAATAGTCACATTTAAAGTATGCTTCGGAATCTAATACGTCTTCCATTTGACTGATACGAGTAAAATGTTGCAAATGCATACACTTATATACTTTAAATAAAAGCCACGCCCAATTCTTAAAAAAAAAAAAAAAAAAAAAAAAAAAAAAAATTTTTTTTTTTTTTTTTTTTTTTTTTTTTTTCGACGTTGTTTTTTAGACAATCTTTAACTCTTCATCTTTTAAAAGCATATCATTTAACTGTATCAAATTTTCCTTAGAATTGCTCAGCATTTTATAATACGCTAAATCCAATTTCTTTCTAGCATTCCACGAAACAGTAGATTGTTTTGCAATCATAAATGCCCACCATACATTTATATATTTATTTCTGACAATTATCATTCGAACTCTATATAGCATCGTCAAAAAATTTAATAGTATTAGTATGAGTACAATCCCATAAAGTAGCATAAATATTTTACGATATACACTGCTTAATGGTAAGAGACAATTGAATTTTCCAGCTGTAGATCCACTACTGTGATAATAGGTAACGAAACACGACCCGTTGTCTGGAAAAATTGTATAAATTGATTTTATCGACCAGCCGAAATGACCCCAAATGTTGTTAAAAAAAATATTGGTTATGTATAATATTAACATTACATAAAATATATAAAATATTTCCAATGCCAGCGTTTTAAAGAATATTAAATTTCCTTTCGAATCCTTAATGACTCGAATTACGTCTTCAGGTTTATCAGCCAAGCTTTCTAGGTATCGTAGATAATTTCCAAATAATTTTGTCCAAACGGAATATGGAAAATAAAATCCAAATGCCAATAATAGTAAATAAACAGACACCCATTGATAATAATCGTGATAAATTACTGGATCATCTCTAGTCATGGTTCCATTTATGAAACATTTTGTATCGACAAAAGATTGCGACACGCTTTTTTCTGTTACTTGGCAAATTATATTTTGTCCAAATAAAATGCGAGCCATGCCAAGGCCTGTACAAAATAGAAGAATATTACGAACATAGATTTGTTGAAAGTCAATTAACACACTATGACTTTCACTATGCTTGGAACTAAATTTGATGAGTTGCAACAAGGATATCATGCTGACGAATTAAATTTTGTCGCTGCTACTTAATTTATATAGCCTGCGGTCTATGTTGGACAAAACCAGTCATATATATGAGCATTTCACGAAGACTGTTGCTAGAAGGTATCGAGAAATAATGATTGTATAAATACGCTCGCAGTCATATATATATATATATATAGCTGAGCCACGCCCACTCAAAAAAAAAAAAAAAAAAAAAAAAAAAAAATTTTTTTTTTTTTTTTTTTTTTTTTTTTTTTTTTTTTTTTACAGTTGGTTGGTTGGTTGGTTTATGTAATTAGTTTCTAAAGTTATATTTCTCAGTTGGCTGCTAAAGTTATATTTTTTTAGCCAATCATTATAGATGGCGCTGCAGTCTATATATATAGTATATATATAGTATATCTATTAGGGTGGGTGGGAGTGGAATTTATTTCTTCTACTGTACGGTCATGCATAAACTCGCTCCTGACCCATTTCCTTTAAAATAGGATAAAATAGCTTTATTTATACAATATTGGCTTTGAAAACAAGATATTTATAGATTTTTGCCTGACAAATGACAAGATATTGCAGGTTTTCATGAAATCAGAATAAATCATGGACTCTTATAGAAAAATCTAACTATCTAGAGTCGGTCAATGTACATCTTACTGAAAACACATTACGAGACATAGTAACTAAACGACTGTTGCTGGCGAGACACAATGAGGGTGTAGTCACGTTACCCACAGTTAATATAGACAAGCTTCAAGGGTGGGCGTGGCATCTTAAAAAAAAAAAAAAAAAAAAAAAAAAAAAAAAAAAAAAAAATTTTTTTTTTTTTTTTTTTTTTTCAAATGTGGGTTGGGGCATTTTCTAAGTACTCAAATGTTTGTCCCTGTTTTATTACGACATAGATGCCAACTGAAAATTTTTTTCGACCAGTACCTGATTCAATATATAGTTAAAAGTTTCTTCTGACATGGCGTCTGTATAATGAATCGCATCCGCCACGTCCTGTTCTACGACTCGATTATTTCCGTCAATGACGCGACCCAAATAATCTATAACTAAACCTTGCAGGTTAAATATAATTTTATTGTGACCGTATCCCGGTTGCCAAATTTTTGAAGTCTGCCAAAGAGCTACATGAGAGGTTTTTGCATGAGCGATTGCCTCTATGGGTGTCAACCCTGACCAAAATGAATTTTTTATTTTTACATCCCCTTGCATACCTATTTCTCCAAACATTTGTTTTAAAATCTCAAAATTTCCTTTAGCGTTTGCTAATATTTGGGTCACTAAGCAACCTTTACCTTGTTGGACGTCACCTCGTTTTTTATAAGTATCGATCAACCATTCCATTTCTTCTAAAGTCAGCGAAAATATTTTTTCGTTTTCGAATTTATAGAGATAAAATTTTCTCATATCGTCAAATGCCTGAAAAGTTCTTTTCGATCCATAAATTTCATATATTACTTTAAATGTTTTTTTCAAATCGTTTTCTTTATAGGGTAAAAAATTAATTTCGTCTTTAAATAAATAGTAAGCGACTAGCATATCTTGACACGGACTCAACTTCATATCCATGACCGAACTACCCATTTCCCATTCTGGATTTAATAAAATCATACATTCCGCTTGAGACAGGGCGCTATAAAACAAATAAATGTTGACTTCATCGCCATCAAAATCTCCATTGATAGACGACAAAATTTCTAACGGTATGCCAAAGCAATCGTAGGTCCATGCGGGACCTTCTACAGGTACTTGTAAAGCCACAAAATTTTCAGGTTGTAGAGACGGCATTCTATTCAATAGCACCCATTTACCCTTCAAACCAAATTTTTTTACGATGAACTCTGGCATATGTATTTCGTTAGGTCTCAGGGTTGCGTCTGGAACAATCATACCTCTCATGGAATAAGAACATCTTTTACCGAACGCTACTTGACGAATAAATGTAGCTTTGCCGCAAGACCGCGAATCCAAACTGCCGTAATTTAAAGGCGCTTCCTGTATCTGTTTATAAAAAGTGACAGATTTGGAAGAAGGCTGTATGGTTTTCGTACGACTCGTTATAGGCTCTCCCAACACGAAACGCATGACTTTATCGTAAACGAGAGTGGTTGTCAACTGCCAATAAATTGGATCTGGTAAAACTAAAAATTCCTGTTTGCATTGAATGCCTGCATTATTCATCATGCGTTTATGTTGGGGTAATACGAAAATATATCCTGGAGTAGGTATCGCTATAGACTGAAGAGGATAACAGGTAAGCTCGTCGTTGAAATAAAACTGACTGCAACACATATTGAAATTTCTAGATCCGAATTCGATTTTTTTCTTACATTTTAGACATTCAGAGGCGAACGCGTTTTTCTTGCGCCAAGCTCGTAATATTATAAGTAACTCTTGCGGCTCGATTCGTAGAGTACATTTATTCAATTTCAACATCGAAATACGGTATCGGCTTACAGACATGTTATAACAAAGTTGAATGAACGATGTATCCGAGAAAACTAAACGGTGACGAGTACTATCCCAATGACAAATTCCTTACCGATAAATATGGTAAGGAAATTTACGCACGCGATCGAAAAGGTAATGAAATCTATCCAAAGTCAAAGCAAATTCTTTTTGCAAGAGACGCGTCTGGTATATATTATTATGCTAAAGACAAAAACGGAGACGAATATTATCCTTTAAAACGAAATAAATCAGTCTTAATAGAAGATCACTATAATCAAAATGTACAATTCGCTCTTTATTCAGATGGTACTCAAAGATATCCAGTCGATTCTACTGGAAACGAGTATTATTTGTTAGATGACCAAAATCCTTACTTAATGCGAAAAAGGGACGGAGATGTGTACTATGCCAAAAGTCATAAAGGTCATCCTATGATTCCTTGGAATCATATGGACAAATTCGTACAAAACGAACCTTTCGTTTATTTGAAAGATTCGGGTGGTAATTTAGTTTATTTAAAAGAATCAACGCTGCCTCCAACCTTACATGCTATAATTCGATGCATATGCAAAGTAAGTGTTATTTGTCCAAAGTACGAAGGGTGTATTACAAAATGTTACTGACCCAATGATGCTGGAAGAGGTTCAAACAGAATGATGGCGTTGGTACACTAACCACCCTATATATAGCCGAGCCACACCCACCTTAAAAAAAAAAAAAAAAAAAAAAAAAAAAAAAAAATTTTTTTTTTTTTTTTTTTTTTAAGGTTGTTTACAATTAGTTAATATTTTTGGTTGATAAATTCTGATGAGTCGTTGAAGCGTTTCAAAAATTATTGTAGAGTGGCAGTATTACATCAAATTTTAACTACTATTATTTATTGGCATAAACGGATTTAGTTTACGTATATAAATGTCATCAACTATATCCTCACATGCGCCTTCTAAAAATTTAATCATTATTTGAGATGTAATTTCAAAAATTTTATCAGGACTATGTAATACAGTCATGCATTTGGCCGCATACATCCCAGTATAGATAAGGCATTCTAATACCCATGGTTGATAACTTTCTGAACAATTCGGATTCCGATTGAAAATTTTATCCTTTAAAACATGAGAGACTCTTGGAAAATGTTTTTGCTTGATCTTATGCATTAATTTCGTCTTTAAAATAGGGCCGACGTCAGACATATTTTTAGGATTTGTAACTTTACCAATGCCAGGATACGTAGTAAAGTATTCATATAATATATTCTGAATAGACTGGGACATGGCACATATTTTTCCATCAAAATTTGGCTCATCATCTATAAATGTGTAATTTTGTAATTTCCAGTTAGCCATATAAATAGAGTCTTGAAGAAGGTATAGTAAGGCTTTTTCCGCGTCTTCGGCAGCGTAGTATTCAATCATGTCTGGATTGTAGTAAGTTGTTTAAAAAATGTTTGATGATGAGGATTGTAGCTGGTATTTATAAGCCTAATATACCCCCCCCCCCCCCTTAAAAAAAAAAAAAAAAAAAAAAAAAAAAAAAAAAAAATATTTTTTTTTTTTTTTTTTTTTTTTTTTAACATCTATTTTATTTTCCATAGTGGTGGATTACTCTCCTTAGTTTTTATAACTAAGTAACATCTTTGCATATTATATAAACATATGTTTGCCGTTCTTTTATCACATCCAATAGATTCACAAATTTCTTTAATAGAACGGGCACTATGAGGTTGTAAAGCTAAATACTTGAGAATTTTATGTTGAATTACTTCATCAGCCATCTCAAATAATACAGTATGGCGATCAATGTTAAATTTCTCAAACAAGCTTTAGTATATATAGGTTTAAATTAAAGATATGACCGTTGCTGGCAAAGATTAAGATAGAATGATGAGATGGCATTTCAACAATCCTATATATAGATGAGCCACACCCACTCTTGAAAAAAAAAAAAAAAAAAAAAAAAAAAAAAAAATTTTTTTTTCTTTTTTTTTTTTTTTTTTTTTTAAGACTGATACGTTAGTTTTTTTGCCATAGAAATATTTTTTATAAATTTCTGAATCCAACATGTGTTTTAAAATTGGGTTGTAAAAATAATATTTTTAGGATAAGTAAGGGTTATTCGAGATTGTAAAAATTTATCGTTGTAAAATATCCAAGGCGACTTAAACAAGACTTTCGAGCTTAATTTAAACAAAGGATATGGATGATACGGCGATACAAGAAACCATATCTAAGATGGCTGCAGAGGCTGCCGAAATGACAAAACAATTTAAACGATATACAGGTGAGAAGTATGTTGATGTTGTACTAGATACTGTAGTTTTCATTCCTGATGAACATATAAAAAATTTAGAGCACTATTATACAGCTATAATTTATAATTTATATAAACTAAGAAATTCCATACCAGAAAAACTACCAGACTTTGAGCAGAAAAAAATTAATATTAAACATAAAATATATAATTACATTTCGGCAAATGTGGATTTTATAAATAATAGGTATATGAATCCGTTTAAAGACAATGAATTTCGTAGTTTTAAAAAGGGGGTTAAGAATATATCAGCAGTTCTGAAAAGATATGTAGAGGATTTATTTAAAGATGACCATGAGAGAGATACGCCAACCAATTTAGCCTCGAAAGAAAAATCAGAAATCGAGCCAGACTCAACTACTGAAAACGTCTTAAATAACGTACTATCTCAAGTAATAGATCCGGTATCCAACCAAGAAGTATCAGATTCGACAATCACTGGACCCTTTGTAACCTCTAAACCTTTGGATCCTTCTACACCCGTAGAACCCTTGAATCCTCCTACACCCGTAGAACCCTTGAATCCTCCTGCAGCTCCACAACACTCTAAAACCTTGGTCCCCCCTGCAGCCCCACAAGAAACATTTATTGATAATACGAAGAATAAATATTATAGTTTACTTAGAAAGGGCGATGCAACAAATCCAAATACAAGATTAGCCTATCATTATTTAAATAATCGAGATCATCTTCAAGCAATGCAAAGAATTTCAAACCTTATCGAATTGTATATGGGCAAAGAAAAGGAATTTGCAACAGTCACCATTAATGACGACGAAACATATACTGTAAATCATCATTATTTGCAGAAACATAAAAGAAATACTGCCAAAGAACATGCGCTTGTAGGAAAACATTTAAATGTTTATGAAATGAAAGCTTATAAATCAATAAAAAAGAGGAAATTAGAAGAAGCAGCTGAAATGGATGCGTAAAAAAAAAAAAAAAAAAAAAAAAAAAAAAAAAAAAAATTTTTTTTTTTTTTTTTTTTTTTTAACGGCTGGTTAGTTTTTTACACATCCATTTCAGCTGCTTCTTCTAATTTCCTCTTTTTTATTGATTTATAAGCTTTCATTTCATAAACATTTAAATGTTTTCCTACAAGCGCATGTTCTTTGGCAGTATTTCTTTTATGTTTCTGCAAATAATGATGATTTACAGTATATGTTTCGTCGTCATTAATGGTGACTGTTGCAAATTCCTTTTCTTTGCCCATATACAATTCGATAAGGTTTGAAATTCTTTGCATAGTTTGAAGATGATCTCGATTACTTAAATAATGATAGGCCAATCTCGTATTTGGATTTGTTGCATCACCCTTTCTAAGTAAACCATAATATTTATCCTTCATAGTATCAATATATATTTCTTGTGGGGCTGTAACTTGTGAGGGTGTGAATTTTATTACTGGTGTTGTTGGGCTTCGTTTATTCAATGGGGTTTTACTTTCTGACGCTGGAGTGTTTAATGTATCTTGGGAATCGTCTGGTTGTCCAGAAGAGCTTACTATATTACTTTGATAAGCATTTTCTGATGCGGAAAAATTGAATGGATACTCATATTGCTCAGTATCGCCGAATAGTTCATTTACAAATTTCCTCACATCCGGTGTGATATCCGTTTTATTTTTATCAGTATAAATCCAGTTTGTGCCAAACGGATTTTCAAACGCTCCATGTGCTGAAGCGTAATTTTTTAAAATGTATTCAGTTATTTTAGATTTAACTAATTTTTTTGTATTCTCAAAGTTTGGGATTTTACTTAGTAGCTGTCCCGTCTCAGTATAAAAGTTCTCAAGTATAGCTTTATAATAATCCTCTAAACGATCTGGTGCGTATGCATCAGGAATTAATAACACATTGTATGACAAAATATCAATATGCTTGTTACCTGAATATTGTTTGAATGTTTCTGTCATTTTGACTGCCTCTGCAGCCACCGTATCTATACGTAGGGTTTTTTCTATTTCCGCCATATCCTTTGTTTAAAATAAGTTCGAATGTCTCTAGAACAAGTCTTGTTTAAGTCGCCTTGGATACCTTACAACGATAAATTTTTACAATCTCGAATAACTATTACCTATCCCGAAAATATTATTTTTACAACCCAATTTTTAAAACACATGCTGGATTCAGAAATTTATAAAAAATATTCTTATGCCGAAAAACCTAACGTATCAGCCTTTCAAAGTGTAGATTGGAATAATGCCATTATAGTTTTCAACGACGAATTACATTTGGTTTTGGCACCGGATCCCGTTCATCAACTCGTCCGCTTAGAACGTCGATTACAATACGAAGAAGCCGCAAACAATATTTTTGGACCTTTTAGATTTTTTCCATTTTTCGAATCGTTTAACAAGAACGGAATTAAAATATTTACACTTGTATTTTTCTTCGTTTTGTACTGGTCATTTTCATTAAAGAACAAGTTTCGTTTTTTGTCTCTATCCAATAAGCCTTCAAACGCCTGACGAGATCTTCCGAATCCACAAAGACGTGACGCTCAGCATCAGGTACGGGTTGAGTAACCGTATTCTCGTAACCTTCTTTCGCTTTACGATACATTTCTTTAGAAAAGCGTATGTTAGACAGCCCTGTCAGTAACTGATTCCGATCAAAAGTGTCAAATAAATGATTTTGCAAAAATTGTTGTTTGAATGAACGTGAAGTGTAATAATCTAATACCCAAAAATAGATCGTCCAAAACCAAACTACCAACTTATCGTCTAGAAACTCAACTTCTGTAAAATGAAGATGTTTTCGCATTTCCTTAATAAAAGACGCTATTATTGTGGGGGTATCGTAGTCTTCGTCTATAGCCATTAAGCAGTTGTGGATGGCTGGCGGATTTGTAGAAGAAATTGCCGTTAAAGGAGGTATGAAATCATTTCCAAATAAGAAAGAGGCATCTGTTAAACGTTTGATTGGATAGCTTTTTTCAATATTTTTTACTAAACTATTAATATTATAAAATTGATTATATCGAAAAATTTGAATCGATTCGTATCTATTTATACGTAATAGAGACAAAATGAAGACATCTTGATCAATGCTGACCACAATTGGATTTTTACATTTTCCCAGAGATTCGGCTACATGAAATATTTTATGTTCGCCCTCGCCAGGAACGTTACAACCACACAATAGGACTTGCATGTCGCGATTGAATGTTTTCAAATTTTCCAGGATGTATATTTGTACACGTGTCGTCAGTTTATTGTTTCCGAATAAAATATATCTATAGAAGCTTTTTTTCGTCTCTTTGGATCGAGAACGGCGTTTTCGTTGCGTGGCCCATTTCATTGGTAAACCTTCGCCGTCAAATGATAAAACAAACGTGACATAATCCAAGGTAAGGGATAAAAAAGTTTTAAAACACGTTTTTATTTGATCCCAAACGGATTCGCAAATTTCTTGAAAAATTTTTTCTTCCTCAATTTCAAGACATTGCTCGATAGCCACATACAAATAACTTTGGCAGTCTATGAGTACGGAATCGAAATTAGCTGGTAATTTAGAGGGTGACGATATTAACTGGATAAGTTTACAAAAATTAGTAATACCCATTCCGTTATAAATATCGAACTTTATATAACCTTCTTGAAAAAATCTAAGTCTGTTGCTAGAAGGTGTCGAGACAAACTGACTGTATGGGTACGCTCGCAGTCATATATATAGCTGAGCCACACCCACTCAAAAAAAAAAAAAAAAAAAAAAAAAAAAAAAAAATTTTTTTTTTTTTTTTTTTTTTTTTTTAACAGTAGGTTGGTTGGTTGATGAAGTTAAGTTGGTTTCTAAAGTTATATTTCTCAGTTGGCCGCTAAAATTATATTTCTCAGTTGGCTGTTAAAGTTATATTTCTTTATCCATTCATTGTAGATGGCGCTGCAATCTATATATACAGTATATATATATATATATATATATATAGTATATCTATTAGGGTGGGTGGGAGTGGAATTTATTTCTTCTACTGTAAGGTCATGCATAAAATCGCTCCTGACCCATTTCCTTAAAAATAGGATGGGTAATTTATGCAATATTGGCTTTCAAAACATAATTTTATAGACTTTTGTCTGACTAATTACAAGATATTGCAGGTTTTCATGAAATCATGAGCTTTTATAGAAAAATCTAACTATCTAGAGTCAGTCAATGTACATCTTACTGAAAACACATTACGAGACAGAATGGCTAGACGACCGTTGCTGGCAAATGTCGGGACACAATGAGGGTGTAGTCATGTTAGCCATAGTATATATAGACAAATTTCAAAAGTGGGCGTGGCACTAAAAAAAAAAAAAAAAAAAAAAAAAAAAAAAAAAAAAAAAATTTTTTTTTTTTTTTTTTTTTTTTTTTTTTTTTTTTACAGCTGGTTGGTTGGTTGGTTGATATATATTTTTTTTCCTCGTTCATCAAGATTCGCTTTTCAATTGTCATGACCAAGCGATTGGTTACCAAATTCAATTAAACCAAGTCAAGAAATGTCTAGAATAATTTGTCCAGAAAAAGTTCTAGGTGATCGTTATGCCTTTAGAAATAATGGAACATGTTATTATCCTAAAGACGGATATGGAAATGAGTATAAAGATGACCGTTTAGGTTTTATCGCAATCAATAGTCTATACATTTATCCGTTAACGAGTTCGGGTAAGCCAAAATATCCTATTATAAATGGTAAAGAAATTTATGAAATTTATGCAGGTAGAGCTATAATTGGCAAAGGCGTAGATGGAAATGAATATTATGCCAAGGATAGATATGGAAATGAATATTATCCAGAAGGAAATATTTGTGCCAAGTTGAAAGATGGAACGCCTTATTATGCATCTACTGTCAACAATAGTAACATATTTCCATTCGACTCGTATGGAAACGAGTATTATTTTACGTTTGTTGATTTGACGAAACCCAGCACGATACCCAATAGATATGCTGTATCTTTTGCAGAAGGTGACATTTACCCTCTGAGACTAACTAGTGAGGGTAACGAATCACAATATATAATAAATAACACGTATGCCATTGATAAAGACAGAAATCAATTTTATCCAAAAGATGGATACAAAAATGAATATTATTTAGATATTAGTCAGTTGGACATTCAAGAATTTAATCGTAAAGGGACATTGGGTAAAATTTTATTAGAAAGATATGCTTTGACAAATGATAGAAAAATTATATTGCCTGAATTACAAAATGCGTTTTATATAAATACTGCTATGAAACCCGTCGTAAAAACTGAAACTGTAATTGGGAGACTAATTCGAGATGATGGCCAAATAAAGGATTTTTTAACAAATATATCCGAATCTGAATCTACTGTACTCGAAAAACCTTACAAATATAAAACCTTGGTAACGAATGAGACAAAATTCATTGCTCCAAAGCCACCAGTTACCAATTTTACATTTTTTGGGATTTTAAATGCAGCAATACCATTTTATCAAAGATGGTGTTTTTGGGTATTAGTAATAATCGTTGTAATTATAAAAACAATTTTTCTCGTATGGTGGTTCTTTTTAAGGACACGTCTGCCATCAAGTATATTCGATAACATAAAACTTTAAAAAAAAATAATATATCCTGCCTTCAGATATATATATATATATATATATATATATATATGTGTGTTAGCTAGAGCCAATCAGCCTTAAAAAAAAAAAAAAAAATTTTTTTTTTTTTTTTTTTTTTTTTTTTTTTTTTTTTAACTTAAGCCAAGTTCAAGTATTTTACTAGACTCTCAACATTTTCCTTTCCCATAGTTAAATTATATAATGAAACACATTTCTGCAATATTTTTGCATCTATATCGCTGTCTACAACATCTGGTTCGCTTGGCAATAAGACTCGTGTCATTTCTTCAATGCATCTGTAGACTATATGATAAACCCACTTTGCGGGAACTGGTGTGGCGTTACCAATCAATTTGTACATTTTTCTAATAGCTTGTACATGTAATTTCATGTATTCGGGTTCATCATCAAAAATTGTCTCGCCCTCTCCGTATCGAAGGTTATGCATATAATTTTCACGTTTATAATTGGGTTTAATTTCACCATTTAATCCATCTACGGCTAAAATAAAATCTAAATCGGGTACTTCTTTCAATATGCCCTCCAATTTTTCATTTTCAACGACTCTGCGATCGGTCTTTAGAATCGCAGCAATTTCTGGATGGATGGGTGTGTAATTTTTAAGAAGATTTTCAACCGTTGTCCAAGTTAAGCCGAGTTCTTCAAAGACATGTTCCAATAGATTTAATTTAAGCGTTTTCAGACTGACATTCTTCTTAATGTCTTGTGGTGAAATGCTGACGCGAAATAGCTGATTGATATTTTCCTGGAGTGTGTTCATCTTTATTAAACCCCTTTCGATTGAAGCCTGTCTTTTTTTAATTAAATTAAGATGTTTACGGTGTATATATTAACGTTTTTCGTCATGTATATTTGTCATTGTACTATGGCTCGTAATTTATTATCCTATTACTTAGTCAAGCCCTATCCGTTCCATCTTAACCTTTTTCGCTGGAATAAAGATGTCCAACTCACATTTGATTAAGTGGTTCGAAGAGATATTATTTGGTAGTCAAAGGCCTCCTATTCGAGAGCCAACAGAAGTACACAATATAATTTTACGCATGGAATCGGAAAATATTCCTTGGTTTCATATGATTTCTCAAGGTGGCCTGACACTGTTTCCATATCAGGTACACGGAGACATTAATTCCTTACTCGATTACTTAGAAAAACAATGGATCGATAAAGAACCTTATTACGACCCGCCGATATTTAAAACGCGAGCCGTTTCCAAATTTTGGGATCAGTTACAACTCTTGTTGGCAAGACGACTGGAACCGCCTCCACCTTTACCGAACCCATCTAAAACAGACGCCGAAACTTTAAAAGAAATTTTAGAACCCACTCGTCCAAATCAAAAATTTTCTTACGAATCGGCCGAATTTTGGGGTGAAGTGGCTCGTAGATTTATCAATTTGAATAGACCTGAAGACGCATCGACGCTACCCAACATATCTTCAGAACTCACAAAAAGAGCCATACAGCTCTACGACATAACTTCTAGAGCTCAAGGCATGTATTACGATCCTTATACCTATTATTTGGTACATGATTCGGAATACGTAGACTCGGTTCATTGGCGAAGCGGTCAAAATCTCGAAGCCTTCATGCATCATCGACGCAGACATCCCTTAACGCTATCTATACAGGCCATTCTAAAGAAAAGTTTAAACGATTTGTTAAACGGTAAGAAACCCTCAGTTTTTAAGGATTCGTGTCCTCAGCTCGATTCTCTATTGCATAACATTAAGGTCATTCATGAAGAAATTGAGCAAGTTCCGCACGAAAATCAACCGCCTAAGCTCATAGACGTTTTCCAACGACTCTTGGCTCTTTGTAAGCGAGACGGATTATGGGAAAATCAAATTTCTGAAATTGAATTGGAACCCATTTCGACGAGTCTTTTACATTTGACGGAACGAGTTCAGATTCTAGAACGCGAGAAAAGAATTTTATGGAAACATGTTATCGAAGATGATGAGTAATCTGATTCAAAGCCACCAAAGCGCATTTCTTCAAATTGCCTTTATGCAAAGGACAATTCGCCGAATTCATAATATTACGGTTTACGGTCGGCACGCCTAATTGTTCCACGTTCATAATGTTACGTATGCCGGCATCTTTTAAAATGTTAGGTTGGAAACTACCGCCTTTGTAACCGAAAACAATCTCTGTGTTGGGAAATAGGTTCTGTAAAAACTCATAGCGATCCTTCAAATATTTTAATACGTCTGAATAAATTATTCCGCCGCTGGTAGTCACTTCTACGTCTGGACGAGCTAGAGGATAGCATTTTCGCATCTTTGAATAATTCATGGGACTCGTAATATGGAAACATGAAAGTAAACCTGTCACGTCGCAATAAGCCAGTTCTAGAGGCACATACTTATCTCCCAAGACCACACCTTTTGTATGTACGATTGCTTGCATTCTAAATAAAGATGAAAGGTATCGGGTTCAATACAATCCTTCTTGGTTTCGTTCTGGTCAATTTGATTATAAGCTTGGGTGTGACAGCCTTCACGATGTACAAGATGTCCAATGCTACTGAGTACGAATTCGGTACGGGTGCTGACCTTATGAAGGCATCAGTCAAAGGCGTCTCAGCTCCAAAATTCTTCGCTGACAACAAACTGTTGTTGTTGTTGCCGACAGTTTCAAATACCCTGAGTATGATTCTTATAGGCGCGCTAATTATAATTAACAAATAAAGTAGCAACTATGAATCTCAGAATGATGTTGGCAATCACGTTGGTCGTGTTTCTAGTAGTGGGTCTAATGACATATGGTTATCTAGTATATTCTATTAAGGGCGTTGCAGATAAGAAAGATGGAACTGAAATGGTAACACTTCAGAAAACAAAATTGTATGGCCAACTATTTATACAATTGGTACAACTGTTGGTTGCCGGCTTTATTGTCTATAAGAATTAATCTCGACGGATAACTAGACAGAGACTGTTGCTGGTCGAGACACAATGAGGCGTGGACGCGTTAGCAGTTATATATATGTAGTTAAACCTAAAAAAAAAAAAAAAAAAAAAAAAAAATTATATATATTTTTTTTTTTTTTTTTTTTTTTTTTTTTTTTCAGTTGGTTGGTTGGCTTCAATAGACTTTATCAACCTACAAACCAACTATATTAAATAAGTTAACTTTGCTCGAAACTTATTGCAGTCATCTCTCAAGATACCATGCATATACTGTAAAATGAAATAGTATCGTCAGTTTATGGTACTTGGATTTCAGTCGATTATATATTAGCTATAATTTTTTTGGTGCTGTAGACGAAACTATCCATCATTTTTTGAAATTTACTCTCTGATTTAGGATCGAATGTTTCCCAGCCTCCATTTTTCTCAATCCAAGGCGTTAAATACTTTTCAAAATTTTCATTTAAAATTTCTAACGCAATCTTAAAAATGCTGAGAGACATTTTATTCATCAGGCATTTTGCAGTCACATCACCAACAACTGCCAAATATTTTAAGATTTTACCCCAATCTTTTTCTGAGTCTTGAAACAAAATATGTTGAAACGAATCACGTAGCTTATCTTCAGTAATATCGTTACGAATTTGTATGGGATCGAAAAAGTTTAATTTAGAACAAATGTCTTTAACGATTCGTTTATCCTGAGGATGGTCTAATAGATGAACTTCGATATAAAATCCATGACGATAAACTAAATATTGCAAGACTCTAGCTAAAATATGTTTTGTCTGCGACATGTTTGCATTTGGATGTTTGGATAAAGCTATGACTTATATATATAGTCAAGCCACACCCACGCATAAAAAAAAAAAAAAAAAAAAAAAAAAAAAAAAAAAATTTTTTTTTTTTTTTTTTTTTTTTTCGTGTGGGCGGAGCATTTTCTAAAAGCAGGCAAATATAATTTCTTTTGAATTCTACCACTTTTTGTTAAACATAATAAAGGGAAAATGAATCCTGAAAAAATTGTACA
This sequence comes from Salticus scenicus, assembly GCA_963930645.1. Taxonomy (NCBI): domain Eukaryota; kingdom Metazoa; phylum Arthropoda; class Arachnida; order Araneae; family Salticidae; genus Salticus; species Salticus scenicus. Next base: position 189,817,172 of record OZ005657.1, read on the forward strand.
AATTACATACAACAGCGTTATACAGTTCTTACAAAGAATACTTGGAGTGGATAAAATGACCTATATCTTAAATCATTTAAACAAATCTTTTCCATCTTGGGATCATAAGTGGTCTACAATACAAAAATGGCTAGTGGAAGAGCATCCCATGACAAACATGCAGCATACCATTCATAGTTTTGCTCAATTATTTCCAGATTACGAATCTTTTGCCAATGATTTAAATCAGTCGCTAGCTCTTCATGACGAATTTTGGAATCAAGTATATATACAGCTTTGTATTGCAAAAGAAGGTTTAAAATGTTAAATGTTGCAAAATTGGAACCCTTTGCATTATTAACGCTAGCCGGCGGATTATTATATTCTATTGGTGTATTAACTGTCGAATCCAAAGCCAATTCTTGTTATCGGATTCATTTTATTATTCTAACCCTCGTTATTTTCATTGCTCTCGTAGCCATTAGCGTGTTTAAATATCTCAAATGTCGTTTCGCTTGCCGCCAAATGGAAGACCTCATAAGGGCTATGAAAATAAAATAGGAAGCCTCTCTCCTTTATCGTTTTGAAAAAGTATTGCATCTCCGCTACGAACTCCAATCAGCGCCCATTTGTCGATTTCGGAAACGGTACAATGTTCAGTGCCGCCCAAAATAGGTGTGATTTCCAAATGCTGAGCGATACATAAAAATTGCCGAAGACCTTCGTTGTTATCTTTTACGCAAACTTTGACACCGTCTTCAAATTCAATGGAAAATTTTAAAGGGTTTGAAGACATGTAAGCATGTTTAATGGGTCGGATAGCTTTTTTCTTTATAATAGTCAAGTATTCCATTATCACAAAAGTGTATATTAAGTAATGGCGACTTTGGATTCTACGTTAGCTGAGTTAATGATAACAATTCTTCAAAAGAAGAATCCGAACATATTTTGTGTGATATTTCCAGAAGAAGCGCGCGCGACTAATATAGCCCCAAACGTAACAGCTGAGGCCGAAAGAATTTTTAAAGAGGAGTTTCCCGACGACGATTACACATTAGACCAGTTAAAAACTTATTGGCAAGAGAGATCCAAAGACACAATTAATGGATACGCTGAGGGAGTATTGCCAAATAGTGAAATATGTAACCAATTCGCTTATGATTCATCAAAAGGTAAAAATGTTTATATTTATCCTCCTATAACAAAGAAAAAGTTGTCAAAAGAATTTGATATTTTCGAATTTCTAAAGGCTAGACAGGATAACGGATATCCAATCAGGTTTCAGTCGGATGCAGATCTGGAAGCCGATTTAGAAGTTTTATTGGAACCACAGAAAAATTTAGTTATCGATGCCGGACTTAGAAAAATTGCACGAGCCTTGACTGTGTTAAATTCTGCCTGTAGTTATCGAATACTAGATGTGCAAAGTGAAAGAGTCGTACGTTAGTCATTATATATAGGCATGACCACACCCACACTTAAAAAAAAAAAAAAAAAAAAAAAAAAAAAAAAAAAAAAATTTTTTTTTTTTTTTTTTTTCAAGTTGGTTGGTTGGTTAATTTAAGACCTTAACTCTTCCTTTTAAATTTATCATTTAATTCTGCAAATCGAGTTCGTGTCTGAGGACTATTCAACGTATAGCCATCTCTATTATACATAGATTGCATATAATTTTCTTTTTCTTCACAATCTCTTTGAGCAGGTTTTTTATTTCGGATATGATCACTTAAGTGTGGATTGTATCGTTCAGTATTCATCTTTATTTAAATATGAAACCCAACTTTAAAGTCTTATAACCTGGCTGCTAATGTTAAATGAATAATAGATAATATATTGTGTTAGCGAAAATCAGCTATATATATAATCAAGCCACGACAAAAAAAAAAAAAAAAAAAAAAAAAAAAAAATTTTTTTTTTTTTTTTTTTTTTTTTTTTTTTTTTTTTTTTTAAGGTCATGTGGGCGGAGCATTTTGTAAGCACTGTCAGTGAAGATGTTTTTTAAAGGATGTCAGATTAGACCATAAGAAATAAGTACGATGCTATCTGCTGAAGAACTATTGAATTTTATATTACAACAAGATCGTTGTATTGTATTTGGCGACTTGGGTCGTTACCCGTACAAACTCTTTGAAATTTTAAAATCAATTCCTTCGCTAAAAGTAATGGTCATTTCTTCAAATAATAACTTATATTCGTCTGATAATCAGATACGAGTCCAGCGTTCCGACCAACTCGTTGAAAGTTGCGACTTGTTAATCTATCTAGAACCCGAATCTATGCAAACGATAGCCAAACATCGATTGGCTTCTCGCGTGGTCGTATTCGCGTCTCATTTAAATTTTATTCATTCTTGCGATGCCCGATGGGCACGTGTTTGTTTCTTTTTGAAAATCGATCCCACTGGCACGCGTAGCTTATTAGACAGGCAAGATTTTTCAATTCAGACTCAAAACGTGGGTTCGGTTCGGGTCGATTATACAAACGTTGTAAGAATTTCTGGAAAAGATAATCCTCCTCTCGAAACCAACGACACGTATGTCATCGTAGACCTCACTCACTACACAAAAGACATATTGAGTATGTTTCTCGCGTTTTGGGATGCGTTTGATTTCATGCTAGAAAACAAAGATTCTATTTCGCGATGGGTTCTATGCTTTGCCGAAAAAGGATATAGCGGTTTTTGTAGATTTAGACAAAAAACGCTCGATGCCTTATCCTGCAAAGATTTCGAATACGGAAATGTGACCGATATTCAAACGATTCTGTCTATGCTACCATTTTATAAATTTGGAAATATTGACAAAAAATTTAACGTGAAATTATCTTCCTTTGGCGGTGTGAAATATATAATACCTAAATCTGAACAAGAAGCCTGCAAAGCAGCCTATATGTATAACGTTTATCCTATGGTGAACAATGTACTTCGAGTTCGGTAGAATGAATGAAAAAAAAGGGAATGGCAAATCGAGGCTCACCTACATTGAATTCGTATACTGCATCCATAAGTCCTACATCGCCTACTCGTGTCATCTTTAGAAGAGTTCCGGGACCTTCTAACGCTGTAGCAGGACCTTCTAATGTTGTAGCTATTCGAAATAATGATCAAAGACTTGTTCCATCTCCAACAAGACGACCTCAAGGCCTAGCTAATAGCAGAGGTAGAGGTCGAGGTAGAGGCAGAGGTCGAGGCAGAGGTAGAGGTAGAGGTAGAGGCAGACCTCGCCTCCCAAGCATAGGCAGTAATTCAAGCGGTAGCTCCTCAGGTAGAAGCAGAAGTAGTAGCATTAGCAGCAATAGTAGCACTGGAAGTTCGAGCTCTCGCAGGGGTATTAGAAATCCATATTTGAGAAGAGTATCGCCAAACGAATTGGTTTACAACTACCATCCACACAGTTTAAGATTTAAAAAGGTACAAGGAAGATTTCCAACGAATCGATTGCCAAACAAAACGTGTAGAATACTGACAAGCCATTGTTCAAAACGATATCCACTACGACGAGATCAAACACCCCGTCATACAACAATTAATATAGATCAGCTTTAAGTGACAATCTTGAAGAGAGATGTAATGGCTAAGGTTTATATATAGTCCGGACACATACAAAAAAAAAAAAAAAAAAATAATTTTTTTTTTTTTTTTTTTTTTTTTTTTTTAAGGTTTGTATTTAACCCATTAATCTATTAAATAATTTACTTAAAACTTTATAGCTAATATCTGTTCCAAATCTCTTACACGACTCAAGGCTGTATAAACCAAACTCATACTTCGATTGTCATCTAAGCTGATTACAATTTTCGAATTATCTATCGTATCGCCTTGATATTTATGAATTGTACCGGCAAATGCTAACACTAGAGGAAAACGTCCAGTATACCCTGACGTGAACACTCTAACTTCGGCATTCGTTTTAGGATTTCTACACACTGCAGCATTTTTTTCAATATCATAGCAAAGAAAGATTAACCTAGTACCATTATTACAACCCTTCGCACAATAGTTTGCAGTTACAAACACCTCACAATTTGACTTCAAGACCAGATCTTCATGTAACTCTATTTCCGGGCCTTCGATTTTATGTTTCAAATAAAACTTATTAAAACTGTTAACAGTTGTATTTTGATGAGCCATGGCTTTATCCGCTTTCATTAAAAGAGTCCTATCGATATCCTGTACTACTGGAAATTTTTCGCATATGTAAGCAAACATGCCTGTCGTGTCTTTTTTATCAATAAATTGACGTAATTCCTTCACAATTTTTCCATATTCGGGTGTGAATCTATGATTTTCCTTCAAACGAATCTTGCAAACGTCGTATCGTTTTTCGTTTAAATTAATGCTAAACAAATTATGCTCAGAACTGATGGGTTCGAGTTGATGAGGATCTCCCATGCAAACAAATAGCAATGGGCCGTGGGACCTATCCATAAAATATCTAATGAGCCAATATATCAGCCATCCATTAATCATAGACACTTCGTCCACGAGTACCAAATGAGGAAAAATGTCGCATTTGAATTGAGACAAAATCTCTCGACTTTTATCTATAGATTTCAACAAATCTTTTTCGTTTTCTAACTTATCTTCTATTTTTTTAACGTGTTTAGAATTCAGCTTAAGTGTGGAATGAATTGTACAACCCTCTATCGCTTCAGCACTATGAGCCGTGAAACTCATCCTAATCTGCGGAGCCTTAATCAGATCGAAAGTATTTTTAACCAAATGCGATTTGCCAGTACCCGGACCCCCAGAAACAATCACTAATAATTTGCGAGGCTTCCTGATCCAGTCGACGACATAATTGAAAATTTTTTTCTGAGATTTGCTTAAAGTAAGAAAATGTTCACGGAGCCCTTGCTTATCAACTACGATATCGGAGGTTACAGCATACGTGGATGCCATCTTTGTCAGAAAAAGACCGTTTCCTTGATTCTTGTAAATTCTGAAGGTCAGACTGCCGAATATATTCTATTTATTTGTAATAGAGTACCTAAAGCCTATTTGACGGATTTATACACCTTGTATATGGGACGCGAATTACAAGATTCATCCACGGAATACGTGGAATCAATTATTTCGTTGAAGGTTGACGAAATTATAAAGCCAGACGAATGGCTAAATTGCGTAATATGGGCACGATACCGAGAACAAAAAGATAAGTCAAGCCTGGAATTGTTTGTAAAAAGACCTAAAAAGTCTGAATTATACTATGCAGTGGGTACCAACGGCACACTCTTGATTTGTAGAAGAAATTCAACTGAGAGTATAAAACTTCACGAAAGCACGATTGAAATGTTTTGTGGAAAATCTAGACTGTACTGTAACAATCCGACAATAGAATGGGTCAATAAAGATTTATAAATACTATAGCCTTAAACCAATGTAGACTATACTGTAACAATCCAACAGGAGAATGAGTTAATAAATATTTATGGCGGCTTATTTATAGGAAGGTGCCACACCCACCCTTGAAAAAAAAAAAAAAAAAAAAAAAAAAAAAAAAAAAAATTTTTTTTTTTTTTTTTTTTTTTTTTTTTTTAATGACCTTGACTGACCTTGAAGCTCGTTGCCACAAAAAGCAAGTCGGATCAAAAATAGGAGAAGGTAGGAGCATGAATCGTAGCTACCCTATAGAAATGGATAGATTTTTTTTTTTTTTTTTTTTTTTTTTTTTTTTTTTTAACATTTATATTATAATATATTTATAATAATATTTATAATAATATATTTATATTTATATTATATTTATATTATATTTATAATAATATTTATAATGATAATAATAATAATAATAATAATAATAATAATAATAATAATAATAATTATATATATATATATATATATATATATATATATATATATATATATATATATATATACTTGTATACTCAGAAATTACTGTAAAACATCTTTTAATTTAAGTGATTATAAGTTTGTAGTCTGGACATTACATGTCAATTATAGTGTCTCTGTCAGTTTCTCTATATCAGCATGAGACTACTCTCTTTATTGTCTTGGCAAACCCAACGTAAGTTTGTAGTCCGGATTTTGTATGTCAGCTATAGTGTCTCTGTCAGTATCACTATATTAGCATGAGACTACTCTCTTTATTGTCTACCAAACCCAACATAAGTTGGTAGATCAGTTTTCATGAGATTACGTTCTTTATTGTCCCAACATAAGTTGGTAGTCTAGATTGTGTATGTCAGCTCTGAACCAGTTTCATGAGATTACGGTCTTGCCAGACTCAACATAGTACGGACTTTGAATGTCAGCTAAAGTGTCGTTGTCTAAACCAGTTTCATGATATCAGCCTGAGATTACGTTCTTTATTGTCTTGCCGAACCCAACGTAAGTTTTTAGTCCGAACTTTGAATGTCAGCTGAAGTGTTGTTGCCTATGCCAATTTCATGATTGTAGAATGAGATTACGTGCTTAAAATATGGTTTCTTCTATTCCAACATTATCTTTATCTATCATAGAACAATTGACTTGTTTATTAGGTGCCCAAATTAAGTCAGAAAGAGATTTAATAATTTGTTTTTCTTCGCACTCGTAACAACCTCCCTTATAAATACATTTTACAATTAATTCTTTATCGTTTATGTATGTTGGTTTAACTTTATAATGGGGTCGTTTGGGAAACATTGCATCATGTAAAATACATGGTTTAAATATATCCAATTTGTATGCTTTACCAAACCAATAAAGAGTATCAGATGACCAATTCACCGAAATATTAGCAAATTCTAATTTATAGAATTTAAATCTATGTAAATATCTTATCGGTAAATATTGTTTCGAAAAAACATTTTTCAGCAAGCTATTCATTTTTTCCCATTTTATTTTTTTCCAGTTTCTTTTAGATATACATTTTTCGTCTTTAGGATTTTGTACTCCCAATCGTGTACATTCAGTGCCTTTGTAGTCATAATCAAAATAGCGTATGGAGAGAGTCTTGAGATGCCCATTCACCCACGCGTAACAAGGAAAACCATAAGGGTCTAGATACCAGCCTTCTTTCAGAGTACGAATCATCGTTAGAAAATTTTTATCGCAAGCTCGCCACGTATATGGATCCCACAGCAAGTTATCCAATTCGGGTATTTTAGACAACTTGTCAACTTTATCAATACAAGAAATATTTTTAAAGATTGTTATTAAAATTTCATACGGTAAATCTAAGAGTGGAAAAGAGTCAGTCATCTCTACCAAAATTGCAAGCTATTGTGAACAACTAACCAATTTTTGTTTTATATATATGTATATAAGCCACGCCCACACACCCACACAAAAAAAAAAAAAAAAAAAAAAAAAAAAAAAATTTTTTTTTTTTTTTTTTTTTTTTTTATTTGTGGGTGTGACTTTGAAATATAATTTCATACAACCTTCATTCAACCTCAACTTATTTTTAACTTTGATCAGACGACATTAAACTGAAGCCATAACCAGTTCCTTCCTTAAACTGTTCTCCAAAAAATATACTATCGGCCGAAGATTGTACATTATACCATTCCTTCGTACCAGTGCTTAATCGCGCTAAATTTTTCTTAATTGCTTCAAAGCTCAACACTTCTATAGGCGTCTTGTCAGGATTTTTTGCTAGCCCATCTCTAGTTAATGGTAAAGGTTTACCGCTACGACATTGACATTTAATTAGAAACAATACATCTTTTTCGTAAGCCGACCCATCATTTGTAAACAATTGCCTTTCTATTAAATTCACCATGTTAAAAAAATAGCAAACGATTCCACATTTTTGAAAAACGCTACGCACATCGGAAAAAGCCACAACCATTTGAGGAGGAATCTTACATAACATCTCATGTAAATCTTTTAGCGATTGGTAAAGAATTTTGATAGAACCCCTGTCTTCAACCAAAATATATTTACACGTGCTCAAATATTTAAAATCTCCGTTTGAATTTCTGCCTTTGTTTCGAGGACCGCCTCGTTCTAAGTGACAGGCATCTGGTAGCAATTTCATCAATTCTGGAATTGAAAGTATCGTATAAACTGTAGAATGTCGCCGTCTGTTGGACAATTCGAAAACTTGTTTTTGAGTAGAAAACAATGTGAGTTCATACAAAATGTTTTTTTCGACATTAAATTGTTTGACGGATTCCGAAGACGAAGACAAGTGTTTGCTGTCTAGAGCACCCTGTGTATCGGATTTAGTAACGCGACACGCTCGATAGATTCCAAATGCGTCTCCAGGCGTAGGAAATTTCAAGTGTTTTACTACGGCCCACATGAATTCAGGAACCGCTGTGATATTTTTGTTAAATATATTTAAATCTTGAATTTTCCTCAAATGACATTCGATCAACCTCAAAACCGAATCCATATTATGGGGTTGGATTCTATTCAAAATGGCCTCGTAAAGATCGGGTCTGTTTAATAGAGTATATTCCATCAAACGTTTGGCCACAAACATGATATCTGTTAAAGAGTTACAGCGAGTATATAACGGACTCAAATTTCGAAAAACAACAGACGAAACCAGTATGCTAGCTTACGTGATGATGTTTACTGACCTCAAGATGAAAGATTTGTTGGGATGGTTTAATGACAACCCAGGCCGACGACAAACGTATTTAAAAGACTTGAATATTTTGGAAGATTACGCGTTAGCTAAAAAACTATTTACGAAAAAACATCAAACGTACTTAATTCGCTGGAAAAATATGGTTTTTGCTTGGATCGGTAGAAAGGTTACGTTTGAAGCCTTGAGAAAATCGTGTAGACGGGCCAAGGCAAAAGGTCTAATGAAAATAGACTCGGATAAGCTTATATTTGTACACCATACTTTAGCAAGCAATGCAGAATGAATGTAGCTTGAGTACGGAGCCGCTATTTATAGAGAATGAATATCAACCAACCAACTTGAAAAAAAAAAAAAAAAAAAAAAAAAAAAAATTTTTTTTTTTTTTTTTTTTTTTTTTTGTGTGACCTTGAAGCTTGTTGCCACAAAAAGCAAGTCGGAGCAAAATAGGAGAAGGTAGGAGCATGAATCGTAGCTACCCTATAGAAATGGATAGATTTTTTTTTTTTTTTTTTTTTTTTTTTTTTTTTTTATAATATATTATATTATATTTATATTATATTTATATTATATTATATTATATTATATTTATATTATAATATATTTATAATATATTTATAATATATTTATAATAATATTTATAATAATAATAATAATAATAATAATAATAATAATAATTACATATATATATATATATATATATATATATATATATATATATATATATATATATATATATATATACTTGTATACTCAGAAATTACTGTAAAACATCTTTTAATTTAAGTGATTATAAGTTTGTAGTCTGGACATTACATGCCAATTATAGTGTCTCTATCTAATTCAGTTTAACTATATTAGCATGAGACTACTCTCTTTATTGTCTTGGCAAACCCAACGTAAGTTTGTAGTCCGGATTTTGTATGTCAGCTATAGTGTCTCTGTCAGTATAACTATATCAGCATGAGACTACTCTCTTTATTGTCTACCAAACCCAACATAAGTTGGTAAAGTGAGTCCTTATATCTATCAAAAATTTTAATCAGTCCGTATCGAGTTTGGATATGCTGTTAGTTTAGGAAATAATACTTTAAGGGCTACGAAAATTATAGGTCCAATGATTTCTTTAGAACACAAACCTGATCCAGCAAGGAGTCAAGCTTACACGATTAAAAATTTAATATCGACGTCTGATCAGTAGGTTAAGCCACATTTAAGAAAAAACTCTTTGCGTCGACTTTGCAGAGAATCCGTTCATATTTTCCAAGGGTAAGCCCTTTGTCCAAACTTGTTGTCGAAAAAACCAAAATATACCCGTGAACATCTTATAAATTTACAAGATTTCATGCTAATGTTGTAAATTTAGGCCTTAGAATTTAAAATATTTTGTTAATGATTATATAGATTCAGAGACAAAGCCATCCAGACAATATTTTCAAAGATAAGGCCTTCATAAAGTAATCTGCGAAAACGGAAAATATTAAACTACATTTAAAAAAAATAACATAGTTACCTGGACTTTGCAGAGAGTCTTCAGACCAGTTAATATTTTCAAAGCCCGTTCATCGCCACATATGTAGGAGTAATGTTAGAAAATGAGATTTGTCAGCTGCTTATATAGGCGCTATCAAGGTCACAAGGTCACAAGGTCAAAAAAAAAAAAAAAAAAAAAAAAAAAAAAAAAAAAAAAAAAAAAAATTTTTTTTTTTTTTTTTTTTTTTTTTTTTTTTTTTTTTTTAAAGTTCGTTGGTTGGTTGATGAAGTTGGTTTCTAAAGTTATATTTCTAAAGCTATATTTCTCAGTTGGCTGCTAAAGCTATATTTCTCAGTTGGCTGCTAAAGTTATATTTCTTTAACCAATCATTGTAGATGGCGCTGCAGTCTATATATATATAGTATATATATAGTATATCTATTAGGGTGGGTGGGAGTGGAATTTATTTCTTCTACTGTAAGGTCATGCATAAACTAGCTCCCGATGTCTAAATCCATTTCCTTTAAAATAGGATGGAATAGCGGAATTTATGCAATATTGGCTTTGAAAACAAGATTTTATAGACTTTTGTCTGACAAAATGACAAGATATTACAGGTTTTCATGAAATTAGAATACATCATGGACTTTTATAGAAAAATCTAACTCTCTAGTGTTCATCAATGTACATCTTGCTCAAAACACATTACGAGGTATGGTAACTAGACAACCATTGCTGGTAAATGTCGAGACACAATGAGGGCGTAGTCATGTTTAGCCATAGTATATATAGACAAGCTTCAAGAGGGTGGGCGTGGCACCTTAAAAAAAAAAAAAAAAAAAAAAAAAAAAAAAAAAAAAAAATTTTTTTTTTTTTTTTTTTTTTCAAAGAGTATTTTTTTTATTTATGTAGCCATGTCATCGAAATTCATATCATCCCAATCAATATCGTACAAGCTCATATCTCTCATGTCGTGTAAATTGCTAGGAGTTATGTCATTAACAAAGTCGCTGCAATCTTCATTTTGTGGATATTCCGACATAGAATTATCCATTTGAGAGTCAATACTCAGATCGATTCCTAAATTCATATCGATGGAAATATTCGAGTCAGTATTTGAAATCAAGTCTGAATCAATATTTGAATCGGCCTCTAAATCAGTAGCACTGTCCATATCTAAGTCGGCTCCAGGATTACCGTCCAAATTTAGATGTGATCTATACAGCTGATCAATAGATCTAAAAAATGTGAGATAATCCAAGTCAATGTAATCATCATTTGAATTTTCTGAAGAATCACTGGACAACTCTTCATACGGTATTTTTCTGCAAACTGGGCAAGTACTTTGTAATTTAAACCAGTCCTTTACACATGCTTCATGATATGTATGCTTGCAAGGTAAAATTAACACTTCTTCATTTAGAGAAAAGGCTTCTGTACAAATAACGCAATTCTTATTAAATTCAATTGAATTTTCATCCAATTTTACAACAGTCAATTTCTCCACAACATTATTCGAAAGGGGATTTGTTATCGGAGGGTCGTCAGAGTCATCAGGTGCATTTTCAAAAACAGAAAGGTATATTCCATACAAAACTGGAGTTCTCGCGATAAATTGCATAAGGCGTTCAGTGATTTCATAAATCTCAACTTGACTTTCAAAATTTGTATTTCTACGATCTAAAAATGCATATGCTCTTGAAACCTCCTGGTCATGATCTGAATACGATGAAGCAGTTGCGCTTAAATATTCCATATCTCTAGTGCATGAGATTTTGACTCTTACTATAGAAGAAAACAGTTGATAATGGTAAATCGTTTATGAACGCGCTTATTTATATAGGCTCGAAGTCATGTCAAAAAATGACCTTGAAAAAAAAAAAAAAAAAAAAAAAAAAAATTTTTTTTTTTTTTTTTTTTTTTTTTTTTTTTTTTTCACAGTTGGTTGGTTGGTTGGTTTAACTATTCTTCAACTACCGGCTCATTTTTAGACTTTTCTTCCACTGCCAAATGATTTTCAGTTAGCTGAAAACACATTACGAGGCATAGTGACTAGACGACCGTTGCTGGCGAGACACAATGAGAGTGTAGTCATGTTAGCCATAGTATATATAGACAAGCTTCAAGGGTGGGCGTGGCACCTCAAAAAAAAAAAAAAAAAAAAAAAAAAAAAAAATATTTTTTTTTTTTTTTTTTTTTTTTTTTTCACAGTTGGTTGGTTGGTTTAACTAGATTTCTTCAACTACCGGCTCATTTTTAGACTTTTCTTCCACTGCCAAATGATTTTCAGTTAAGTAATCAACAGCTAGTGGAAATGAAATAAAATTTCTAGTAAATAATGATTTTCTTTGAAAAATAACCATTTCATTTATCATGCCACATATTTTGTATGAACTATCACCAAATGTAGTTCGACTATGTATTTCCATGCTAAAAATTCCCATAAAACTTGGCATTTCTGTCATTATGGATAGTAGTTTTGACGTACAAGTATTTTCAAGCTTAGCACCATCATATTTTTTAATATCTAATACGCACCAATTTTTTGGTTCAATGTTGATATTAAAATGTTGATGGTATTTCCTACAGCAATAACATAGATCTGGATTGCACGTTCTATTAAAAAATCGTCCGCCAGTGTGTAATTTTTTATCTTCGTCTTCGCGCATAGATAGGCCAATAACGTCTAAAGGCTCACAGCTTTTTGCAACGATTGAATAGTCATCCGTTCTATCCGATTTTTGAAGAATCCATTCACCTACAACTAATATACGGTAAATATTTTGACGATCGAGAATCCTTCTCACAAAAGCAACATTCTCAGCTCCGCATGCATGCCCTTTACTGTATCTAACCTTTTTATTAATGTGGTTTTGATAAACCATAGAATTTTCTAAAGTTGACTGCCAGTCGTAAGTAATTAAATTCAACGCTTTAGTTTCGCCAACTAAGCATTCCACTTCATTTTTAAGAATATCGTTATTTAATATGCCATTCAACAAAATATCATATTCTGAGGCCTCCATTATCTTGATTTAATGATAAATATTTAATTTGAAAATTGTAAATATTACTCTTGTCTTACGATTTTTTAGCTGGTACAAAATAACAATTTATCTTTGTTTATTTTTGCATCCAACTCTTTATCTTCAGCCCACGTAAATTTTCTTTCTGAAGACATTAATAGATGAGCGTGCAACTTTACGCTATTTATCATATATTCGACAGCCAACCAAGACAATTTTGGATTGACAAGTCTTATGAAAAAGTAATAAATTTCTACCATAGTAATTTCGTATATAATACTACTCCTGCATGCAAACTCGCTGGCCAGTGCCTCTATAGCTTTCGTGATACGATCTCTTTCTTCGGTTTCAGTAAACAATTCGATTCCTCGAAACTGAATCGCTAACGGCATTAGTAAACTCTGGCCACTCAAATAATAAATGTATCCATATTTTTCTTTCTCTTCTAATAATTTTGAGATATATTTTCGTGCCGCGTCGCGGAGTTTAGGATGCATGACCATTTCCAAAGAAACATAAAATTCTATCGGCCATTTACCAAGTCTCGGATTTAAAATTCTAATGGCTTGATCTAAGGATTCCTTTTGAACGAGTTCAGATAACAATTCGTCGACGGGTAAACGACAGCTCGCCAATCTTTCATACATGCTACTTTCTTCTCCATAAAAGAGATCGGGCTAAATTAGCAATCCAAAATATAAACAAAGCCGCCATAAAATAAATAATGTACCATAGCCATGGAAAAATAGTTTCGATACCGGACCAGAGAGTCGAGCCGAATTGAGATGCGTAATGGGATAAGGCGTCTGCCACCGTCGGTCTCTGGCACTGCATGGTCTCGCTAGGCAAACAATTTACGTACTGACAATCGCAGAGACGACAACAAGATTGTTCTTGGTCCGCGTCAAAATTTTCGCAAACATTAACCATTTTATCGGCTCCATCACAGAATGGAACATTGTCCAATTTATCTTTTTGACAACAACTCAATTGTTCGTATTTGCATGTGGAACCGTCCGCATGTCTCTTGAAGCAACCCGAATTGGATTCTATATAATTCCAAATGCTAGCTACGCCTACGCCGACAGCCGTCCCGGTAGCTGCAACTGCTAAACCTTTTTTACTGAAAATTACTTTAATAGCCTTTTCCAATTTTTTACTTTTCGTGACGAGCGCTTTCAAGCCTTGTTTGGTTCTGGCCACGACTTTAAACGGTTTGAAACGAGTCGGAACACGTTTGGGATGAAAATTGAACTTGCGCATGAGGAAGGACTTGATTCGATAAAATAAGGTGTATTATGTCAAAGCTAGAATCGACCGTATGTCTCTTTAACGCTTCAAAAAACGAATGCAAAGGTCGCAAGAGAGCTAATGTGCAGATGCTCATATGCTCAAATCATTTAAAAGAGTATTTTGGCTTGGAAATGGCAATGCACTTGCAAGATCATCCAACTAACGTAGCGTACGCAGGAGGATTTTTACGACCAGTCCAAAACAGGGGCTACTTTCCAGAAAATACGGTCATCGTACCCACCAAAGATTTTTTCGATAGATATTTTCGTCCTGAAGAATTCGATGATCACAGACAAGTAGATTCGGTGCGAAATTATCAAATGAATCCTGTCATTGTCGAAAACGTACGGAAATACAGTTTGATTGCTGGCAAAAGTAATGATGACAGATACATATACGAACTGTATAGAAATTTCATAGACGTTAAGATTGACTCGGCACCGCATCACGAAACGTATACTAAACACTTAAACTCGCTTATTCGCAGTAAAAGATCAATTTCTGAATCCTATATCCAAGATCAAACTATACATAATATTATGAAGGATTTTTACATTTACGATGAAAATGCTGAGGCGTCATGTTTAACTGATTTAGAAATCTCTTTATCTATGAAATATTTCTTATATAATTTACATTTTGCTGAAGCTCAAATTGCGTATACAGAAGAGAAATTTCCAAATTTTCTATTTCCGAATTGTGAATTTTTAAAAGGTATCGGTTTAGTAGCAACCAAAAATGTTAGTTTCCCCCTGTGGTTCGTAATGAAAGGTTATTTTGTCACAAGTCAAATTTATTTAAATTCTATTATATCTTTGATTAAGAAAGATATTTCACCAAAAAATTATGGACAAAACGACGTGCCGTCACAATTTGCTTTATCGGATGCTATGAAAAGTGGAACTCTTTGTTAGAAGAAACACTAACGGATAGTGTGGGCACGTTAGCCATTCTATATATATATATATATATAGCTAAACAAGCTTAAAAAAAAAAAAAAAAAAAAAAAAAATTTTTTTTTTTTTTTTTTTTTTTTTTTTCCCTCAAGGCCTGTTGGTTGATATATATTTATAATGCTAATTGAATTAAGTATATTTTCAAAAATGAAGATTTAGACTTTGAGTTGACTATTGCAAATTCGACCAACTTTAGAAACATAATCTTAAAATAAAAATATTTTTGAAAACTAATCGTGGAATCGTGATTCTTATTACATATACATAGTAAAATAAGCAATTTAATTCAGTCGTTTTTTTTCAAATTTAAAAAAATATTGAAAATTTTGACAGAGGTGATGGCACATCAGCAAATTTAGATAAACTGTTTTTTTTTTTTTTTTTTTTTTTAAGTATATATGGTTTACGTAATTTATTAAACGTCTTCATAAAGCCACTGGGATATATAACTTTCACCCTCATCTACTTTTCTTTTCTTAGAATCCGAGTCTAAATCATTAGAATTTCTCTTGTTGCCTACATCCACATCATTCAAATCAATGGTATCGTGACTAATTTCAGTATTTTCCAACTCAATAGTATTTTCTAAATCAAAAGGTTCATAAGATATTCCTTGTTCATTTAGTTTCGAATCATTTGTTAGCTTTTCCAAATCAAAAGGTTCATTTAGTTTTGAATCGTTTAAAACCCCTTCCAAATAATCGCCAAACTCATCATCCGTTTTTGTTGACGATTCTACCTCCTTAGTCTTCGTTGAAGGTTCAGCCTCCTTAGCCTTCATTGGAGGTTGATTATTGATTTCTGTTATGAATCCTATATTAGCTGTTTTAGAAGCCATTAATTTTCTTTCCTGAAATCCGATGAAATCTAAAATAGTTCCACTAATACGTAAAAATTTTTGATTATTTTGAGTATTATAGCGGTATCTCGTATTAATTTTTATTTTTAAGATGGCTACAAACGTGTCAGTAAACGTAGATTCGATCATACTATGAAAGCGATTCACGACTTCATTTCCAGTAAATACACTGGTGTCCAGTATGCATGGTTGAGATCTTAGATCTATGTTATGACCTTTTGCTTTGAATTCACTTGCACGTTTACCGCATTCATGGCAATTCAACACACCACTACATTCTTGAAAAGAAAATTTAAAATCGTTAGAAATTTGAAGTGAAGGATCGAGATCAGATGTCATCGCACGCGCAATTAAACGTAATGGCTCTGAAGCCATAATACTTAAATGCAATTTGGGATTCAGACCGCCATAAGGTTTCATAAATTTACAGTATGCAACGACAGCAACTTTAAAATTTGGGCGCTTGGATTCTTCATATTCATAATTCAGCGTCACATAAGGTGGATTCCATAACCGTTTGCCGTCGGTGGCATAATCTTGAAAGGTCACGTTATTTTTCAAACGAGCTACCCAATCTTTAGATATAAGATTTAAACAGTCTTTATCCAAAATAGAGTCGATACCCGCAGACAATTGCGGTTTTTCCAAAACCTTTGACACGAGATCTAAATAGCTGTCCATGTCCTTGTATTATAGTTAAATGAGTAATGTTAGAAAATGAGATTTGTGAGCTGCTTATATAGGCGCTATAAAGCTATCAAGGTCACAAGGTCACATTAAAAAAAAAAAAAAAAAAAAAAAAAAAAAAAAAAAAAATTTTTTTTTTTTTTTTTTTTTTTTTTTTTTTTAATGTGTGTGTGTGTGTGTGTGTGTGTGTGTATATATTAAACTTATTTGGATTTTTTATTTGTCTTCTTTTCGTCTTCATATTCAATAGGTGACCCATTCCATCCAAACTTAAAAATATCTTCTATTTGTTTTGCCGAATTGCCTTTAAATCTATCCGATCGCTTTCGAACGACTCGCCCATCGGTTATAGCAATTTCATACACGCATCCGTCTTCTAAATTTTTCTCGTAAGATTTAATTCGACCTTTTGGTAAAAGAAAATAGCCTGTATAATATACCAAATCCACAGAATGCTTAGTTTTGTATTTATAAACTATATCCTTTCGCACGTCGTGTATAATTATCCCATCGACTTTAAAAGAGGGCTTACCTAACGCATTCTTATCGGAAACATATTTTTGGACAAAATAGCCTTCGACCAATTTCATACGTGGTAAATATTCTGTCAAAATTTCTCGTCGGCACCAGCTAGTAGTATCATGTCCCATATATCTATAGACATCCAACAAACATATGGCTCCATTTTCTAATTTTTCTGCAGCAAATACCAATCCGTCACCTAGACTGATATCGCTACGTACCACGCATTCGTGCCCTTCCCATTTTTCTTTGATTCTGTCTCGATAGCTGAAAATCAGTCCGAAAATTCCATCCAGTTTATGAGCATATAAATAGGAATTACCTTCCAAAATTGTTGAAACGCAAGTGACTGGTTTTCGAAAAATATTTTCGTTGGATTCGTAAGGCGGAATTGAATAACGATTCATGGTATGGTAAATGTTTTTATATTTATCGAGAGAAGGAGTTAAATTATTAAAATACAATAAAGGTTTTTCAAACGTACCATATTCCCATTCGAACACCAAACAATGTTCCAGTTCATTTTGAAACGAATAGAGTTGGGCTCCAGAATCGATTTTGACAAAATCTCGAGTTTGGACTGTAATAGGGTCTTGAAAATTTCCAAGTTGATGCAAGAAATTTTTACACGTTGACGTATTCCAGAGTCTGTAAGGCGTTTCGATAGAACAAACCCATCTAAACCAGACACCGTCATGATAAACTGTTTGAGTAGATTCTACGCGTTTCGTATCCCAATTATCGTCTTTGAAACGAAAATGAGGCTTTATATAATAAACTATTTTCTTTTCGGTCGAAATGCCCAATTCTTGAAAAAATTCTTTGAATGAAGACAAACTATGAACTACGAGTCTGAATTCGTATTCATACATTATAGTATCGGTTATAAAGTTGCTGTAGCTGAACGCTGGCTCGAACTATCCAAGAAAATCTAAAATGTACCACTAACAGTAAGACGCCTAGACAAGCTAATAACATCAGCGGCAGTTTTCTAACGTTACCTCGTATAACTATATATAGGATTGGTATTAAGATTACGGGACCAACCATAGACAAAATGACTGTATAGGCAATTCCCTTTTCGAGAGATCCAAATGAACCTAGACTCTGGTCGTCCACTTGTAGAATGCTTTCAATTTGATCCATGTCATAAGCTTTATTTATACAGAATCAACCAACCTTGAAAAAAAAAAAAAAAAAAAAAAAAAAAAAAAAAAAAAATTTTTTTTTTTTTTTTTTTTTTTTCAAAGTTGGCATTTTTTTTTTTTTTTTTTTTTTTTTTTTTTTTTTTTAACTTGGTTTGGATGATGTAATATTTAAGCAGTTTTTATTCCTTCCCAACCATCGTGATCTTCTATCCATGATTTCAATGTCTCTTTTACTATTCGTACAAAAGCTTCATATGTTGCATTCACCCATGCTTTCGGTTTATTTTGACGAATACACATGATAGCAAATTCTCCAATAAAACAGAAAAATGCTATAATTCGACTCCAAGTTATGCCTTCACCAAAAAGCTCGTTTGCTACGGTTACCAAAGCAGAATCTACAGCATTTCCGTCATATATATCCATTTCTGCACAAAGCCTTTCCATTTCTGTCTTATAAACCAACATAAATTCATCTAAGCTATTTGTTATAGAGTTCAGCACTTCTTTTTCTTTTTCATTTACAGACTCAATAGCGTTAAATGTATGGTATTTTTTCAATAGATGTGAAAACGTATTATCGAGAATAAAATCCATGCGGATGACATCTTTTGCCGAGGGGAAATATGTATCTAATACATATTTAATAAAGTCTGGTTTCGATAATAAAACTGGAGCCATTTTATACTTGCTGTTGTCAAAGTTTAGACGAAGGCAGAAGAGAGAATGGCTATTCGATCAAATGCCAGAGCTTATATAGTCAATCTGGAGGCAGGATATTGCATAACTCAGTTTCTACGAAAACAGGATGAGATAAGGCTGTTTATAGAATTATTGTCGCTGGATATTGCATAACTCAGTTTCTACGAAAACAGGATGAGATAAGGCTTATTATAGATGTCGCTGAACACGGAAACAGGATGCGGTAAAGATTTTTATAGACGCTGAAACAAATAAGCATGGCTGGACAATGATAGTGTAGATACTATAACATGATATATATAGGTTAGCTAGAGTCAATCAACCAAACAACCAACCTTAAAAAAAAAAAAAAAAAAAAAAAAAAAAAAATTTTTTTTTTTTTTTTTTTTTTTTTTTTTTTTTAGGGTATGTTGGTTGACATTTTTTTTTGAAATATTTTTAATCAAATTAGTTACAAGCAATCATGTCTGGTTATAAATGGATTAAGCTCACATTTACGCCAGACGTTTTATGGGATGACCGTCTATTCGAACTCGTAATATACTTTGACGGCACATACTATTTTTTTGCCAATGCCGTATTATGGATTTTGGGATATGATGAACCCCACGTTTCTCTATCCCAACTAATACCTTTAAACGAACAACATAAGATACCATTAGGAAGCGGGATATTTATAAACGAAACAACGACTCGCAATCTTATAAAAGATCGATTGAAAACCAAAATGACATTAAAAAAATTTAGAAGATGTCGTGAATTTAGCACTTGGTTTGATTATTATATTAAATCCTGCAAAGACTCTAATAATCTTGCGAAAACATGTCCGTATTAAATATCAAAATAAAATGTGTCATTCCATTTTTTAAATTTCAATGTTGCCAGCATTCGTTTAGTTTGCGAAAAATACGTTTTTAAAGTATCACGATCGCGTTCCGTCATCATAATTTTAAAGGGTCTATGTCTAATTAATTCTTTTCCAGTCAGCAGCTTGAGATAAGCCTCGTTCGCAGAATCAGATTCACTAACATTCAGAATCACAGGTCCATCTGGCACAACTATTTGTTCATGAAAAATGGGAGGTTTGAACTCAGTATCAGATATGAGATCGTGCGTCGCAGCAATTTGGTTTTTATAAGAAGACAGGTGATAACAATAATATGTTTTATAGGTGGCGACAACGTCTAAATTTAAATGGCTAGTCAATACAACCAAATGCTTGGTCAACGATGGCTTCTTGATAGTAGATCCAAAAAGGGGTTCCACAATAAATAGAAAATCAGATGGTTGATTTGTAGTTTCGACACGATAAGGTGTATCTATAGGCCAGTTGCAATAGACTTGCAAGTCTTCCTGATGACCGAAACACAGGTCCAAATAATAATTTAAGAGGTATGGCTGGCGTCCCAAATTACCAAAAACGATACACGTATCGTGTTTTCGCCAAGACGTAATCATACGTTTAACACGTTCAAGTTCAGTTTTTGGTGTGGTAAATACGGATTTTTCTAAGACACTGCGTTTTGTAGAAACACGTATCCTATGGGCATTTTCTCTTTTCGCATTCTCTATCGAATCTTCTTTTTCATAATAACGTACCGTGACATTGCCGCTTAAACATACAGTCTTTTTTTCATAGACCGACATGCTTGAAAGGAATATATAATAACACTTTTCTCTAACAGCCAAAGGCTTTTATATAACTAAATTATAACCTTAAAAAAAAAAAAAAAAAAAAAAAAAAAAAAAAAAAATTTTTTTTTTTTTTTTTTTTTTTTTTTTTTTTTTTAATTTTATATTATTAATTTATTTAGTTTAAGGAGCTTCTTCGTCAGCAACATCCATTCTAGGTTCTTCCGGTTCTGACTTACGTTTTTCTACAGATTCTTCAACCGCCTCCATTTCCGATGCGGGTCGCTTCTCACCTCTGAATCTCAAACTTTTTACGAAGCTCATGATATTATCTCTACCCATACTAGTCATGTACATTTCTGAGAGACTCTCTTCCAATTCCTCGTCCAGACTCTCTTCGAATTCGATCTCTGGTAGATTCACGTCGGCTGTATCGCTATAACATTTTCTTAAAATTTCATAGACGTGCTTAGGCTTAAATTTAGCATCTCCCAACATTTTATACATTTCCCTCACGGCCTGGACATGCAGACGCTTAAATTCAGTCTCTTCGTCGAACACGAATTTTCTCTCGCCCTTATCGGCAAATCGAAGATTGCCCATGTAATGTTTCATTTCGAAATTGGGTTTGTTAGTAATATTTCCAGCAAGACCGTCGATAGCCAACAATCGATCGGTATCGTATCCTTTAGCGGCGAGGGCCTTGGTCAAGCTTTTGAGCTTTTCGTTCTTGACAAAGATCTGAGACAATGCACCCCCCATATCATCGTCGCTGTGTTCTAACATCTCTTGGACAATTTTAGGATGAACGGGTGTATGCGTTTTGAAGAGTCTGAAGATGAAATCCCAATCGAGGCCAAACGTCCTGAATACCTCTCCCACAATATAAAGCTTCATGGTCTTAATGGTGACTGAATCTTGAGACCCATAGTAATCGACAGCCGTTTTTAAGAGCTTAGCGATCTGACTTTGAAGTGTTTCCCAGCAGCTAGTTTCCATCTTGATTAATATCTAAGACTATGCCAAACAGATCTTGAATTTCCTGTTCGTAACTGGAATCGCTCATCAAGAACAACTGAAAGGTATCCAAGGTCCAAAATAAGAACGGTCCCGAATCAAATTTTTGTATTTTACCGACAAATTTTTGTATTTTTGCATGAAGCTGTTTGGCTTTCTTACAAGACCCTTTCGGCGGGTTTCCGTTGCTACGTTTCATGATTTGCATGAGATAGCTGCTACCTACCATAAATCCTAAGCAATCTCCGTGATCTTGAAAACAAACGGCAGGAAATATTTGGTTGAAGGCCATTTCGGCCACGCTGTCATTTTTACTACAGAATTGACTCTTTAAATACATTTGAACTTGATGGAAAGGCCTTAAGTATTCCGAATAATATTCTATCGCATCCCCTAATCTTATGGCTTTCAGAGTCTGAGCGTACGCGGCATGTTTTCTATGATCGATATTCTGTTGGATAACTCTATTCATTTTAGCGACGAACGGACAATCGGGATAGGCTTTCCAAAAGAACTGACCTCGGCAGACTCTAGCCATGAAATCCAACACCCAGTTACCCACCACGCTCATATCGGCCGAACAGATATAGCTACTGACCATGACATGTATGATATCAAACGGAATCGAATATTTGCCGAACGATTGGCGGATCGCGGAAGACAGTTGTAAATGAACCAGCAGTTCGTGGGCCAGATTGGGATACTCCTCGCTCAAATGCACGGGTTCCCATTGACTCAGGCATTTTTTCACGTACGGCGCCAAGTCGTTGAAATACGTCTCGAAGGGATTGATTATTTCTTTGCAAGAGAGAAGATCGTGCATGCCTTTTATCAATACGTCCAATATCGCACGCGCCTGGCTAGATTCTTCGTTCGAGTGCTCGTTGACTATATTTAAGAAATCGATCAGAAACGTGTCCATATCTGGAAAATGATTTATTTCCGAACGAGTCATAAAAGGTCCATTTAAAGCTTTTAGAAGACGCAAGCCTTTTTTGACGCGATTCAGAGATTGTCCTACCACGCATACTGGAAACAGGCCTTCCAAATCTACCAGCGTAAAATTCATGGGTACATTTTCGTCGCCCGTCCATTCGAAAAAGGCTTCGGCCAGCTGACTCGATCGAAAATGGTCTGTGGAAGGCTTGGTAATCAATTCGTATACGTTAAAACTATTTTGGCACTGATTACAAAATAACGTGGGTCCGGGTTGCAAATGTACGTTTTCAGGATGGCATATATCATTACTAATAAGATTCAAAAAGGTCATCTTTGCATTCTTGATTATGACCATTCATTTTTACAAAAGTATTTTTTCTGGAACCGCATATTCTACAGACGCCTTTCAAAATAGGCCTGCCAGTTTTCGTCATACTCATCTCTATATCAGACGTTTCAGTCTTTTCTTTGCATTTGCCGCAATGTACAAATACCGTAGTGTCCATGCTACTTGTTTTTATCTGAGACGCAAAGCCAAGACATGGAATTTAGACAAGAAATTGTCAGATTACGTCACGAAGAACATTTGTCTGAGCGCGAGATCGCCAAAAGATTGAATCTTGTACCTTCAACGGTCCATTACTGGCTCGCTAAAGAATACGCTCCACCTTCCAGGTTCAAGAGAGGGAGGCCTCGCGCAACAGACAAATTGACCGATCTGTATATCGAAAACGCTGTCACTACGAATCCTTTCGTGTCTGCGGTTGATATAAGAGACGAAATAGCACCCCATGTCAGCGTGGACACGATTCGGAAACGCTTGAAAGAAAAAGGTATGCGATGTCGCATTCCAGCACGAAAACCTTTTCTGAAGCCCGTACACATACAAAAAAGATTTCATTTTTCCATAGCCCATGTAGGATGGGGCGTCAGCGAATGGAATAGGGTCATATTCTCGGATGAAAAAATATTTCGAGCCTCCAGCAGAGGAGCTTTGAAAGTCTATAGGCCCGCGTTGAGCGATCGGTTTGACGAGAGATATATTGTAAACGATACCAATGCCAACGGCCGATTCACCATATGCGTATGGATGGCATTCGGAAAAAATTTTAAAATTATACATAGGATAGATCAAAAAACCTTAAACGCCGAATATTATACCAACACCATCCTACCGTTGGTCGAGGACACGCTCGCAGAAAACAATTTGATTTTCATGCAAGATCTGTCTCCCATTCACACGAGCAGGTTGGCCAAACACTGGTTTGAAGCTCATAATATCGAAGTCATGGAAGATTGGCCTCCGAAAGGCCCAGACATGAATCCAGTTGAAAACGTATGGGCACAGCTAGAAAAACTAACGAGTCGAGACATGACGAACAAGTATCAGTTATGGGAGAACGTATATGCTGCCTTCAACCAGTTGACCGACTCCTATTTCGACGAGCTGCTAGAATCTATGCCGCGAAGAATGGCTGCTGTTTTACAAAAACGTGGAAAATGGACAAAGTATTAAATCATTCACACAATTTAATAGTATGCGTATCCATATAATATTCGAATATGGGTTCTCCGTCATCCTGTCTTACATATTTCCAATAACATGGTTTAATTCTGGCATTATGCAAACACATTTCTTTGATATGGGGCCATTTTTCAACTTGGATGTGATGCAAGTCGTTCTCTGAATCGTAGTTTATTGATACGATGTCTGGAATAACTGTACGAAGAATTTCAACGGCTTCCTCACCCTTCAGAACAAATGTATCGGACGCGTAAAAATTTTCAATTTGAGCCCTTTCTTCGGGCGTGATAATTTCGTTGGATACGGCTACGTCTAAGGAGCGTTGAGTAAACCTTCCGTAATGCATGCTTGATTAGACCGATTACATTTTTATAGTCGCAGCACCCTATATATATATATATATATGAAAAAAAAAAAAAAAAAAAAAAAAAAAAAAAATTTTTTTTTTTTTTTTTTTTTTTTTTTTTTTTTTTCAAGGGTTGGTTGATTGACTAAGATAGGTATACTGTAATTCTCTTTGTAATAGGTGATCGACAAATGGGACAAATTGTAATATGGTTTGAACAACTTTTGCAACAAACGAAATGCCTACAAGCTTCAAAGATGATTTTTCTCTCTTTGCTAAAACATATACTGCACAGCAAGCGATAATTTTCTAAATTCTCAAGGTTATCCTCATTGGTAATGCTAGTCTTCGTTTTGATAGAATCTACATTAGTAGGTTTTTCGAATTCGATAGGAGCTGCATTAGTAGATCTTTCGGATTCGATAGGAACTGCATTGGTAGACACTACATTAGTAGATCTTTCGGATTCGATAGGAACTGCATTGGTAGACACTACATTAGTAGATCTTTCGGATTCGATAGGAACTGCATTGGTAGACACTGCATTGGTAGGTCTTCTGAATGTAGGTCTTTCGAAACCACATTTAAATAGCCGATGCCTTTCAAGTGGATTATTATTGGGATGTAGTCGAACAGTGCACCAAAAACATCTAAGTGTATCATCTGTACGGTTAAAAAATAAACCGCTATCAACAAATTCTTCGATTTGAGTTTTATCATAAGGCCAGCCTTTAAACGAACGAAATCGAGAATATCGGTCTGAGAATAATGGAATACGAGGTTTAGTCCACATTGCTAGCTCAGAGCACAAGTGACTGCAAGCCAAGATAATTTACAACTCTTATATAGAATCAGTCAAGTCACGTGAACAAAGACCACAACCACTAAAAAAAAAAAAAAAAAAAAAAAAAAAAAAAAAAAAAAATTTTTTTTTTTAACAGTTGGTTGGTTGGTTTCTAAAATTATATTTCACAGTTATATTTCTCAGTTGGTTGCTAAAATTATATTTCTTTATCCATTCATTGTAGATGGCGCTGTAGTCTATACATATATAGTATATATATAGTATATCTATTTGGGTGGGTGGGAGTGGACTTTATTTCTTCTACTGTACGGTCATGCCGCTCCTGACCCTTTAAAACAGGATGGGTTATTTATACAATATTAGCTTTGAAAACAGGATGAGAGACAAGAACCTTAGTACATTTTACTATTTTTTCATATAACTTTAAATCTTTTACCTTAGTTATAAATAAGATGTATCTCAGTACATACAATTTTCTTTTACGTATCAAAAATCCTCAGACAAAATTTAAAATGCTAAAATATTTAACGAATATGGATGCCATCGATCCCTCTATAGGATTAGCTTATGTACGAGGCTCATTTAAAATTGTTCGCATTTACTAAAGCATGTTAATAGCATTTTGGATACTTTTGGTTTTGTACGTTGGACTCACGCTCGTCTACGCGGCCACAAACACGAAAACGTCTGAAATTTCTCCATGGCCACTACTGACTCTAGATCTTAAAGAAAAACTGATAGATACTGCATGCCAATCGAATTCGGATTGCCCGTCAACTCATATTTGTATGCTCAATCAGTGCATCCCAAAACTTTTACGGGTTTCCCATTGCGACCCGAAAACTGGCGAATGGATATCATACACTTATCAAGGCGCTACGTTTGCCGTCTGCGTTTGTAAAAAACCACATCTTATAAATCAAAAATATTTTGGTGGAAACTGTGATGTAAACGTAGGATGTGGCATCCATGGCAAATATCTTCCTGATACAAATACCTGCGCTTGCGATCCGGGATACAAGGTCGTCAACTTAACTTGCCAAAAGCTACCCGCGATCGATTACATTAATCTGAATCCTTGTCAACCAGGCGAAATCAAAGTCAGTTCTATCAAGCCCAGTGATGGATTTCATCCCGATTACGTGAAACGCCTGTCCTCTTTAAAATGTGTTAAGAGACCGTGCACATTCGACGCCTTGAGTGAAAGACCTCTCAAACAAGCTAAATATGTAGACGGATGGGGTTGCGTTTGCGATCCGCGTTACGGTCTATTTGGGGTCGTGCTACAAGACGGTCATTTAAACAATACAGATACAAAATATTTGAAAACTCCTGGATTCGATGCTTGCGCGAGTATTTTTCCAGAGGATCCTCAAGATCCTATAGATGTCAAGCTCATCACGTATTTTTATCTTGGAACGCGCGAACCCGTTTCGTTTATTCTTTATGAAGGTTTAAAAGATCATGAGCTCGCAAATCCTTTCAAAGAATCGGAAAGCATCCTTCTCGGTCAAAAGCTATGGCGATATGACTACGCCCAGCATTTTTTCGATACCCAGCCCCAATTTCGAGCGAGAACGCGTAAGATTTCTTCCTTTTATTTGTTTGATATCGAAACGGTTTACGAATGGTTATACGTGAATGACTTTTCGCCAGCTCCATGCGAAGAAGTTCCCAATTTTTGGCATAATAGGTTAAATCGTCGCGTAGACATATACAGTCTGCTGTACACGAGTCCCGTCTGCCGAATCGCCCAGAACGACCCGAAAGCAGATCCTATGTTTTGGGGCAAGGTCGTGGTCAATCCTCAGCATCTAACGTTCAAAGAACATGATCATCTGCACCGTTTTAATGCCTTCGTTTTAAAATATGATTCGAACGTGGGTGTCAATCGCTGGACTATAGATCTAGATTACGAATACAAGCCAAATACTTACATGGCTATCGAAACCAACGTTCCAAATTACGAGGTGGACATGCAGAAAAAACCTTCCTTTCCAGAATTGATGTATGAGGGCCAGAACTAATCAAGGATGAAACGTTCAATCGAAGAAGAAGATGAAAAATCTAGCGATGAACAGAATCCAGCTAAGCATAAAATGGAAGACGAAGAATCTAAGGAGACGTCTATTTTGCAAGATTTACAGACAAATTTGCAGAAGACCAATAATTTAAACGATCATATGGAAAAGCGTTTGTTTGAAACTCAAAAACAATATTTTACAGTTTATATGGAAAAATTAATGAACGAGATACCAATGGGTAAAGACTTGGTCAGCATCATAACGGAGAGGAGTGGATCGAACGAATTTGAATATATGTTTACGGCCGCTAAAAGCGTTATACAATCTCAAATGCGCCTCAAACAGATTAAAGCTTTTCATGCCGTATACGATATGGTTTCTGGATTAGTTTGTCGCTACGTCCACGAAAAAATGGTCACTCCTACACTATCAAAAGTATTGGCACCTAACCAGTTACAAATTGCTTACGAAAAATATCAAAATTGCTCGAAAATGGAAGAAGATAAATCGGTCGTAGAATTACAGTGTCTGTTATACTGTATTCAAGAAATGCTGGAAAATGAAGAGACTGTCAAGATACCGAACCCACTGTATGGTCGATTCACGCAGCAAATGAAGGCTGTGAGCGAATATGTAATTACTCTGTTAGTATCCATGGCTAAGCCAAATAATATGGCTATAGAATTGAGCAGCGGTTTAAATAGTCCTGAAGTAGCCAAGTAAAAAAAAAAAAAAAAAAAAAAAAAAAAGAAAAAAAAAATTTTTTTTTTTTTTTTTTTTTTTTTTTTTTTTTTTTTTAAGAGGGGGGGGGGAGGTTATTTTTTTTTTTTTTTTTTTTTTTTTTTTTTTTTTTAACTCACTTCATTCTATTGATCTCACTCTTAATCCAATCTGCAAATGCTATACATTCTTGCATACTGCAATGAGGTTTTCTAGACCCGTCTTTAAATTTACTATGATATCCGCAATCTTTTACTTTGGGTGGGGGTAGGTTGTCAAATTTTGGACATTTAAAGTCTTCGAGGTCAATTGACGATATTCCCAAGTTATCTAATAGATATTTCTCATACTCGCCCCCTTTATAAGCTACTAGGTATTTATCTTCAGTCTTGTACGTCTTATATAAATTTGTCATGAGTTTACCAAGCGTGTGTAGATTCTTGACGTGTTCTCGGGGTTGCCTTCTGAAGGATAGGCCATGTACATGTCTGGAGCAGTATCTGATACCATCCCAATCTTCTTCTGAAAGGACGCCCTCGAGATGATTGAGACTATATCTCACGCAGTCACAATGGTTTGTTTCTAGAATGGCGTAACCAAACTCTCTTGGATAAAAAACTTTATTTACATGAAATCCGTCTAAGTCTATTACTAAACAGATGTTTGAAAGAGACATTTTCGTAACGGTTAGGTTTAGGTATTATAACCAAGACCAGTCAGAGTATATAATAAACTGAGGCGAGAGGAGTATTTATACTTTGGCAGGCGGATGTAAAAGAAGCTATATAAATAAAAAATATTAACCCCTCCCCCCCTTTAAAAAAAAAAAAAAAAAAAAAAAAAAAAAAAAAATTTTTTTTTTTTTTTTTTTTTTTTTTTTTTTTTTTTTTAACGGTTGGTTGGTTGGTAAAAATTTAAGTTGAGACTTTACAATGATATGCAGTCCATACTTATGCAGTCCATACTTTTTTCACACAAGTTTTCATGTTACCCGTTAATCGAGTTCCAAATTGATGATAACGATTACCATTGGCTATATAATCTACAATTATCCAATTGATGTGTGGATTGACCAACAAAGCATAGAAATACAGTAAATATAAACACGTGGCGTGAAAATTCATCGTGCCATTCTTAAAAAATTTCTCAGCCATCTTTCGAATTTTATTCATAACGCAGTCTCTCTTAGACATTAACGGAAATTGTTCGTAATCAAAAAGCGGCGCGTTATACCAATGGTTTTTATTGTCTGCAACGAAATACAAATATCCGTAAAGACTGACATCTTTCAATATAGTATTAATATGTTCCATGGCTTCTCTTTCAAAGACCTGAACGATTCTCGGCGTCACGTCGTAAAACAAACTCCACAATCCGCTCTGTTCACGCGTCTTACCAATCTCGCTTAAATTTTTAGATGTAACCTGATCGATCAAACAATCTATCGGTAAATTGGCTACCCTCAAAAGGTTCAAGTCGTAATAGTCACTAAATTTTTTCTTTTGAAGTTTACAAGACATTGATCTTAGTTCTCAGTTATCCAAATTCACTCGTCTCAAATTCTTAATGACTACCCCTTCGTAATAAACTACCATCGAATCGTCTTCTTTTAATTTTTTATTGGGTAGCTCTTCATCTTCATCTTGAGCGGTAGCGTAACTAAAGGCACCGGGTTTCAAATTAATATCTTCGCAACGTAAATGACCAAATTCTTTTTGGAAATAGAACAGCAGATCGCACTCGTGAAAAGATGTATTTTTGGTAATTTTCAGATATTGTCTTATCGCAGATTTGACCTCGTTCGTAGTGGTCATGGTGCCGGGCATCAATTGAACGTCCATATACATCTTGAACTGAACGTAAATGTCTGCATGAATTAAATAATCTCGCGTAAATTCTTGTATGTATTCGGGTTCTTTTCGGTAGTGTAACAGGCCATCTTTAGCCATACATTTTTGCAAATGGTAATACAGCGTGAAAAAACAGCCTTTGAAAGACTGCTCCACGACATAGACATCTTTCTTGTACGTATCGCCGGCTACCTGTTTCGATGTCGAATCGGGCGCGTCGCTGGTAAATTCAGCATCGAATGGTATAGCTACCACTCGATCTTTGAAAGCCTCCGTAGCCTTACATTCAGGATAGTTATTCGTAGAGGCGAAAAGTTTGGCCATCGGTATCCCACCCGAATTCGGCTCGTACATATTTCTGAAAGCCACGAACGAATTGCCAGTAATTTGTTTAATACGATTTTCGTCAATTTTTCTACCCAATTCTTCAGTAGCGACCATCCTACAAGAAAAAAGCGTAGACGCCAATTCTGGAGTAGCATTATTAACAGAATGGCTTGGAGATAGGTTTTCAGACTGAATAGAATGATAATATGCAGTCAAAACGCGTCCCATCAATTCGAAAAGCTTACTTTTTCCGTTACGCGTCAAGCCTTTCCACACAAAAAATTTTCTTTCATAATTTGTCGCAATATAGACGCTAGCCAAAATATCCAACATATACATCATAATGTCGTATTCGAAACAAACGCATTTACAGAGATTTATATAGAAATGCAGCATGGATTTGGACAGATCGTCTTCGCATTCTGGTACCAACTGACAGAGCGTGTCATACAGGTTATCGGTCACGTCCTGAAATAAATTTGTTAAATAGACCATGAAAAATTTCTTATCTGTCAGTTTTTCATACAAGGCTACGTGTTTCAAAGAATTGTTACACAAAATCATCATTTCGTTACGCGGAATCCCTAAATTTATCTTTTTTTCCGAAAGAAAAAACTCTGGCACGACCCCGCCAATATGACCCGTCAATAAATCTAAAACGCCGTCCTGCAGCCTCAGAAACCACTTGTGAGAATCCATCAGGATGTATTTGCGTTCCATGCTGGTATCGCTCAAAATAGCTGAATTGACACCGCTAACGGTAAATTTATTTATGTATTCGTCGTCGGGACCACCACGACCACCAGAACTACGGTATTCTTTGATAAATGATTTGATTTTGGTAAACAAATTGGTAACGTGGTGATTAACATCTGATTGTTCAATCTCTTGCCAAGTATCTTCGAGCGCGTTCCATATGTAACGTCCAGCTTTCTTTATGGCATTTTTCAGCCTGAGAACGTGAATGGGTAAATGCCTATCTTGTATGCTTCTAATCATTTGTATCATCTGATCGTCATTCGTAACGGATAAGACGGCCCGCCTATTGTTTCGCACGATCAATGTAAGCTTATCCCGATACATGTCGGGTCGATCCCCATACAAATTGTTGGCGCAAAAATGTAAGGTGTTGATAGTAATGTCCGTTATTTCATACTGTATATTTTCGGGATCGATCGTTTGAATTTTATCTAGCAATTTATGAAAGTCTTGATCCAGCACCGGGTACAATTGTCGAGACATCGATCTAGAATCCGTCCTGTAATGTTTACATAAAGAATAAAATACAGGTAAAAAATAATATCCGTTATTGAATTGCATGATAGTTTTTAAGGGGTTGACCTCTTCCGAAAGCGAGGCGTTTTCGAATCGCAGCATATCGTTTAATTCTTGGAACGCTTCAGGTACATTGCAAATCGCGATGGGTTTGTCGCGACTCAGCCGTTCGAACCACATTTTTAAAGCATGATTGTTAGTCTCGAATTCCTTAATGGATTTCGAAATAATTTCCAAATAATAGTAGGCTCTTAGTACATTACTGTCACTAAACAAAAGTTTTTTAGATTTGCTGATAAAACCTTTCTCGTTTGATTTTTTAGTGACAAAAGAGGCCACGTCTCTGCACTCTGGCGAGCTATTGGGTAATTTTCCAATATGGGTAGCATATTGTAAGGTGTGTCTCTGCAATTGAAAATCGTTTACGATAGGCATCATGTAATTTAAAATTTTATTACGAATTTTGTCCGCAGGCATATTTAAAATTTCTCTGAAAACAGATTTTTCATTATGTTTTCGTACGGTAAAACTGGACCTCAGTGTTATTATATCGTTTTCGATCGGCTGCCAAACGTTTAAGTGTAACGTGTTGCGTTCATCTACGTACACCAGCCTGGCAGGCATATAGGGACAATGGCTTGGTTTAGAAGATCCGACCAACATAATATTTTGTGGAATGTCCAATATATAAGTTTCATCGTTCAGCGTTATCTGTTTGAATTTATACTGAAGATGTTCGCAAAATAGTATGTAATCGTCGTGTCCTATCTGAAATTCTGGCAAATGTATATGAATACCCAAGCTGGCTTTTCTCATAGCGATAATGTAAGTAAAATTTTTCACGTTAGATAAAAAAACGCTTTTCAGAACGCATTCTATCGTACTGAAAAATCTTTTCGGCGCAGTCTTGATAGAACCCTTGTAATCGAAATCTAAAGTTATAGAATGCATTAGAGTAGAGGGCAAATCCATAGTGTAAGAAGGTGGATTGGATAAACCAATCCACTGTAGACAAAAATTGGAATAATCATCAGGTAATAAATAATAAATACCTCCTTTAAGATTATAAATTAAATAGGCCTTCAGCGGTGCTTCAGTCTTTCTGTTGACGCAATGTAAATAGGACGATTGAAAAGACATGACTTTATTTCTAAAGGAGAATCAGCAAAATGATAGTTTGAATACGATAGCCGTTATTTATATAGAATAAATTGAAGCCACACCCACTTGAAAAAAAAAAAAAAAAAAAAAAAAAAAAAAAAATTTTTTTTTTTTTTTTTCGTGGGTGTAGTCATGTGGTCGGAGCATTGTCTAACCACTGACAGTGAAAATATTAAATAAGTGCACGAGGTAAATTTGCTCGAAACATATTGCAGTAATCCTTCAAGATACCATACATATACTGTAATACGAACTAGCATCGGCATTTTATGGTACTTGACTTTGTGGGCGTGGCATATTATTTAAAAAAAAAAAAAAAAAAAAAAAAAAAAAAAAAAAAAAAAAATTTTTTTTTTTTTTTTTTTTTTTTTTTTTTTTTTTATTAAATAATATTTATATAATGTTTTTTAATGTCGCTTTGATATTTTATAAGTCTGTCGCTTCCGCTGCCTTTCGAGCTTCTTCTGCCTTTCGAGCTTCTTCTGCCTGTCGGGCCTCTTCTGCCTGTCGGGCCTCATCCGCTGCCTTTGCCTTTCGATCATCTTCCTTCTTTTTAAGATACTTTTTTACAATATCACTACCCAACGTTAATATGCGAACGTTCATCCATCTACGTAACAAGTCGTGTGTCTTAAGATTAAGTTTGTTCTTCTGATAATATGGATGTAAAATTTTATCCTGTTCTAAATCATATAAGGGATATTTATCGTCTTGTCCTTCTTTAAAATAAACAAAACCATCACATCTCTGTTGAGTATGTATGTATTCTCTCATTAGAACAAAAGTCAACATTTTTATATCTGATTCTGAAGCCAAATCTTCTATTCCGCGCAATTTATACTCGGCAATCTTCATATTTTGTCTAGTTCCCTCCAACATAGGATCGAATATATTTAATGGTAAATTTCCCTGAGCGTTTGCTGTAACATTTGAATAAAACGATTCAGTAGTAGTAGTAGTAGTAGTATTAGTAGTAGTAGTAGTAGCCACTGTCTGGCTAGTGTTTGGTTTATTAGACTTTAGAAATGCATACATCGGTTGTGACCTGTATATTTTCTGTTGGAGTTTTATTTTACTCCCCACTTTAGACATCGCCTTTATTTCACATATAGTCTACCGACATAAACTGAATAGGGGTCAAATCTTTCACTGAACTGATGGCGTCAACAATTTCTTCAGAAACTCTCAACAACTGGCGATCCTTGCCGTCGGGTTTACGATACGGAGGCACATGTATCCTGACATCGTACGACGAATCCATGTTTTCGGTAACCTTGTCGTCGACCCCTATTAAAAATACAGGATCTTTGTACATTTGTCTGATATGCTGAGATGCCTTATAATAGCCATACAGTTCTTTTGATAGCTTACACTCGCTTCGTGCAAAATTTATCTGTGTGTATTTTTTAACCGAAGGCAGAAATCCTTCCACGACGCGCCGTACATAATCATCTTCGCCCAGACTCCATAAAATGATATCTATGTCCATAGCTCGTAACATCTTCAAAAAGAAATCGAGTTTGGGACGCGGTTGAAAAACATTTTCTTGATACACGCCTAGTGTTTCATCCATATCTAAAACGACTACAATCATTGCTTGGCTTGAAAAAAAGACATGCCTCGTAAATCGAAACGGTCTATTACTAGCACATCTGACGAATCCAAAAGTATCATTCGCCACATTCAGAAGAAGAACCCGTTATATTCACCTACGACCTGCGTTTTTCATTTCAACAAGCCTTGTCTTACTTTACTCAACAATTTCAATTCTGAAAAATATCACTGCCTATTTACCAACCATTCTAAATTATGGCGATCCTATACCTGTACAAAATCGTGCGACATACCAGAACATTTTTTTGACATAATGGAATTGAACAAGATATTGGGTGACGAATACGTATTGCCATTCGCTGGCCATTTCAGAGAGTATTCGGGCTACACTATTGGTATGTTTCGTCAACCGGACGAAATGTATCCGCCAGCTATAATCGAACGCCCTCAATTCATAGAAACGGTTTTTACCATGATAGTATTTTTCATAGCGACGTGCCATCGTTTAGGAGGCCACATGCCCGATGCCAATCATTTCTCGGTCTTGTATACGCGAAATCATCCCGTATTATGCGACATCGGAAAATATAACGTAGAAAATAGAGAACGGCTCCTGGACCGCGAAGACCATTTCAACAAGAAAAAATTTAAGAAATTCTTACAACGTAAAACGAATAGGCAAGTCATACGATATTTGAAGATTTACTTTCCGCATTTTTTTCAGAAAAAGAAAAAGGGTAAGAATTGCATTCTGAACGAAGAAGAATTTACATTTTCAGATCAGACACATGAATTGGTCTGCAAAAGCGAAAAGACTAGTTTATTGGACGTCGTAAAAAATTTCAGACATCTAATTCCGAATTTAAGAATTCGGGCTGGCTTGCTAGGAGACTGGATCATGCTGGTAGAAAGTGAAGATTGTTATATCGAAGACGATTACATAAACGTGTTTTAAATATATTACTCAAATTTGCGAATGCCCTTATTAAGATTTGCCCATGGACTGTTCAACATTTCTGTACTCTTACTATCATCTGGATTCAGAGAACGGCCATCCAAAAATTGAGGTTGATCATCATTCGTTCGAAGATATTTCACCATGTCTGAATTGGGTGGACCTAGCCATCGATAGTTAAAAGTTGGACGTCTGAGCATACCATAAGGGCCTGGATATGGTAAAGACAAACTCTTGTAAGAATTGAGCGGTTTAAGTACAACGTTATCAATATGGACATTGTCAAAAGATAGTAACATCGAGTTAACAGAATCGATATCTTCTGAAAAGGATTCGATCAAAGAGCTAGCCATTGGTACTGTTTTAAATGAATGATGTCTCAGACAGGCCTATATATATACCCTTGGATTTATTTATTTATGTTTGAAGGACACACACTTAAAAAAAAAAAAAAAAAAAAAAAAAAAATTTTTTTTTTTTTTTTTTTTTTTTTTTTTTTTTTTTTAAAGGTTGGTTGGTTGATTGATGAAGTTGGTTTCTAAAGTTATATTTCACAGTTGGTTTCTAAAGTTATATTCCTCAATTGGCCGCTAAAATTATATTTCTCAGTTGGCTGCTAAAGTTATATTTCTTTATCCATTCATTGTAGATGGCGCTGCAGTCTATATATATATATAGTATATATATAGTATATCTATTAGGGTGGGTGGGAGTGGAATTTATTTCTTCTACTGTAAGGTCATGCATAAAATCGCTCCTGACCCATTTCCTTTAAAATAGGATGGGATAACGATATTGACTTTGAAAACAAGATATTTATAGACTTTTGTCTAACAAATGACAAGATATTGCAGGTTTTCATGAAATTAGAATAGATCATGGGCTTTTATAGAAAAATCTAACTATCTAGTATCCATCAATGTGCATCTTGCTCATTATGAGGTATAGTAACTAGACGACCGTTGCAGTCAAGACACAATGAGGGTGTAGTCATGTTAGCCATAGTATATATAGACAAGCTTTAAAGGTGGGCGTGGCACTTAAAAAAAAAAAAAAAAAAAAAAAAAAAAAAAAAAAAATTATTTATTTATTTTTTTTTTTTTTTTTTTTTTTTTCATGACCTTGAAACAAAAAATAAATAAATTTTTAACACTTATATTACTAAGCATTTGCATACGATACGTCGAAACGATATCTTTTATTCTCACTCGCATCTCTTTCGTACGGAATGTATCTACGTCGGGAATCATAATTTCTACAGACGCGTCTGATTCCAGCACACACTGGCAAAGGAAGATTCACATCTGTCTCGTCGCATTCATCGTTGGAAGGGGTGATGGAAATAATTGAAGCGTTCGAATCTGAGCTGTCTGAATAATCACCCAATTTAGAAACGTGTTTATATCTGGACCTGTTGCGCTCTCTAGGCAAAAAACGCCTGGCATATTTAGCATCAGCCACTTTTCCTTGAAACTCGGACATTCTCAAAATATTATTCCAATAACCGTCGTCGACTTGTATATTTTCTTTATATTCTTGAAACGCGTTGTTGTTGGCAAAATATCGCCTGAGATTTTTTACAGGAACCAAAAAATTATCTCCTATGGCCAAACGGGTTATTTCGGCGTGCGTAATTTCATCGGGTTGATATTCGTAACCTCGATTTATTCTATTCAAAGTCTGAAAGGCATACAAAACGGGCACCTTGGCTGGCCTAGGCATCTTTAATTAACCAAGTTATGGATTACGCGACCTTAGTCTTACAACTTTTAAACGAAAAAAAATATCCTATACTGGAAGAGTATGTAGTCATAGACATATACTACAAAATGATTCCGATCGACCATCCATCTACTACGGTCATACCGTACGACAGGCGATTCCATAATCCAGAAGATGTTTATATTCGAGATGCCAAACCTTTCCAAATACATTATATGGTCTGTGTCGGCGACAATACGTTTTACACACATTACGTGGACAAACTTCAGTCTTTTCCAACGAAATGCATCACCATTAGGCTGAATCGATCTTATTTGGACGAATCCATTTTACTTCAGAAAAATGAGACTTTTGAAGAAGAAATTTACAAATTCATAACCTTATTAAATTTCGACGTACCGAAAATAGCTCGCGTACTGAATTTAGGATTTTTCGAGAGCACGCGTTTCATGCCTCAGAGAATCAAACTGTGGGTGTTTAAACATAGCGTACGAAACATTAATTACCAACCGTTGAGCGAAACCGATCAAGCCTGCTTCGGTCCTAATGAAGGAGCCGTACCCATTCGCGTAATCGCGGGTCGATTATCCGAATGCCAATCTAGATCGACTCTCTTATCGCTAAACGATCTCAGCGACCAATTTAAGTTCACGCAATATTATTCCACCCGCTGGAAGACACTCGTACCGCTGGCTTTCAATCCGTTAGAGAACCCGATCGTAATTTAAGCGTAAGCCACTTTCAAATGATAGCGCTTGTTGTCGCTAGCATCTCTAACGTAAGGAATATATCGACGTTGGGCATCGTAATTTCGACAAACGCGTCTTATTCCAGCACAGACTGGCAAAGGTAGATTCACGTCCGTATCATCGCATTCGTCGTTGGATGGGGTAATAGATATGGCAGAGGCGTCTGAAAGTTCATCATCTGAAAGCTCAGCGTTTGAATAAGTTCCCAATCTGGATACGTGTCTATTTTTTCGCTTTCTAGGCCTCCGAGTCATGAATCGCTTGGCGTATTTCCTGACGGCATCATTTTCAGTCGATTGTACGACTGCGTTCCAAGCATTGTCATCTACAAGCAAACCTTCTTTGAACATTTTATAAGTTACGGCATTGGCGAAAAAACGTCTGAGTTTGGCCACCCTGACCAAACTATTCTCACCATCGCACAACGCCTGCACGTCATGCATATCTACTGCATCAGGGTTTCTATATCCCCGATTCGTTTCGTTCAAAACAATGAAGGCAAACTGCGTAGGTATCTTAGTAGGATTCGGCATCTTTATTTACGATACATGACTTGGCCGTAAAAATGAAACTTGTAAAAGGGTGAATCTCTCGCATTAATGTGCGTATCGTAATAACAATGTTCATATTTATCGTACGCGTCCCAATGAGCTAGCGCATGGAGAGTATAGATAAACAGCAAATGCCAACAAGTCATCGTTTTGAAATATTCTGCTGGGTTGTAATTTTCAACCTGCATCATCGATGCCAAGTTGACCGTTCCGCGAGACTCGTTGTACAACATCTGGTTGGATTTGGTATAGTCTAGACAATAGCGTTTCTGAATAATTTGAAATTCGTACAGATTGAAAATAATGTAGACGGGCACCGTTTCGTCTGTGGTAGTTTCATCCATATACAATTTAATGATTTCTTTAGGCCCGTTGGGTAAATTACAATAATAAAAAACGGGTTCGTAACGATCCAATCTGGGAATGCGTTGGTCGAATATCCAATTCAGAATCGGTACCCAACGCTCGAAAATGATATGAAATTGTTTGAGATCCACGACCGTGAACTCTTCTATAATTCTATAGCAGGCGGCCCATGCATCTCGCCATTTGTTGACTCGACTCAGAGATCTGGGAATGTGTAACGTCTCTTGTCGATTTTCAGACATCTTGACTTAACAAAAAAAGCATGCACAAGACCTGGGTCGTTTTCTTTCTGATGTGGCTGGCCTATGTTTGGGTTTGGAAAAGCTCAAAACTACAAGTCGATAATAGGCAGGTTCGAGCCGAGGCTCCCACGTTTCGCCAAAATTGTACTACTAAACAGATACCGTGCATAGACGATTGTTCGTTTCTTTGCGTAGATAGGGATGCCCAGTGCATAGATGGCGTTTGCCAATCTCGAGAAGAAACGGTTCCGTGCAAAGAAGAGACTGGAGGCGTATTGATGCTGATCAAAGACCCCGTGCCGCGATGGACATGCATCTGTACAAATTCTACGTTTTATAGAGGCCCGGATTGCAGCGAACTCAACAAAGATGTGTGCGAGCATGGAGTATTTTTATACGTGAATAGATACAATTTTTTATGTATGTGCCTAGCACCTTACGAATTGGTGACTATCGATCACAAGCCGTTTTGCGTAGAGAAGGCTAAAGCGCGATTTATAAAAGAAACTCTCTAAAATTTTATCTATGTTGACGCCATTTTTCATCAGACTGAAATTTTCTGTATGCGACACCCAATGTAATATCTTCGCTATGGCTGTTGGTCGGTATCAAGACAGTGGGAATAATATTTTTCAAATAGTCGTAAGTACGCTTATCCACGGCCCCGACTACATCCCAATCGCTAAATTTTAAGTCCTTGTGAAAAACTGAACGAATAGTGGCATCCATCTCAGAAATATCTACATAAGTGCCAAATTTTACGTTATCGGGTACATGAAAACCGTTTACGGTGTTGTTATAGGCTATATCACGATGCAAGAAGGAAATTTTGTTTGGATTGGCAGCTAAGGTTATCGTTTCGAAGGGTGGATGTACAGACGTAAAGGCTACGATCCATGGCTTCCAATTGGAATTTTGTAAAATAAACGTAACATGAGCAGTATGACTATAGTTGTCCATGATATGATAAAACTGCAAGTTGGAGTGAGGCTTTTATAGGTGCTGGCCAAGACAAAACTCACATTAAAAAAAAAAAAAAAAAAAAAAAAAAAAATTTTTTTTTTTTTTTTTTTTTTTTTTTTTTTTTTTGTATGGCCTTGAATGACCTTAAAGCTCGTTGCCACAAAAAGCAAGTCGGAGCAAAATAGGAGAATGTAGGAGCATGAATCGTAGCTACCCTATAGAAATGGATAGATTTTTTTTTTTTTTTTTTTTTTTTTTTTTTTTTAATAATATATTTATATTATAATATATTTATAATATATTTATATTATATTATATTATATTTATATTATATTATATTATATTTATATTATATTTATAATATAAATATAATATAATATATTTATATTATATTATATTTATATTATAATAATAATAATAATAATAATAATAATAATTATATATATATATATATATATATATATATATATATATATATATATATATATATATATATATATATATACTTGTATACTCAGATATTACTGTAAAACATCTTTTAATTTAAGTGATTATAATTTTGTAGTCTGGATTTTCTATGTCAGTTATAGTGTCGCTGTCTCAGACAGTTTCACTATATCAGCATAAGACTACGCTCTTTATTGTCTTGCCAAGTTTCTAGCCTGGACTTTGAATGTCAGCTATAGTGTCTCAGACAGTTTCACTATATCAGCATAAGACTACGCTCTTGCCAAGTTTCTAGCCTGGACTTTGAATGTCAGCTATAGTGTCTCAGACAGTTTCACTATATCAGCATAAGACTACGCTCTTGCCAAGTTTCTAGCCTGGACTTTGAATGTCAGTTATAGTGTCTCAGACAGTTTCACTATATCGGCATAAGACTCTAGCCTGGACTTTGAATGTCAAATATAGTGTCTCAGACAGTTTCAAGAT
The DNA here is from genome assembly GCA_963930645.1 of Salticus scenicus. NCBI lineage: Eukaryota > Metazoa > Arthropoda > Arachnida > Araneae > Salticidae > Salticus > Salticus scenicus. Next base: position 189,858,017 of record OZ005657.1, read on the forward strand.
ATCGGCATAAGACTACGCTCTTTATTGTCTTGCTAAACCAAATGTAAGTTTTTAGTCTGGACTTTGTATGTCAGCTATAGTGTCTCAGCCAGCTTCAAGATATCGGTATGAGGTTACATTCTTTAATTGTCTCCAAATGTAAGCCCATTACTATAAGCTAGCTACGATCCTATCCGACATTCTTAAAATAAAAAACGAGATGTTAAATATTTTACTTAAAAAACAAAATATAGCCTCTCTATAGATGCTCGAAGGTTTTTGTACAAATTTAGACCATGCAAATATTGCTTATATTATATTTCTACATACTTTTTTGCTCTCTACATTCTGCCGCGCTTGCTCGTGGCTTTTTGTTACACATATGCCCTTTGTTTGTTCAATGCTCGAGGCTTTTTGTTTTGCTCAAATTTGCCCAACTATTTGTTAGTTTAAAGCTCGAGGCTTTTGTTACATATATCCCCCCTTATTTGTTCAACGCTCTATACATTAAGATATGCTTTAAAAATTATGCTGTCAGTGCTCGATTCATTAATTCATGCTTTAACCATTATGCAGTCGCTGCTCGAAGCCTCTTTTGGTCATATACATTTTACTGGAATTCAACACCCTAGTTTTGACCACGCAAATTTAAAACCTGTTCCAGTACTAATACGGTATCGTATACGATAACATAAATATTTATGTCTTTTTCAAAAATCATTTTTTCTAATTTGAAAGACAAAACGCCTCATATTTTCTAATCGAGTACCATGTAACCTCTGAGACCAACTCTGGCATTATAAAAAATGAGGTATTTAGTCGCAAAAATTAGAAAAAATGACCTTAGGGCTCAGAGTATCAAATCTATAAAATAGCGACCCTTGTTGTTAAAAAATTAATAGCAAAATACATTTCGTACAAAACTGTCTATTTAAAACGACTCGTATCTACAAATTTAAAATTATCGCGTCAATCCTCCATCTGTATGGTAGGTTCTGTCTTATATTCTAAAAGATATTTGTAGCATTTCGCGTCTTCAATGACCACGTTGACCGATTTAGGTATCGCCACAGTAGCCTCAATATGCACTCTATCACCATGTTCAAAAAATTTTTCTTCAAACGCAGACGCCGTACCGCTACCTCTTAAAGCATTAACTTCCATATTTCCCAATTTCATACCGCCTCTTCTACTGCGACCTTTGACGGGTTGGTTGGTCACTCTATCCAACACACATTTTACGGGAGCGTATAAGTGTTCGCTAGCCCAATACGCGACTGAAAAATAAAACGTCTTGCCATAGAAGGCCTTCGCGTCTCGTATTAAAACACCTTTCGAATTACGTACGGATTGGCTGTCTCTGCCACCGCCCAAATACATGGCTTCTAAAATCTGTCCGGGCGTCATCCTGAACATGCAGTAAGGGTTCACTATCAAATCGGGTACGATCCCATCATCCAAAATAGGCATCTCTTCCAAGACTCGCACGACCCCTTTCTGACCGTGCAAACTACAGAGTTTGTCTCCTGTATCGCAGACATGCTGTTGTTCTACGCTAATAGTCAGTTTGTCTCCGCTTATGAAATGCTGAGCGACCCTGAACGGCGTTTTGTTGAAACGAATGCGGTATTCACTATCAGAAATTTTATTCAGTATTATATGTAAAGAATAGGGTTCGACTTGCAAAACATCGCCACTAACAAGCGTCCCCAATAAACCAGATTCTGGATCTTCGTCGCCGCGAACGGGATAAAATTTAACCCAAGATTTGGCATCCAAATTCAATCTGAGCGTGTAAAACCTACAGCCATCGAACGCATCGTAGCCTTTACGTTTCGCTATGCAGTCTTCTTGCGTGCAGCCTTTGAAACTCATGTAAGTGACTACGGGCTGAGGCATGGCTATCTCAAAATGTTCAGAAACGCCATCTTTCTTGGCCGGTATGAGAACTTTATGGTCAGGAGTCAGTTTTTTATAATAAGTGGATACCGTATCCATAAAATATAGAGCGTATTCCGAAGTCGTAGCCAAGACAGAATTTTTCATCGCGTTGAAGGCCAAAATATTTTTCGGAAAGGCTGTATGGTTACAAAATCGGTTCAGATCCACCAAGTAGCTGGTCGCATGAATCCCAGCCAGCCTGTGTATGTAATACGAGATGTCGTACGGGGTCACCCAGATATCCGTGTCAGGCACCCTTTTCATAATGAAACCCATCTTATAACGGATAATAATAAAATTTTCTCTCTGATAGCACTCGATTGTCTTGAAATGGTTCTTCAGCCTCAGCAGCTCGATGCCGTAAAAAGATTTTTCGGTTACGGGTATGCAGGCCTCGTTCACAACTACGAAATAGCGGCTGTCTTTCTGAGACTCGAGTTTCAGCTCATCCCAAAATTTATCATTGGGGACATCATGATAGACTGGATCCAGATCGTCGCACGTAGAAACAATCGTGTCTCTGACCATCATAGTCGTGCGACCCACGTTTTTTGTTTCGAAAATACCCAGTATGCATAAAAAATACAAATAGCTAGGATGAAAAGAATCGACGGTAGAATTTTTAACTTTTTTGGAAATCTGTCTCACTATAACGTGTAGCAGATAAGGATTTAGTTTGTAGGTCTGAGACGTAATTTCTCTATAGCAACCTATATTTTTTTCCATGAATACTTCACCGTTGACACCTATTTCGCGATGCGATCCTGAAGGCTCGTTGGTCATCTTTCCAGCAGATTTAGTTTCCTTATAATAGACCGTTTTTCGAGACAGAACGTGCAGCAAGAACCCGTCTTCGATAGATTTCGAGACCAGACCCGTTCTGGCTTTGATCAGCTTCCAATCTTGCTGCAGCAGCGGACCGTACAAATATTTTATGAAGAGTTTGGTAAACATGTGGCCTGGGCTGACAACCATTTTATTACCCAGATGATCGATGTCAAAATGCTCGTTTCGATACAGCATGGACATGTAAGCCGTCAAATTTACTGGATAGGGACAATGATTGAAAAAATGTGGATCGTCGTTGGTTTTAGTACCGTTGTTATGAATAACTACCACATCGCCACATTTTTTGCCATCGTAGTCTGCCACGTAGAAATTTAACTCTTTTCCGCGATCCAGAGCATTGTAGGAATAGACTCGAACAATTTTTCTTTGAATGACATGCGTGTTGGTAGGATCGTTCGTATAGAAATAGGGTAAATGGCGCAAAGAACCACCGACTAGAAAGAATCCACTACCTACATCTAATTTTGTAAATGGATACTGGGTTTCAGAGGCCGACAGAGGTTCGCGAAAAGACCTCTCGTTTTGATGGCGAATGGCCATATCTAGAAGCGATCCTATCATGATTGGAAATACATCTTTTAAAATTTTTTTGGATTTGATAGAACACGCGTACATGGTTCTTAACAAAATGTGCTGATGGGGGTCGGCTGGGCCTTCGTAAACGAGATAGACATCTAGACGATCGCGCAAAAATCGAATAAAATTATTAACGTGTATGTTATAATTATCTAAAATAGGTTTAATCATAGCCGGGACGTCTAGCACTGGCGTATTTAATTCGTAGGTCATGGACGCGCTGCTTGAAGGTGTTGTCGCAGACATCTTGATGTTGATGCAGGGTATAAACGCAAAGGGACACTGTTAACGTAATAACGAAGAGACAGTAGAGATTGAGCCCGTGTAAGTATGGGGCATGAAACGAGTACTGATTGCCAAAGATGGATTGGACAAAGGTTTTATAGCCCATCGTTAGCTTGATTTATAAATAAAAAAAACAAGGCCACATTAAAAAAAAAAAAAAAAAAAAAAAAAAAAAAAAAAAAATTTTTTTTTTTTTTTTTTTTTTTTTTTTTTTTTACATTATTGTTTTATTTGAAGATCTCTTCGATGATAGGCCATCGTAGCTACTTCTATTCCTGGACAAGGATAATCTAACAATTTCGACTTCAGATGAAAATGACAAGCATTTATGATTCTTACTCCAGTTGGCACTTTAACCAGATGTACGTTTCTGTATCCGCACTGATGCTTGAAAAATTTGTACTGGGCACGACCATGGACATACAGTGGAGTGTCTAACGGAACGCAATATGTCAGCTTATTAAGCCAACTGTTGGCTTTAAGTCTCCATTCGAAGAGTTTTGGCTGTAAAAGTAGCTGCTCACATTGAGAATTATAAAAACGATCTTTGTTATGTATTCTAGATCTAGTTTGGGCAAGATCTCTTAGCGTGACCCAGTAATGTTGAGGCAAGGGTGCTACTGTAAATATGTAGACCTTATCTGGAGAAATGGCAAATGCTATTTCTAACGGTTTTAGGGATCCGTTTCCAACATTCAGCCAAACTGCCTCAGCAAAGACTTCATCTTGACAACAGAAGATAGCAGGATTCATGATTGCAGTAGAATGATAGTTTGAGAGTGCGGCGTTGCCTTTTTATAGGTTTGAAGAAGGCCACACCCACCTCTAAAAAAAAAAAAAAAAAAAAAAAAAAAAAAAAAAAAAAATTTTTTTTTTTTTTTTTTTTTTTTTTTTTTTTCACAGTTGGTTGGTTGGTTTCTAAAGTTATATTTCTCAGTTGGCTGCTACAGTTATATTTCTAAGTTGGCCGCTAAAGCTATATTTCTCAGTTGACTGCTTTTTTTTTTTTTTTTTCAAGGGTGGGTGTGGCTTTTTATTAATTAATTTTTAAATATTTTTTCCATTAGTTTCTTATCATCTTCTTTTTTTTGATAAGAAATTATATAGTACTTTGGATAAAAATTCTCAAAAATTTTATGCTTATTATCAATTTTTATTTTTTGCTGAATTTTAAAATAATTATATGCTATTTTTACGGGATACAGTTGGCCTGTATACACAAGTCGATCATCATTCCAACTCTTAATTTGGGCAGACGATATCATTGGAAAATCGAGTGAATCAAAATATCTGTATCTCTTCAAATCTTTTACATTTTCAATAAGAAAATAATATTGTTTATAATAAATCTTATCGCATCCCATAAATTCAAAATGTACGATTGGATAATTTTCCACATCTTCTTTCGTAAAAGTAAATCTGAAGCCAGTTTCTTCACGAAATTCTCGATACGCAGTTATAAAATAATCAAATAAGGTTTGTGGGTTTTTCGTAGACGGTTGTCCATGCGGAAAATCGTACAGATCTTCGTACAATTTGCCATTCACAAAGCACATATAATCCAATTTATATTCTTCGCTCAGCTTTGGTAACTGTTCTCTTTCAAAAACGTCTCGTATCTGGTCAAAGGCATTCTTGGAATATTCACAATACTTAGTTTTGCTTTTATGGAGATACGTGTAATAATTTTGCACACAGTATGGCACCTTACGCTTGATAAGTACAACTTGGTTGTCAGAATTTTTGACGATTAAGCCATATGAAGTAGTATATTTATTCGTTTGTCTCATGACACCTTTTTGATGCTTTCTTGACAAAAAACTTAGCATTAATAATTTAATCTATTTCAGTTAAGCCGTATGTAGCTTTCAGAAAAACTTAAGACCTCATAGATAGAAGGCTCTACCATGAATGATCGTTGCGCAGAGAAGGCACCCATATATAGATAAATAATATGACCTTGAATTAAAAAAAAAAAAAAAAAAAAATTTTTTTTTTTTTTTTTTTTTTTTTTTTTTTTTTTTTCCAAAAGCTAGATATTTTTTTTTTTTTTTTTTTTTTTTTTTTTAAATGTTTAATAATCAAGATATGGAATTTTTTCAAAAGGCTTTAGTTTCTAAGAAATCTACCATAATTTATAGTCATTATGGACGTTATCCTAACCTAGTCAAATTCTATTTGGATTCCATTCCTGAGCTAGAACCCGTATCAGACTACGAGCTGACATTTTTATATCGTCCAAATCTATACGAATCGCGTCTATTACATATTGTGATCGAACCTTCGTTTGACGCCATCATTCCATCTGACGTTTGGACAATCGTTTTGAGTAGCCATTTGCAACTCTTCTGGAATCCATTATACACTCAGGTTATAAAATGTGACAAGATTTTTGATATATCCCAACCTACAGATGACCTGTCAGATATGGAAGCGATGGTACCTCCAACAAACCACGCTTGGCCTTTCTGCGAGAAAATTGAAAATACTAGAATAGACTTATCAGACGTAGAAAATTGTCACGAGGCCTATTTGAAAATTTTGACTGCTATGGACCTTCTCAGCACGACTTCTAAATGGCATCTGTCAATCGGAGAAAATTTACGCCAAAACCTTTTAAAGAAACTGAAACCTGATTATTCTAACCGTCAGCTATTACTCATTTTGGGGTGAAATCGGCCTAGGCGATTCTGGGGTCTCTACAATTGGATTTTCTACAGTTTCGGATAATTTCAGAGGCTGTATTTTTCTTTTACGCTTATTGGGTTGCTGTTGAGCTCGCAGCTTGGTTCGCCTGTCTTCTGCCACACGTTTCATTTCTTCTTCACCCACCATTGTTACGTACAGTTCCAAACACCTATCCATATCGGGATCTGCCTCATATGTTTCGTCACCTTCAATATCCAGGGCCTTGCTCACGATCAATTTGATGCTTTCAGGGTTAGAGTAATAAGTATACAGAGCCCTGACGGCTGCATTGTGTTTCTCGAAATTATTGTTAAAGGCATCTTGAACGTAATATTTAGGATGTAGGTTGATGATACCATCGACAGCAAACCATCTACAAATGCTGGCAGGATCATGTTTGTACCAAGTACAGGTAAATTTCAGCAATTCGTTGGGATGTGGGCAATCTCTAGATAGGACACGTTCTACCGTAGCTCGCTCTTCGTGAGACAGCCTAGATTTTATACTTTCATAGGCATTCAAAATTTCATCGTGATATTGCGCAAACAGTAGAGTTTTCTCATTCTGATAGAACTGGACACGCGTATACTGTGAAATTTTCTTGTACAAACGTAAAATGATAGTCTCCATAGTCAAGTAAGGATTTTTATTCTGCAAGACTTCATGCTGAACAGCCCCATCAATAAGCATCTCAATAGGATTCATAGCTTCCATTATGAAATAATAATAGCAATCCAATGAACCTTACTTATATAGCAAAAGGCCAGTATAAAAATAAATAATATCAAGGTCACGTGGAAAAAAAAAAAAAAAAAAAAAAAAAAAAAATTTTTTTTTTTTTTTTTTTTTTTTTTTTTTTTTTTTGTGACCTTGATGTAACTTTGACGGCTTGGTTACGATTTTATTATCCTTGGCATATTGTACATTTCTTGGGCTTTATAATCCTTTTAGTTTTACGTTTAAAACTATCTTTAGCTTTTGACATTTTCAGTGTTGCTGCTGACAGTCTACGTTGTTTGCTGATGATCGAATTTAAACTAATTATCTTTTCGTTTAAAGTTACAGCAATTTGTGCTGCATCCATACAAAGGCGAGATCGTTCACCCCTTAATCGGACATTTTCAGCATATATTAATTCGTTTAATATACTTTGAAAAAAAGATATATCTCGTAAATCGTTAACTTCTTTAGTCAATTTATCATTTTTATGTGCTAGCTCCATATTATTATTTCTTAACGTCCAAACCAAAGAGCTGTAGGATACTGTTGATTCCATGTCCGTAAAGGAAAGATATGACTGCTGCTGGCAAAGATCGAGATAGAATGATGAAGTGACAAGTCAACAGTCTTATATATACATGAGCCACGCCCACTCAAAAAAAAAAAAAAAAAAAAAAAAAAAAAAAAAAATTTTTTTTTTTTTTTTTTTTTTTTTTTTTTTTTTTTCGGTTGGTTGGTTGATGAAGTTGGTTTCTAAAGTTATATTTCTAAGACATGAATTAATTAGATTCAAAGCCTGAATCAGTATCTTCTATATCATTTACTATTTCATGAATGCTTTGAAAATATGTTAGATCAATGTAAGATTGCGGCTGGGTACATTCCAGGCATTTGAGTGGATGATTTTGAAAATAATTTACAAGGCATCGCTGATGAAAAGCGTGTTCGCAATCCAATCTATAATTCGATCTTGGATAGTTTATTAACTTATTACAGCACAAACATTTATCCATATTTTAAAAATTGCATAACCCTTTATTCTTGAGCAAAGACAAGATTTATTTTCATCTTTTCTAAAAATGTTTTAATACACTTTTTTGTAATTTCTGGGCCTAGCAAAAATTCCATAATAAAAGTCGTTATTATAAATAATATAACTATAAAAAGAGCTGTAATAAGTAAAATTGTGGCAAATATGAATGAGCATATTAATAAAAAACTCTCATAAACTTTACTTAGCATATTTGCATGTGTACAATATCATACCATCTAACAATAATAAATTGTCTAAATAGAATTTTCTGATATATATACAGACTTGGGTGGGCGGGGCACTTGAAAAAAAAAAAAAAAAAAAAAAAAAAAAATTTTTTTTTTTTTTTTTTTTTTTTTTTTTTTTTTTTCAAAGGCATTTAAGATTTTTAAAAGTCCTTCAACCTTCAATTACAATTTCTTTAAATTCCTCTCCATTATTTGGCAATACGTTATACCTGTATGCTGCAGCCAAGGTTCTATCTTCAGCAATTAATGTGTTATCCAACAATATAATTGAATTGCAAAATGTTTTTAGATAATCATACGTAGGCCGATCGACGGCTGCCAATTGTGTCACCCAGCCATCTTTCCAGTACTCTGCGCCATAGATTTCTCTAAACTCAGATTCGAAATGTGGCAGACTGATTTGGTGATTTAGTTTTTTAGAAGGGTTTCTGGGAAAATCATCCGCGTTTAGACAATTATAATTCAAATCAGAATCTGTCCAGGTAAAGTCGTTGCTGTGCAAACCAATACTAAAAGTCTTGTATGGTGTCACGGTCGAAGTCATAGTAACAGTCCATGGGATTTGCCTTCCTTCATAGCGAACAAAAGAGACATGCACAGCATAAACATAGTGTAGACCAGCCATTGTAAGTTGTGCGGGTGAATAATATTGCTAGACACTACCACATCTCTCTTATATATAGTAATTATGGATGTGCCACGCCCACTCAAAAAAAAAAAAAAAAAAAAAAAAAAAAAAAAAAATTTTTTTTTTTTTTTTTTTTTTTTTTTAAGGTATTTTAGTAAGTACTGACAGTAAAAATATCTTCATCCAATTTGTCATTCTGCCAATCTTTTATACATTCCCATCCACCCTGATTATTGACCCATTCGTCGTACTCAAATGTCAGTATTTTCAATATACGAAATAAACATTTAGCCTTATAATTCGATTTATCAGCTTCAATTAAACTGTATAATTGGCGAATAAATTCACAAGCGATCATAAACCGAATCCATTGTCTTTTACCCTTCATGTTTAGAAAAAATGGATGTACGATATAAGGAAATAGTATACCATGCACATTTTCTATACTTAGTAGAATAGACCTAACATAGAATGGGGACGCGAATACTTTAACGTACATGGTAACAATAACAGCATATTTTGCTATAAATTCATCAAAATTAGTTTTCATAGTGACAATAAATTTTTCTTCATGTTCATTGATTGGATGAAAATTCCAATGATCAGGATATAAAATGTCGATGTTGGTTTTAAGCATATAAATAAAAATGTTTACTAAAACAAAATCAGTCCTAATAATACTTCGTACTGAATAGATTTGTATTTCAAGCGCCTTTCGATATAGATTATAGCAAGCTTTGTTACACCATAATCGAGGATAGGTCAACAAATCGCTGAATTCAGTTATAGAAAATAATTTATATTTTTCGTAAACGGGTAGGTACTTGAGTATTTTCAATTTTATTTCATTAGGCAATAGAAAAAACGGGAAACTCATCATTTGTCAAAAGAATTACTCAGTTATTATTTATATGTGTACAATATTAAACTTTATACATATGGCTAAGTACCATAAACTGTCTAGACCATCCTATTTTACAGTAGTTACAGGGTATTTTGAAAGATGACTGCAATAAGTTTCGAGCACATTCACTTGGAATAATATTGGCCAAACTTTGATATCTTGCAGAAGGTTTTCTGAAACGCGTAAAAGAAACAGTCAATATTTCAAAGACTAAACGCTTATATTGGAATCTATGAGACTTGCCAAACACACTACAGAGGAAGAGTTGACGAAATGTATAACAGATAGTAAAATTAATGCCTATATATAGTAAACCCGCACCCACAAAAAAAAAAAAAAAAAAAAAAAAAAAAAAAAAAAAATTTTTTTTTTTTTTTTTTTTTTTTTTTTTTTTTTTTTAAGTATATTATTTCTTCTTGATAAGCTTACCAACTAACGTGTCAGGGTGTATGCAATCGAAAGGTAATTTTTTAGCGAATCCTGGAAAGCATACAAAAGTCACATCTGGTAAATACCTCGATATTAGATATTGTCGCACGATTCCATCCGAGATATCTTTAAACGTGGGTCCCTGAGTTTTAAGATCTTGTATGGAAAAAAGTGTGCCATATTCAACCCTAATACCAAACGATCGAAATGTTTTAATAAACCATATGAGAGGTTTTTTTGTTACACGTAGTAATTTTTTCAAGTCTTTTTCTACATCAAATTTAGCAGTACTATTTATCAATACGACATACCGACAAACGTGACTTGATACTTTTTTGTTAAACCTCATAGCAGGTTCCCATTGTCGAAACGGAACATTCATACTGGTAAAATATATGTAGTGTGGAAGCTTTTATAGCTGTATATACATGTGGCTTTTATGACTGTGTGTATATATAGAGCTGTTTCAAGGACACCTTAAAAAAAAAAAAAAAAAAAAAATTTTTTTTTTTTTTTTTTTTTTTTTTTTTTTTTTAAATTCTATATTTAATTTTACAGTGGGTGAACTATCTTTGTTAAACTTGATAGCTTATTAATCTATTTTAGTTTTACGGTGGACATATTTAGTCTTACAGAGGGTAAAATATCGCGGCTGTCTTTTAATTTACTCATCCGTTTTAGGAGTCTCATCATCCGTTTTAGGAGTCTCTTCAACATTAATTTGTTTAGTCTTTCCCCGAAACTCGCTTAACTTCATAGTATAGGCTCGTAACATATCGATTCGAAATTTATCCAAATCATGATTTTGTATACGTTCAGCTATTGCATTGTATCGCTTATCATATTCAGTAATATCTCGCCAAACTTGATAAACTGCCAATTTATGCTTCAATAGGTCATCCACATAATCTCTTACGCATTTGAGTTCGTCGAGATCCTCATAACATTCCAATTTTTTAAATTCGTCTATGGAATATGTCTTATTATGCCATGTTCCATGAATATTGAAATCAATTTCAGTAGGTTCTGGTAATTTATCTTTCACGGCAAGATCCCATGACGCCCAGTTAGCCTTTTCGATAACAGCTCGACATTCAGCAAGATTTAATTTTAATCCTCGATTATGAGCCCAACCCATTACAGTTCCTAATAACTCACAAGTCAATTCCATTCTAGCTTCAAATTTCATTTCAGGCTTCTCATAATGCTCAGGATGATGATCGTTACGTTTATAATGGGCCTTTAAACAGTTTAAATTATTGAGTTCCGGATCAATTTTTGGTGTATAGGTTGAATCCATCTATCTACTTGTATATTAGGTCTGACAAGATTTATTTATCTGCCCAGTCTGATTTTCCACCAAATCCTCTATCGCCACGAACGGTATCTGACAATTCCATTGTCTCTATCATTTCAGGATAAATTGCCAATTGAAACACAGCTTGGGCTATAGCGCTGCCTTTCTGGATGGTGAAGTTGTCCAGCGAACAATTTTCCATAATCACGCCTACAGAGCCTCTGTAGCCTGGATCTATCACGCCGCCACACACTCTCAGTTCTGCCAAAGCCAACGACGACTTGTCCCAGAGATACATTCCCATGTAAGATGGAATCTCGAACGCTATTCCAGTATCAATCGTTTTTGTCTCGCCAGGTCTCAACACGATTTTCTTAGGCGCGTACAAATCGAATCCCAAAGACTGGTCGTCTCTCTGTTCCGGGTCTATGGCAGAATCCTGCACTTTCATATATTTCACTTCTGGCTTATAGTGACGAAATAGAAACGACACTATCCCAGTAGCAAGGCGTTGAAGAACCATGTTTAAGAAAGCCATGTTAGAAGAATAATTTGCTGAACAAATAAAATGACCGAGCTTATATAGCCGTATGTTGTGCTAAACCCCACCCACTAAAAAAAAAAAAAAAAAAAAAAAAAAAATTTTTTTTTTTTTTTTTTTTTTTTTTTTTTTAAGGTTGGTAGATTAATTGATTGATATTTAAATAGTGTTGGACTTACGATTTACCTGGACACTTCTTGAACAATTTTTTCTCCTGTGCTTTGTTCAATTGAAAGGTCCACATACTCCAATCTTCGTCCAAAACTGATTTAATCTTAGCGCCAGGCTTACCAAACGGATCCATTTTATAATGTAAATCGAGTCTAATACAAGATAATAACGCAGAGTCTTCCATAATATCTATAAGGGTTTTGGATGCCAGATTAAATAAATTCTCATTGTATCCAAATTTTGCGTAACATTCTCCAAGAAAGCATCCAGTAGTTATCAAACACTCCATCACCCAAGGCTGATAAGATTCGGGACCCGACCAACGACGATGCGTCAAGCTTTCGTCATTACAAAGGTTTCGGACTTTAAAAGATATGCTATCGGAATCGAGAATAGTTTTTAATTTTTCTTTCAGCTTGGGAATGACATCTTCAATCTGTTCGATTTCAATACCAGTAGGTAAGGGCGGTGTCTGAAAATAATATTCTAACATCCTCAAAATAGCAAGGGCAAATTTGTGTTCTCTCGGTTTCCATTGTGGATCATCCCAGTCATCTTTGACATCGACCAGCCTAAATTGGCTTGTATCTTCCCAGTTTGCCAAATGCACGCAGTCTCTGAGTAGGTAATGAAATATGCTGTGAATGGAATCAGAGAAGTTCATTGTGAGAAATTGTAAAGATTACCTACAACAATTGTAGAATGAAAAAATGATATAAATTTGGAAGGCGGACAGCATTTATATACAGGAAAAATAACAATCAACCAACCAACCAACTGAAAAAAAAAAAAAAAAAAAAAAAAAAAAAATTTTTTTTTTTTTTTTTTTTTTTTTTTTTTTTTTTTAACGGTTGGTTGGTTGATTTTTATGTAGTCACGTAGACGGAACATTTTCAAATAAAATAAGTAGATATGGATCAGGAAAAATTTATTGAAGAAATCTCCCCGTTCGACGATGACTCAACCCTTCATCTTAAAATGAGCAGCATGTCTCTCGAACAACTGGAGGCGGCAGCCAATAGATATAGAAGATATGTTGACATCTCTAGCATTATAGAAGTCTTCTTAATGGTAAAAAAGTTACCATCCAATATGCAAATGGAATTGAAATGTAACGAAAACGGTTTTTATCTAGATTTAAGCAGCCGCATGTATCTTGTCAATAGCAGGTCGTTTCCAGATAAAAAAGTTGACGATACGCTTAGCGAACTCCCCAAACCACATGAAGCACCAACATTAGACTGGGACAAATTGGCATCTCAGTAACAGGTTTATTAAAATCATATTATTTCATTCATGCTATATTTACAAATTTCATATTTTTGAACTTTAATAAGTAATTTATTGGGATAATTTTTGAGAGGGTTGTCAGGTCGATATTGCTTCATATACTGTTCACGAGTTATTACTTGAAATAGAGGTGTCTGCCGGCATAAACAGCACCAATTATCCCTTTCTCGTACAAATGATTCCGGTTCATATATGCGCATTCTAAAGTAATGTCTATCAATTAAACGCTCTTCTCCATAAAAAAATAATTGTATGCATTGCATACACATTTGAAATTTATAATTATCCTTTACAAAGTAGCTTAGAACATACCTTAATGCAGGCGTTATATATATTTTTGTAAGATATCTACAATGTATTTTACTTTGAAAAAAGGTCGCAATATATCTATCAAAAACCCTATCTGTTTCAAAAAATAGTTGTTCTAACGATGTATTTTGCAAAAATTTTTCAATTTTCTCTGTACATGCAATAACTTCAAAAAGCGATGTGGGTAAAATATATTTCTGAGATTCTCGAACAACTTTTTGTAATATTCGAGTAGGTAAATGCAGGCGCTCGATGTCAAAAAAAGTACTAATGTTATCCCATATCATTTTAATACACCTATCTTCTAATGTAAAAGTGCAACAGTTGTAATCACGTGTTTCAGACAAAATATGAAAAATCGAAAAATAATCTGCATATTTGATTAAATTTATCGTAATTCCAAATGGAAAATCTTTCCAAATATCTCGGTCGATTTCATTGTCTGAATTAATAAATAAATGTATATGAGTTTCCCGCATTAGAGAATTATGTTCTATCCAATTCATTATATTTAGCTTATTGGTTTCAAGAAATTTAAAAAACCGTACATATTGTGGAATATCTTCTATTAGTATTATGTGATATACAAAATTATAATCGGTATCATTGAATTTAAGAGTATTAAACATACGCTGCGACATAGCGTAAATTTATAAAACTTTACACAGACTCTATAAGTCTGAACTTGATAGCTGCCAGCAGAGATAATGCTTATATACAGCTAAGCCACACCCACACATTTAATTTAGAAAAAAAAAAAAAAAAAAAAAAAAAAAAAAAAAATTTTTTTTTTTTTTTTTTTTTTTGTTGGTTGGTTGGTTTCTAAAGTTATATTTCTAAAGTTATATTTCTCATTTAGCTGCTACAGTTATATTTCTAAGTTGGCCGCTAAAGCTATATTTCTCAGTTGGCTGCTACAGTTATATTTCTAAGTTGGCCACTAAAGCTATATTTCTCAGTTGGCTGCTAAAGCTATATTTCTCAGTTGGCTGCTAAAGCTATATTTCTTTAGCCAATCATTGTAGATGGCGCTGCAATCTATATATATATAGTATATATATAGTATATCTATTAGGGTGGGTGGGAGTGGAATTTATTTCTTCTACTGTAAGGTCATGCATAAACTGGCTCCGTGATGTCCAAACCCATTTTGTAGTTAAATCGCCAACAAACTAGTCAGTATATATGTATTTTAGCATATATTTTTGAAATTTTGGTTTAAAACTACACTTTATAGATTTTAAATTTTCACTGGTTACATAATTGGCCATAGTAGCAACTTCTATGCCTGGACATGGATAAGATAATAATTTTGATCGTTTGTGAGAATGGCTAACTTTTGGCACGGCTCTTCCAATTGGTAATACGATTCGTTTTACGTGAGGATATCCACAAATTACGTTGAAAAATCGGCATTGGGATAATCCTCTAACGCATAATACAGCATGCAAAGGAACATATTCATGTAGCTGATTTAGCCAATTGTCATATTCTAATTTCCAATCGTACACCTTTGGAGAAATTAGATGATTGCTAAAAAAATTAGAATTATGAAATTGATGAGGATCCAGCATTTTAGATTTAGCATTGGCCAATTCTTGTAAAGTAAAAGATAGATGCAAAGGCAATGGTGCCAATCGAAATATATTCACTTCTTTTGGATTAACAGCAAACGCTATTTCTAACGGTATACAATTTTCGCCCAGCCAAAAGGCTTCAGCACATACTTGAATGCTTTGCGAAGGCATGAGTCTTGAAAAATGTTTAAAGCTACAGGCTTATATAGAGCTAAGCCACACCCACCTCTGAAAAAAAAAAAAAAAAAAAAAAAAAAAAAAAAAAAAAAAAAATTTTTTTTTTTTTTTTTTTTTTTTTTTTTCAAGGTTGTATTTTTAAATTAAAACTCTACGGCTAATACCTGTTTCAATTGATTCACACGATACAAGAGCCAGGAAACAGGATCTTTATATCCGATCAAACTGACAACCATTTTCAAATCGTCGATCGCATCTCGATAGATATGAATGGATCTGGCAAATCCCAGTTCGATAGGAAACCGTCCAGTGCGTACGGACTGAGATATTCTGACTTTGGTACCCGTTTTAGGACTTTTACACACAGCTTCATTTTTTTCAACGTCGTGGTAAAGAAAAATTAATCTAGTGCCGCCAAAAGGTCCCCCACGAATGTATTCATTCACAACTACAATGCAGTTTGGCTTGAGAACCAGATTTTCATCCAAACGGATTTCGGACCCATCCATTTTATGTTTTAGATAAAATTCGTTGAAACGGTCGATGGTTGCTGAATTCGCGGCTAAGGCTCCGTCTGCCTGCATTAAAAGGGTCCCGTCAATACGATCCACTATCGGAATATTTTTATTTCTAAAAATGCCTTCGAGAGATATTTTTCTGAGTCTTTCAATGCCAGCTTTATTAGATTTTACTCGAATCCAGAACTCAGATTTAGGATCTTCAGGCAGGTCATATCTTATGAAATTCTCCATGATCCTGATACAATTCAATGTTAGCAGACAGAATGAAGGTTTGAAGGTTTGAATACGGCTATTTATAAAGAATGAATCCAAGCCACGCCCACACACACAAAAAAAAAAAAAAAAAAAAAAAAAAAAAAAATTTTTTTTTTTTTTTTTTTTTTTTTTTTTTTTCAGTTGGTTGGTTGGTTGATATGATAGTTGGTCTCTAAAGTTATATTTCTCAGTTGGATTTTAATGTTATATTTCTCAGTTGGTTGCTAAAATTATATTTCTTTAGCCAATCATTGTAGATGGCGCTGTAGTCTATATATAGTATATATATAGTATATCTATTAGGGTGGGTGGGAGTGGAATTTATTTCTTCTACTGTAAGGTCATGCATAAACCAGCTCCCTGATCCCACTTCCTTTAAAATAGGGTTATTTATACAATATTGACTTAGAAAACAAGACTTTTATTGTCTGACAAATGACGACTGAGTAATATATAGAGCTTTACAATCATTAGCCTTCAAGCCTAAACCCTTCTATCAAAACTCATTATCGAAAAAAATAACTCGTGAGTATCCTATAAATTTAAAAATGGTATGCTAATATTGTAACTTTAGAATTAAAAATATTAGAAATAAAATATTTTTTTTATCTGTATTTAAACATACAGACATTTCCGCTTCGCGGAAATGTCTGTATGTTTAAATACAGATAAAAAAAATATTTTATTTCATACTCAATTACACGATTATGCATATATGTCCATAATACTTTTCACCGTCTTGGTAGAAGGATTCTAAAAAATATACTTTAAGCATTTTCAAAATAGAGCGGACATATGGAAGTCTTCATATACCAATGCCAACTTTTAAGACGGCTTCCTCAAGCTGTACGATAAAACATTTTAAATAATAGCTATCCTAGATCTCAATAAAATATCTGTGTATTTCTTACGACCCAATCTCTATTTACACCCCACCCTCAAGTACCACAAATCTAGCTAAACTCTCCGTTTTGCGATAAATCCCGGTACAAGACACAGTCACTGGCAATATTATTCGAGCATTACCACCCTTTTATCCAATCTTAGACTAGACTATTAAAAATCTAATATTGGCATTATTATCGACTCCTGATCAGTAGTTTAAACCACATTTAAGAAAACAAAATCTTTGCTTGCAGAGAGGCCGCTAATATTTTCCAAGCCTTCATCAAAACTCGTTGTCGAAAAAACTAAAATTAGCCCATGAAAATCGTATAAATTTACAAGATTTCATGTTAATATTGTAAATTTAGCCATCAAATTAGAAAAAAAATGTTAGTCAGTCAATATTTTCAGAGACTAAACCCTACAGCCAATATTTTCAAAGACAATTGTTCAATATTAGACTAAACGATTAAAAATCTAATATTGACAATATTATCAACTCCTGACCAGTAGTTTAAGCCACATTTAAAAAAAATCTTTGCTTCGAATTTGTAGAGCTAATATTTTCCAATCCTTCATCGTTGTCCTAAATTAGCCCGTGAGTATCCTATAAATTTACAAGATTTCATGCTAATATTGTCCATCAAAATTAAAAAAAATAGCCGGTCAGCCAATATTTCCAAAGACAAAGCCTTCATAAGGTAATCTGTAAAAACTAAAAAAATCAAACCTTATTTAAGAAAATAAGATTGTCGCATGGATCTTGCAGAGCTAATATTTTCAAACCCCTTGTCGAAAAAACTAAAATCAACCCTGTGAGTATCTTATAAATTAAAAAAAATATGCTAATATTGTAGATTTAAAATATTTTGCTAATGCTTATCACAACATAGCCATCCAATCAATATTTTCAAAGGTTAAGCTTTCATAAGGCCGCTGAAATGTCTGTATGTTTTATTACTGATAAAAAATATTTATTTCAAACTCGATTCGATATATATATATATATATATATATATATATATATATATATATATATATATATATATATATATATATATATGTGTGTGTGTATATATACATATATATATATGTATATATGCCTCAAGTACCGCAAATCCAGCACGAGTATCGTCTATGCAATAACTAAGGCCAAACGCAATGTCGCATGCAAAATCTTCGAGCGTCTATAGGAATGGATATTTTTTTTTGATTCTTAAAAAAATATCTTCATATTAATATAAATTTTATCCATAGCCCTTATAATGTAACGATTTTTATTATTTACAACATTGGCCTTCAACCTGTCGCAAAAATGGGTCGAATCCAACGTAATCTCTACATGAGGGAACCTCGCTCGACCCATTTTTTACGCATCCCAAAGACATTATCCGCTATACAGTTTCAGAATGTCAAGCTCTTCTGGCACATTTATAACTGGTCCAGATACTCTAAAATCTGATAGTATCTCTCATCTTGGCCGGCAGCCGGATGATGTTGACCACTCGATTCAGCTGAGGCGAGAGGCTAATATATATACTATTTCAGAGCGGATTAGTTCTACGAAAAACAGACAGGATGTAAGCAGATCCACGATAAAATTAGAATGTTAAGGCTTTCATCCACGAAAAGAAGACAGGTCATGTAAATTTTTACAATTAATATTTTACAATTAATATTTCAAGGGTCAAACGATAAATTTAGAATGGTGCATACGGCTTTCATCCACGATAAAATTAGAGGCCAATGATTTTATAAAGTCATGTCAAGGGATTCTATTCAAACTACAGCTGCTACGCCAAGTACCGCAAAGCTGGGTAATCCTACGAGTTTACGCATCTAAAGGTTTATCAGACAGTCACCAGCAATAATTTTCGAGCATATTTAACCTTTCAGAAATTCAAAATGACAGTTCCTATGCCAAGTACCGCAAAGTTGGGTAATCCTACGAGTTTACGCATCTAAAGGCTTATCAGACAGTCACCAGCAATAAGTTTCGAGCAACTGCACCTTTTCAGACGGTTTAAATAATAAAATTTAAATAGTTTAATTATTTATAAAATGTATTCGATATTGGCACAGCATTCATTTACCGTAGCAAAAAATGTATCAATGTGTAGAAATTTAATTTGAGATTTTAGAAGACATGAATTTAAATGTATCAAAGACATGACCGTTGCTGTTGAGATAGAATGATGAGATGGCATGTCAACAGTTCTATATATAGTATGCAAACAACCTTGAAAAAAAAAAAAAAAAAAAAAAAAATTTTTTTTTTTTTTTTTTTTTTTTTTTTTTTTTTTTTAAGGTTGGTTGGTTGGGTTCTAAAGTTATATTTCTAAAGTTATATTTCTAAGTTAACCGCTACAGTTCTAAGTTGGCCGCTAAAGC
Organism: Salticus scenicus; assembly: GCA_963930645.1. NCBI lineage: Eukaryota > Metazoa > Arthropoda > Arachnida > Araneae > Salticidae > Salticus > Salticus scenicus. The sequence goes on from OZ005657.1 coordinate 189,877,711, forward strand.
TATATTTCTCAGTTGGCTGCTAAGGCTATATTTCTTTAGCCAATCATTATAGATGGCGCTGCAGTCTATATATATAGTATATATATAGTATATCTATTAGGGTGGGTGGGAGTGGAATTTATTTCTTCTACTGTACGGTCATGCATAAACTCGCTCCTGATGTCTAAACCCATTTCCTTTAAAATAGGATGAAATTGCGAAATTTATACAATATTGGCTTTGAAAACAAGACTTTTGTCTGACAAATGACAATATACTGAAGGTTTTCATGAAATCAGAATAGATCATAGGCTATTATAGAAAAATCTAACTCTCTAGTCTTGCTGAAAACACATTACGAGACATAGTGACTAGACGACCGTTGCAGGCAAATGTTGAGACACAATGAGAGTGTAGTCATGTTAGCCACAGTAAATATAGACAAGCTTCAAGGGTGGGCGTGGCACAAAAAAAAAAAAAAAAAAAAAAAAAAAAAAAAAAAATTTTTTTTTTTTTTTTTTTTTTTTTTTTTTTCAAGGTTGGTTGGTTGATTTTAATGTGACTTTGATGGAATTCTAATATTTTTTTGTATATAAATTTTTACAAGCCTTATCGTTCAAAATCTTAAGCGCATCCAACATTGGCAATATAACTGTTACAAAAAAACGGGTCGAACGAAGTGTCAAAGACAGAAATCTGCCATGAGACACTTCGTTCGACCCGATTTTTTATAAATCGTTTGGGTGACCTCTGTTTTATTAGGCAGTTGATAACGACTATGCCTTTTTATTCTCCAACTGTTTCGGCCGTATCATAAAATTAACCCTTGGTCGAGGATTCCAGGCACGGTATATTTTGTACCTGGTAGATACTTCAGGAGATTTTGGCAGTCGGCTTATGGGATTTGGAACTTTTAAGTACATCTTCTGTGATGTGGCTATTGTAACGGGATCTGGCTTTGGCTTTGGAGTCGGCTTTGAAACTGGCTTGGGAGTTGGCAAAGACATTGATTTATCGTATTGAAGTATTAGCTCGCAATAGAGACGAGAGGTCTTTAATATTTTCCTTTTGGGTTGTAAGGCATAGCCGTAATCATATTGCCTGTCAGAGTCTGCGGAAAGCATTTTGCAAAACAAAAGGTCAGAATGAATAAGCTGAGGCGAGAGGCCGGTATTTATACTCTGGCGAGCGGATGCATGAGATCTGATAAGCGGTTCTGAGAAACGATAAAAATAATAGGGCTCGACAGGATGACTGTTTATAGATTAGATCTTATCTTTGAGGAAACGAGTTACATAATATCCTGCAAACGCAATTATTCTAGAAGGTCAGCTAGCCCAAGCGATAAACTAATCTTATAAAAATTTTCCTGATCAGTAGCCACATTTAAGAAAAAAAATAGTTGCTTGTAGAGAGTCTCGCTAATATTTTCCAAGGGTGAGGCCTTTATCAAAACTTGTTGTGGAAAAAACTAAAATTACCCCATGAATCTCCTATAAATTTACAAGATTTCATGCTAATATTGTAAATTTAGCCGTCAAAATTAAAAAAATCAGTCAATATTTTCAGACCATCTAGCCACAATACTTTTCGAGTACATTTAACCCTTTTAGAATTTCAAACGACAGCCACTATACCAAGTACCGCAAAATTGGCGAGACGCTGTAGCCGATATACATAATATAGATTACAACTTACGTGGCAAGACAATAAAAGAATATAACCTCATTCTGGCTGAGACACTATAACTGACATACAAACTTGGTAATACAATAAATAACGTAGTCTTATGCCTATATAGTGAAACTGGCTGAGACAGCAACACTATAACTGACATACGAACTACAAACTTGGTAATACAATAAATAACGTAGTCTTATGCCTATATAGTGAAACTGGCTGAGACACTATAACTGACATTCAAACTACAAACTTAGCAATACAATAAAGAGTGTAGTCTTATGCTGATATAGTGAAATTGGCTGAGACAGCGACACTATAACTGACATTCAAAGTCCAGACTACAAACTTGGCAAGACAATAAAGAGTGTAGTCTTATGCTGATATAGTGAAACTCGCTGAGACAGCGACACTAATAATTGACATACGAATTCAGACTACAAACTTGGCAAGACAATAAAGAGTGTAGTCTTATGCTGATATAGTGAAACTCGCTGAGACAGCGACACTATAACTGACATACGAATTCAGACTACAAACTTGTCAAGAGCGTAGTCTCGTGCCGATATAGTGAAACTCGCTGAGACAGCGACACTATAATTGACATACGAATTCAGACTACAAAAATATAATCACTTAAATTAAAAGATGTTTTACAGTATTTTCTGAGTATACAAGTATATATATATATATATATATATATATATATATATATATATATATATATATATATATATATATATATATATATATAATTATTATTATTATTATTATTATTATTATATTATTATTATATTATTATTATAATATTATTATAATATTATTATTATTGTTATTATTATTATTATTATTATTATTATTATTATTATATTATTATATTATTATTATTATTATTATTATTATTATTATTATTATTATTATTTATATTTTACCTATAATTGAGTTTGAAATAAAATATTTTTTTATCTGTATTTAAACATACAGACATTTCCGCGAAGCGGAAATGTCTGTATGTTTAAATTCAGATAAAAAAAATATTTTATTTCCAATATTTTATTTAATTTATTTTATTATATTCTATAAAACCTATGATATTTAACTTGAGACTCTAAAAGACATGATAATATTGAATCAATTTAAACAATCATTAAACGACATACCTCTGTCATGACTAGAAGACATGACTAGACGACATGACTAGACGACTGCTGCTGGTCAAATACAATGACGGTTGTTAGCGATCATATATAATATGCAAAGAACCAACTGAAAAAAAAAAAAAAAAAAAAAAAAAAAAAAAAAAATTTTTTTTTTTTTTTTTTTTTTTTTTTTTTTAATACGGTTGGTTGGTTGGTTGCTGACAAGGATAATCTACGCATTATCATATTTAATGTCCTGTCGCAACGAATTCTGTTGAGTCGCTATCTGATTGGAGAGCAACAGGTTCTGCAGGTTCTGGATCTGGATCTGCTGCTTCTGAATCTGCACTAGAGATTTGTTCTGCTGCACGCCCAACTCTAATTTAAGCCTGTAAATTTCTTCCTGATACAAGTTATCTATTTTGGAGTACAGTACGTCAAATTTTTCAATCTTGGTTTTCAAGAGTGAGATTTCTGCATCCAATTTAGATTGCAAGTCAAACATTTGCTGCTTTAAATTTTGCATTTCGGTCTTTGCGTCGTTGTCCAACGGTTCCCACATTTTGTACATGCTGAGCTTCAATGAAAGAGATAAATATTAGAAGCTACCAATGTGAGAGTCACAGAAACAGGATCAATTCAATGACAAGCGTGGATCCTGATACAATGTTAGCTAGATGGCAGACAGAATGAAGGAATGAAGGTTTGAATACGGCTATTTATAAAGAATGAATCCAAGCCACGCCCACTCAAAAAAAAAAAAAAAAAAAAAAAAAAAAATTTTTTTTTTTTTTTTTTTTTTTTTTCAGTTGGTTGGTTGGTTGGTTGATATGATGGTTGGTTTCTAATGTTATATTTCTCAGTTGGTACTAATTAGTTTTTTTTTCAAATAATCTTCAAGTTACACGTTATTTTAAATCCAGCCCGATTCTTTTCTCAGCTAAGACCGAATCGCATGCCCCTGATCCGAGATATTGTGTCAGACATTAGAAACGAGACATTAAAAATTTAAGCATGCAGTCATGTACATTTTTACAATTAAGATTTAAAGATTACAGTCTATTCAAACCTATGCCAAGTACTGCCAGACAAGACATTAGAAACGAGACATTAAAAATGTAAGCATGTAAATTTTTACAATTAAGATTTAAAGATCTATTCAAACCTATGCCAAGTACCGCCAATCTCGCTGACGAGACGTTAGAAACGAGACATTAGAAATTTAAGCATGCAGTCATGTAAATTTTTACAATTAAGATTTAAAGATTACAATCTATTCAGACTACAGCTCTTATACCAAAGTCGCTGACGAGACATTAGAAACGAAACATTAGAAATTTAAGCCTGTAGTCATGTAAATTTTTACAATTAAGATTTAAAGATTACAGTTACGAGGGTATTCAAACTACAGCTCCTATGCCCGCCAATCTCAGCAACGCTCACGAGACATTAGAAATTTAAGCATGCAGTCATGTAAATTTTTACAATTAAGATTTAAAGATTACAGTCTATTCAAACTACAGCTCCTATGCCAAAGTCGCTGACGAGACATTAGAAACGAGACATTAGAAATTTAAGCATGTAAATTTTTACAATTAAGAGTTAAAGATTACCCCGTCAATCTCAGCAACGAGACATTAGAAATGTAAGCATGTAAATTTTTACAATTAAGATTTAAAGATTACAGTTACGAGGGTAGTCTATTCAAACTACAGCTTCTATGCCAAGTACCGCAAAGCTGGGTGAACCTACTTCTTTACGGCATATAAAGGTCTATCAGACAGTCGCCAGAAGTATTATTCGAGCAACTCCACCCCGTCAGAATTTTTCACGATTCGATTCAGTTGTCGGTTTGAATAATAAATATTTAGAATTTAAATATATTATTTAAATATTTTATTTTAATAATAAAATATTTATTATTTAAATATTTTATTTTTAATAATAAAATATTTATTATTTGTTTATCGAATCGTTAAAAATATATTATTTGTTTATCGAATCGTTAAAAAAATATATTCAATATTGGTACAGCATTCATTTAAAAAATGTCCTTATTCAATATTGTAAATTTCAGACAGAATGAGTACGGCTATTTATAAAGAATGAATCCAAGTCAATCAACCAATCAACCAACCTTAAAAAAAAAAAAAAAAAAAAAAAAAAAAAAAAAAAAAAATTTTTTTTTTTTTTTTTTTTTTTTTTTTTTTTCAAGGTTGGTTGATTGGTTGATTTAAAATCTTATTCGATATTTCTATCTCAAAGGCATTAGCTATCTCAGATTCAAAGGCATCGTTTCAATATTAAAATAATATTATTATCTCTCTCTAATTCAAAGTCTCAATTTATAAACATCCAATATTGGCACTCTATCTATCGCAAAAAAATGGGCCGAACGAAGCGTCAAAGACAGAAATCTGCCATGAGACGTTTCGTTCGGCCCATTTTTTTGCCCCCTCCAGATTTAAGGCATCAGTTTGTACCATCTAGATCGATCCCCCACAAAGACTTTGATTTTGGACGGAGGGGTGTCTGTCCAAGAAATAGTCTCAAATCTATCTTCGTGGAGGCGAGGGTCGTCATCGTGGTCCCCATCGAAGAACAGCATGGTTCTGTCTATGAAATCTTTTAAGAATTCATTTATGAATGTGTCAGAGTCCCTCACGATCCGAATTCGGATGGCTTTATGGATGCATGAGGTGGGTACTATGGGGTCTAGAATCTGGATTTTAGAGGATGTCAGCATGGCCTCGAATCCCAACGACGACAGGGTATCTCCAAAATGTATCTCGTCGACTGGATACACCCAGGTATTGGCTAGAGAGATAGGTAGCCTGACCCTCCTGTAAACGAGATCGCTCACCTTCAACCTGGTCGTTTTTTTCACATAAGCATTCGATCGACCCATCAGCTTGGCCACATCAGAGGCCCTGACGAACAAAAGTCCATCCGCAGAGACTACGAATAGGATTTTAGCGTCAAGCTGTGGATGTTCAATAGTGAATAGCATGACTTATGGCAATAGCAATAAAAGTCAAAATGATGCAGGCTCTTAGAGGCAGCTCGTATATATACCCGATTCGTGACCTCGTTTTATCAGGCTTTACTAAGAAAACAGGATGTATCAGCTGTTTTTTGAGGATGCGATAAAATCTGTCCTTCTAGAACGATAAAATTATTTATATAATTAATCCGATAGCATGAGGATGTGCGTCATGCGTCACAGGATGCAGATAAGATATTTACTTGGAATTTAGATAGAACTAAAGATTACTGCTAGTATATATACAGGCTGCTGGACGAGACATTTCATTCTGAGCTACTGCTTACCAAAATGATCTTCCAAATTCTATCTGATGAACTGAATGTTAAATTGACATGCTTTTTGTCATTTGACAACCAAATTTTTATCAAAGGCCGAGACGTGGCCTATTACATGGGGCATGAAAACTCCAGTAGAGTGGTGAACTTGTGCCATATAACGGTAACGGACATTGCTCCTGAGGGCTTGAAACTACCCCCGTCTCTAGCCAAGACATGCGTCTTTGGACTAGAGGATGCAAAAATATTGATGGATATGCATCCAGGAGAGTTTGATTCCCTATTTCAGGGGCCGATTGAAATTCTTACGCCCATCGAATGCAGCTTAAACCTGAGGCGGCCTGTCCAGGTTAAGCTCGCAGCCATAACCTCATCCAATGCCACAATGGAGAGTTTCTTGGCCGACTTAAAGAATGTCATGGAGGAGTACCTGGCAACGGTACCCATGGACACCTATGTATTCGGCGAACGATATGGGGACTTGGAGCTAGGCTATTTCCCCCGAAAAATAAAAGTTTTGGTGGGAAACAAGCCCTACTTCTATAAATCCTCGTCTTAAGATCAGGACGAGGTGCAAAAAAATGGGTCGAGCGAAGCCTCTCATGACATAAGTCATTGAGGCTTCGCTCGGCCCATTTTTTTGCGATAGATAGAGTGCCAACATTGGATGCGTACCGATTTGAACTTGTAATTTTCAAGGGATATGGCTTAGCTATAAGATAATCTTGTATCTTGGTAAAATATCTATAGACAAATTTAAGGTATCTGAGTTTAAAAATTTAATTGTTTCGTTTAAAATTTACTGTATAAAATTTAAAATTTTTAAAGACTAAGTGTGGCGGTCATTATAATTCTAAATTTTCAAGGGATATGGCTTAGCTATAAGATAAATATGAAACTTGGTAAAATATACAGACTCGATAGCTAAATTTAAGGGATCTGAGTTTAAAATTTTAATTTTTTCGTTTAAAATTTACATTTTTTTCGTGTAAAATTTAAAATTTTTAAAGACTAAGTGTGGCAGTCATTATAATCTGATCTCTTAATTTTCAAGGGATATGGCTTAGCTATAAGATAAATATGAAACTTGGTAAAATATACAGACTCGATAGCTAAATTTAAGGGATCTGAATTTAAAAATTTAATTTTTTCGTTTAAAATTTACATTTTTTGTGTAAAATTTAAAATTTTTAAAGGCTAAGTGTAGCCAAGCCAACATTGAATGCGTACCGATTGTAATTTTCAAGGGATATGGCTTAGCTATAAAATAAATATGAATCTTGTTAAAATATACAGACTCAATAGCTAAATTTAAGGGATCTGAGTTTAAAAATTTAATTTTTTTCATTTAAAATTTACATTTTTTATGTAAAATTTAAAATTTTTAAAGGTTAAGTGTAGCCAAGCCAGTTATTATGATCTGATCTCTATAAAAGATTTTCGAGAAACTATTGACAGGATGCTTGATAAGCGGCTTCGATTAAAATTACAATCAGATCTCTATAAAAAGATTTTTCCAGAAGTATTGACAGGATATTATGTAAGCCTTTCCTCCCGGTTATAATCAGATTGCTCAAGAGACAGGATATTATGCAAGCCTTTCCTCTTGATAACGTAGAAAATTACTATCAGATCCTGTTGATAAGACCGGGTATATATACGAGTGTCCAGCGAGAGCTCTTCAATTGCTAGTCGATCTCTCTACTAGCTGCTTAGATTCATTAGCTCAGTCATGTTTTTCCATGTAAAAAATTATGCCTATGGCGTTGCCTTTAAATGCTTAATGGCCTCTGATGGCACCCTGTTTGTCCGGGCTGAGGACCTGGCTATCTACTCGAGGCATCCTCTAGATCTCCATTTTGCCGAGAGATATGCAGGCCTCACCGTCCGAGATGTAATGGACCCTAAAATCGATTTACCCAAATGGCTCGCTAAGACGAGAATCTTCTCCATTAGCGAAGCCAAACATCATTTGGGAGGGTTCATGGGCAGACAGGAGTTTGATAAGATGTTCGATGGTTCGGCCATGGTGAAATACCAGGCTAACATGAAGCTCAGCTTCGAGAAAGCCATAGGTGTTAGATTTGTAGAAAGGTCCCATACCAAGTTCGAAGACTTCCTTGCCACATACCAACTACAGGTGAGGAAATTTTTTAAACTTGAATATGAGGATTATGAATTATACAAATCCCAAATGACCGGACCGTTGAAGATGACCATCAGGAGGTCATCTAATGAGCAACCCATAGAGAGCTTGTGTTAATCTTTAAAATGAGAGTAAAAAAATGGGTCGAACGAGGTGTCTCATGGCAGAATTTCTGTCTTTGACACCTCGTTCGACCCATTTTTTTGCGATAGATATAGTGCCAACATTGGACGGGTTTAATTTAAGACTTTGATTCTAAGGGGACTTAATTTAAGTATTTATAAAAAAAATCTATTAAGCTAGTATTGAAGAGGTTATCAGCATAAAAAAATAATTAAGACGTTTAAGTTGAGACTTTACAATTTTTTTAAGGTTGGTTGGTTGATATATATTTATAATGCTAATTGAATTAAGTATATTTTCAAATTTAAAAAAAATTGAAAATTTTGCAAATTTGACCAACTTTAAAAACGTGATCTTAAAATAAAAATATTTTTGAAAACTAATCGTGGAATCGTGATTCTTATTACATATACATAGTAAAATAAGCAATTTAATTACTTTTCAGTCGTTTTTTTTTCAAATTTAAAAAAAAATGAAAATTTTGCAATATTGACCAACTTTAGAAACGTGATCTTAAAATAAAAATATTTTTGAAAACTAATCGTGGAATCGTAATTCTTATTACATATACATAGTAAAATAAGCAATTTAATTACTTTTCAGTCGTTTTTTTTCAAATTTAAAAAAAATTGAAAATTTTGCAAATTTGACCAACTTTAGAAACGTGATCTTAAAATAAAAATATTTTTGAAAACTAATCGTGGAATCGTGATTCTTATTACATATACATAGTAAAATAAGCAATTTAATTACTTTTCAGTCGTTTTTTTTCAAATTTAAAAAAAATTGAAAATTTTGACAGAGGTGATGACACATCAGCAAATTTAGATAAACTGTTACTTTAGCATGATATATATATAGGCTAGCTAGAGTCAATCAATCAATCAACCAACCTTGAAAAAAAAAAAAAAAAAAATTTTTTTTTTTTTTTTTTTTTTTTTTTTTCAAGGTTGGTTGGTTGATATATATTTATAATGCTAATTGACTTAAGTATATTTTCAAAAATAAAGATTTAGACTTTGAGTTGACTATTGCAAATTCAACCAACTTTAGAAACGTGATCTTAAAATAAAAATATTTTTCAAAACTAATCGTGGAATCGTGATTCTTATTACATATACATAGTAAAATAAGCAATTTAATTACTTTTCAGTCGTTTTTTTTCAAATTTAAAAAAAAAATTGAAAATTTGACCAACTTTAGAAACGTGATCTTAAAATAAAAATATTTTTGAAAACTAATCGTAGAATCGTGATTCTTATTACATATACATAGTAAAATAAGCAATTTAATTACTTTTCAGTCGTTTTTTTTCAAATTTAAAAAAAAAATTGAAAATTTGACCAACTTTAGAAACGTGATCTTAAAATAAAAATATTTTTGAAAACTAATCGTGGAATCGTGATTCTTATTACATATACATAGTAAAATAAGCAATTTAATTACTTTTCAGTCGTTTTTTTTCAAATTTAAAAAAAAAATGAAAATTTTGACAGAGGTGGTGGCACATCAGCAAATTTAGATAAACTGTTACTTTAGCATGATATATATAGGTTAGCTAGAGTCAATCAATCAACCAACCTTGAAAAAAAAAAAAAAAAAAAAAAAAAAAAAAATTTTTTTTTTTTTTTTTTTTTTTTTTTTAAGGTTGGTTAATTGATTGATTGCCTCTAGCTAACCTATATATATTATGCTAAAGTATATACATTATCATTGTCCAGCAATGCTTATCTGCGTCTATAAAAATGCATCCTGTTTTCATAGCAAATGAGTTATACAATATCCTGTTTCCGCGACATCTATAATAAGCCTTATCTCATCCTGTTCTCGTAGAAACTGACTTATGCAATATCCTGTCTTCAGATTGGCAATATCCTGTCTCATCTAAAATAAGCCTTATCTCATCCTGTTTTCGTAGAAACTGACTTATGCAATATCCTGTCTTCAGATTATACTAATTGAATTAAGTATATTTTCAAAAATGAAGATTTAGACTTTGAGTTGACTATTGCAAATTCGACCAACTTTAGAAACGTAACCTTAAAATAAAAATATTTTTGAAAACTAATCGTGGAATCGTGATTCTTATTACATATACATAGTAAAATAAGCAATTTAATTACTTTCAGTCGTTTTTTTTTTCAAATTAAAAAAAAAATGAAAATTTTGGCCAACTTTAGAAACGTAATCTTAAAATAAAAATATTTTTGAAAACTAATCGTGGAATCATGATTCTTATTACATATACATAGTAAAATAAGCAATTTAATTACTTTTCAGTCGTTTTTTTTCAAATTTAAAAAAAAATTGAAAATTTTGACAGAGGTGGTGGCACATCAGCAAATTTAGATAAACTGTTACTTTAGCATGATATATATAGGCTAGCTAGAGTCAATCAATCAATCAACCAACCATAAAAAAAAAAAAAAAAAAAAAAAAAAAAAAAAAATTTTTTTTTTTTTTTTTTTTTTTTTTCAAAGGTTGGTTGATTGGTTGATTGACTCAAACATTTTTTTTCACAGTTGGTAGTTTAACATAATTAAACTCTCTCTCTACGAGCCAGCTTGACGGTCAACTCATACGCTCTGTCTTTTTCGTCAACTACATAGTCTTTTTCTATTTCCTCAAACTTTCTCTTAACCGTAGCAGTCAATTCTTGAAGCATGTCGCCCGATTTGACAGACCATATACCTTCAGCTCGCACACGCATGGAAAAGTTGCTAGGTTTCTCTTCTTCAGTATCCCCATACCTGGATTCTACCGACGGGGGTGCGTAGATATTCGTATGTTGTTCGCAGACTGCGCTCGAGTATTCGTAATACCCTTTAAGCCAATCTTGTAAATTCATCTCGCCTTCGTTTCGAACTGTGATTTCAAAGGCCATCCTTCTGCTGAACGGTATAATGCTGGGATACGTAGAGGTTACCCGGCCATCGGTCCACAGTTTCTGGATACGGTAGATCTCCTCGATAGGCATTCGGTGCGTCTTCACAAGTACCTGAAGCATATCGTTGAAATCAAACACGCGCCTGGAACTCATGTTCAAGCGTTGTGCATTGGGATATAGATTAGCCAGATCCTTGTTGGAATATCGATGTGCAAAGTTGTAAGGTGACGCGTAGCCTAGATATTTGCCAACATCGACGGCTATGAAATAAACATCTCTACCAACAGTAGCAGCGATGAGTGCAGGTTTGGTATCAAAACAAATTTTCAGATACATGATTGCGCTATGATCTTTCAATAAACAGAGGCAATGGAAGAATGATGGTAGCTTGAGTACGGAACCACTATTTATATAGAATATCCATGAGTGGGCGTGGCATGAAAAAAAAAAAAAAAAAAAAAAAAAATTTTTTTTTTTTTTTTTTTTTTTTTTTTTTTTCAAGTTAGTTGTTTATTTAGTTATTATCTTTGATCTAGAAAACTTCTTTATAAGCTTATCCGCCTCGTTTTCAATCTCTCTACGAATCGAGTCCAAGTCATAGCTGCAGTCCTTTTCATAGACTGAAATTATATCTTTTAGCGAATCGCTCACCATTTCTTCTTTGATTTTTTCAAAGTCTTCGCCGATTTTGGAGTACGCAGATAGGTATCTATTATAATTTACATAATTTTTGATCTTGTACTTGTTCAGAGCTTGTTCGTTGAACTGCTTACGCTTAACCTTAAAAATGTTCCTAGAGCGTGGAGATTCTTCAGCGTCGGCCTTCATGACGAATCCTTCTAGCGGACACTCTGCATAAGCGCTGGGATACGTTTCAACTTTTTCGTACAGATCCCCTATCGTTTGGTAATCTAAATCTAAGATGGGTACGTGGGGTAGCTTCACTCGCTGGAAAATGTTCACGGCGTCGCTATACTTCATAAACGTATCTGAATCCAGTTGGTAGATGTCGAAGGCCCGAAAAAAGACAGTCTTGCTACCGAATACGGCTTCGGATTCAAAATCACGATAGGTTATTCTCTTCATGTGGCTTCCGAATACTTCTCCATAAATGATAAAATTGTCATGTAAAATGTCTTTGATAAGCCGTACCTTTTCCGACAGCGGTTCCAAGATTGCGTTCAAGTTAAAAAGGCGTGTCTTTTCATCTAGCACTACGTTTCTAGATTGTATCCTGAACGTATTCTTCACGTAGCCAATACCGATATTAGAGCCATCCAATTTTTCGGTAGCTATTAAAGGTATGCCCGAATAAATTTGGCTTGTGATCTCGTGGTACTTGATAAGAGCCATCGTAAATAGATTAGAAACAGAACGGTCAGACTAGAAAATATCTAATAAGCTATTTCAATGAGTATGAAGACAGAATGAATGTAGCTTGAGTACGGAGCCGCTATTTATACTAAATATAAATCAACTAATCAACCAACCATCTGAAAAAAAAAAAAAAAAAAAAAAAAATTTTTTTTTTTTTTTTTTTTTTTTTTTTTTCAGATGGTTGGTTGATTAGTTGATTTATATTTAGTATAAATAGCGGCTCCGTACTCAAGCTACATTCATTCTGTTGGTTTCTAAAGATATTTCTAAGTTGGCTGCTACAGTTCTAAGTTGGCCGTTAAAGCTATATTTCTAAGTTGGCTACTAAAGCTATATTTCTTTAGCCAATCATTGTAGATGGCGCTGCAGTCTATATATATAGTATATATATAGTATATCTATTAGGGTGGGTGGGAGTGGAATTTATTTCTTCTACTGTACGGTCATGCATAAACTAGCTCCTGACCCACTTCTTTTAAAATAGGATGAAATAGCATAATTTATACAGTATTGGCTTTGAAAACAAGACTTTTGTCTGACAAATTACTGCAGGTTTTCATGAAATCAGGATAGATCATAGGCTTTTATAGAAAAATCTAACTCTCCATCAATCTTGCTGAAAACCTATTACGAGTGACCCGTTGCTGGCGAGACACAATGAGCGTGTAGTCATGTTAGCCATAGTATATATAGACAAGCTTCAAGGGTGGGCGTGGCACCTGAAAAAAAAAAAAAAAAAAAAAAAAAAAAAAAAAAAAAATTTTTTTTTTTTTTTTTTTTTTTTTTTTTTTTTTTTTTTTCAAGGTTGGTTGGTTGGTTGATTACATTCTCTATATATAGTATCGCTGACGTGCCACTTCATCAGTCTATCTCAATCTTTGCCAGCAACGGCTGTCCCTCGCCGATAGCAACCCTCTCTAAGCGATAATCTATAAGGTCATCTGGTCGAGCCTTATCAGATATCATGCATCCGCTCGCCAGAGTATAAATACCGGCCTCTCGCCCCAGCTCATTCATTCTGACCCTCTGCTTTTTGAAATGGCCACTCTATCATTTGACTCTCTGACGGACGAACGAGTTGATTGCGACTGTGTCATAATGCCGCAATGGAACGTATTGAACACCCCTCGCATATCTTGTGAATTGATATGTAATTACGACCGTTCTATGAAAATGCCAGCTCCAGCCATTATTCCCAAACCTAAGCCAGTTCTCATTCAAAAACCAGCACCAGCACTTAAACCAGATCCAGTTCCCACACCTAATCCAGATCCAGTTCCCACACCTAAGCCTGATCCAGTTCTCACACCTAAGCCTGATCCAGTTCCCACACCTGATCCAGTTCAAATTTCAATACCCATGTCAGAGATGATGTATTTTAAAGTACCAACGCTATTAAGCCCGCTACCAAAATCTCCAATTTCAGAAGACCCGTCCAAAGTAACAGTTTATCGCCCTTGGAAGCCTCCACCGAAGATAGATTTCGTGGTACGGCCTAAACTAAAAACTGCCGGCTTTGAAGATCCTAGAATTCGAAGACGGCAGGGCATAGTCGTTCTCAAGTCAATCGTCGATCTGAGAGATGGCAAATGTTACAGCCACATACAAACAGAGGTCAGGAAAAATTACTGTTGGGTTTAAGCCCAAACGATTTATAAAAAAAATCGGGTCGAACGAAGTGTCTCATGGCAGATTACTGTCTTTGACACTTCGTTCGACCCGTTTTTTTTGTAACAATTATATTGCCAATATTGGATGCGTTTAAGATTTTGACTTAAGATTTTTGACTTAAGAATTTGAATGGATATTTTTATAACTGAAGTCTTGGAGATATATATTTTTATATAACTTAAAACAGTTTGGCAAAAAAATATTATTTTCAAATCAAAAACTATAAAATTGAAATTATAAACTTTGAAAAATTGCTTTTAGTATCTTGAAAAAATTATAGAAATCGGCCAAAGACACTTTAACATGATATATATAGGTTAGCTAGAGTCAATCAACCAATCAACCAACCTTGAAAAAAAAAAAAAAAAAAAAAAAAAAAAAAAAAAAAATTTTTTTTTTTTTTTTTTTTTTTTTTTTCAAGGTTGGTTGATTGATTGATTGACTCTAGCTAACCTATATATATCATGTTAAAGTGTATACACTATCATTGTCCAGCAATGCTTATCTGCGTTTATAAAAATGCATCCTGTTCAGCATCCTATTTCATAGCAAATGAGTTATACAATATCCTGTTTCCGCGTTTAGCGACAAATAATTCTATAAATAGCCTTATCTCATCCTGTTTTCGTAGAAACTGACTTATGCAATATCCTGTCTTCAGATTGACAATATCCTGTTTCCACGTCCAGCGACTCTATAATAAGCCTTATCTTATCCTGTTTTCGTAGAAACTGACTTATGCAATATCCTTCAGATTGACTATATAAGCTCTGGCATTTGATCGAATAGCCATTCTCTCTTCGGAGCTTTAAACTACCAATATGTATAAAGCTCAATGCTCTCTGAAGAAACTTAAAGCGGTAAACTCGCTACGAAACCGTTTTGGGGTTATCGAGCTGTTTCCCAAAAACCTTTCGCCTACCGTTAAGAAATTGGAAGAGTATCCACACTTCCAAACCATGATCGGTGAAGGCAAGATTTGTGTATTCTGTCTATACATGACGTCCGATTTGAAGATTGAATTCAAAAAACGTACTCTGACGGACAAGATAACGAATACAATCCCAGCCATAGGCAGAGAGGCCAAGACAAACTATCCGCTGAGACCTCAGGAGATTAAATGGAGCACTCTGATGAACCGATATAAAAGACCCCCCAGCGAAGCCAACAGAACCAACGCCGACGTGAGAATTGGTTTCAAGTGCCCCAACAATCAGTTTCTTGTAAAGTCCTATTTTACGTTTGGTCAGCGAACCGTCGGACAAGGATGCGCCCATATCATACAGACTTTGAACGTGCCATTCCTGTTCTTTGTGAGGCGTCCTGGCGAGACACGAGTAAAACCGGACAACAGATACTTTGCTGGCGACAAGCTCCATTATTACGACCGTTTCATATTGATTGCCGACTCCAGTTACAAGGTGCCTGCTGGGACCACATACATTCTGTTTACAACTCAAAAAAACTTTTTCAGTTTGGACATTGTGCCAGAGAATTTAGAGTTGGGCTTCGAAACCAAAAATCCTTTGGTAGAACGCATAACAAAAATAGATGGTATGTACGACATATCCGTACCAACGCCCATGATACAGCATATAGATGATGAAGACGACTCTCCCGTAGAAATGAGTACTGATAGAATAACATCTAAATATTTTGATAAGCCAACGTCTCCAATCTCAGAGCCATCCCAAGAGCCAGAGATCTATTTTCCTGAATCATCCCAAGAGTCGTCCCAAGAACCAGAGCCAGAGATCTATTTTCCTGTGGACAGAAGAACAATAGTCATAACAACAAACTTTGCAGCCCAATACAAGTCTCTGACTTTTAAAGACTGGAAAAACTTGAAAGATCGCCCCGACAATAACTTTGTACGCCCCTACGGACCAGATCTACCTGGACTTGACCTGAGAATTAAATCGGTAAAACGGAAGGCTGAAACGATTCCCAAGAGTGCCAAGAAACATAAGCCATCTTTCAAGGAGGCGGCCACAAATACAGAGCCAGTGTTTAAATGCCCACCTGAGCCAGTTTTTAAACGTCCAGCGCCCATTGAAAGTCCTGAGATATGTCCCATTGAAGATCCTGAATCCATTGAAAGTCCAGAGCCCGTTGAAGATCCTGAACCCATTGAAAGTCCAGAGCCCGTTGAAGATCCTGAACCCATTGAAAGTCCTGAGATATGCCCCATTGAAAATCCTGAGATATGTCCCATTGAAAATCCAGCTCCCATTGAAAATCCAACTCCCATTGAAAATCCAACTCCCATTGAAAATCCAGAATATTTTTATGGATGGCCTACTATTGAAAGCTCAGAGGTACAAACTGAACTGGATGAGCTTGATAATATTTTATGTACGCCTTTATCCATGCCAGCGGATACGCTAGACTCGTTGATGGATGATCTTATGACGCCATCAACTATACAGTATACGATGGAACCGCTGGAGACTCAGTCAGGATTTGAACTGCCAGATTTTATGTAACTATAAAAATATGTAAAATTTAAAAAATTTGGGTCAAACGAGGCTTCCTCATGTTTAGATTTGTCATTATGACTTATCTTTACGATGGAAGCCTCGTTTGACCCATTTTTTTTAAATCAAAATGTTACCAATGTTGGTATTGAAAAAAAAATAACTTGTAAATTTTATCAGAACAATAAAAAAATATTTAAAAAAAAATGGGTCATGTTTAGATTTGTCAGTATGACTTATCTTTACAATGGAAGCCTCGTTTGACCCACTTTTTTAAATCAAAATGCTACCAATATTGGATTTGTAAAAAAATAACTTGTAAATTTTATCAGATTAATTAGAAAGTGACACATGACAATACTTTATCCATCTAAGTCACATTAAAATCAACCAACCAACCAACCTTAAAAAAAAAAAAAAAAAAAAAAAAAAAAAAAAAAAAAAAAAATTTTTTTTTTTTTTTTTTTTTTTTTTTTCTTTCCAAGGTTGGTTGGTTGGTTGATATATATTTGTTTCCTCGTTCATCACTTTTCATTTATTAAGATTAACTTTTTCAATTTAATCCTAACATGTTTTTATCCAAAGGCTAAGTTTCAAAGCCTCATTTTAAATGAAACCTGTTAATTTTGATCATGTCTATCTTAAACGTGGATCGCTTGGCCATCCAAGAGGCCTTCATGAAAATTAAAACTATAACAAATCGTAGCAATTAGATGTTTGAACTGAGTCCATAATCCTTTAAAATTTATCTAAGCCATAGTAGCCTTTCAATTTTGACCGTTTAAACGTGGATTAGCTATGCAAGAGGTCATGATAAAACTGAGTCACGCTGAGCGTTGCCTGTATCTGAAACATGTTAAACGAAGACCTTTGACATGGCAATTGAAAACGGGGTATCGCTTAGCAGGCAAAATTTAAACGAGCTGAGCCATAAACGTAACCATTGAACACTGGGCCATGCTTAGCGGTAGCAGCCCATATTGTAAAAATAATATTTACGAGATACAATGGCAAAGCGACAAATGAAAAGCTTAAATGTAGCGGCCCAGTCTATGGCATCATTTTAAATGTTAATATTGAGCCATCCAAGAGACCTTAATAGAATCAGCTTACTGAACAGGTGAAAAACGTAGAGAGTCCATATTGTAAAAATTTAAAATTATAAAATTCAAAAGTGGATATATGTAGGAAGTGTGTTAAGTTTTAAAGTCACATGACCACTCTTAAAATAAAACCAACCAGACAACCTTGAAAAAAAAAAAAAAAAAAAAAAAAAAAAAAAAATTTTTTTTTTTTTTTTTTTTTTTTTTTTTTTTTTTTTTTTCAAGGTTGTCTGGTTGGTTTTATTTTAAGAGTGGGTGTGGTCATGTGACTAGTAAATATCATCGAATCAAAAAGTGATATAACCGAGATTAATTTCGGTGCTAAAAAGAAGAACCCAAATTGTCTTCCCAACTGGCTGAACCCAGATTAGGTATTTTTTAGCTTAAAATCTTAGCTGATCTGAGTTTGGTCGTTGGTAAAAAATATCAGCGGATTTTTCTAAGGCCCAAATGAAATTCTTTCAAACTAAATCTGCCAGACTAGAATTTTATTAAGAATCTGAGTTACACAACGAGAAGCACTTTGGGGGAGCCACTTTGATTTAGAAAAATAGAGCGTTTCTTTAAAGTCAGATCTGTCTCGGTACTACGTTTTGGGCTCGTCCAAGCTTCAGATCCGCTGGTTTTCGTTAGACTTCTTAGAGATTTTGACCTTGACCCCGAACGAAGAGGTTATTGACCCCAAGGAAAAGGTTATGACCCCCATGAACTGAGTCGATACACTGAGTCGATACACTGTTTAAATTTCTTCGTACTTGGACAATCTGTGTTTCAAACTATCATTTTCAGCTTTCAAACTATCATTTTCAGTTTTCAAGATAGTCATTTCTGCTTTCAGCCTTTCCATTGCCTCTTTCAGGCTAGCAATTTCGTTCACGTGTAAATTATAAATAATTTCCAAATATTCCAGTTTTTGGATTTGCAGCATTTCTCTCAGTTCCCTGATATTATTTTCGTAACTCTCTTTCATTTTTTTCATTTCGGCCTCTATCCCTTTGCATCGTCCCAATACGGGCATCACGCATTGAATGCACATCTGTTGAAGTCTGCTGGGTTCCCAATAATCTTCTTTCACGACTTCGTAAAACATCTTGTAATCTTGTTCGGTCTGCATACCTGGCATAAAAAACATCTTTTGTCCGTTGTTCAGATGCAAGAAGTATTGGGTGCGCCTGCTAGCCGACTTGAAATTTCTAGATACGGGCAGTACCAGGTTCAATTTTATGTCTGGCAAATGTTTGATTTTGATTTGATATTTTCCGTTGATGAATACCTTTGGAATTTTGAGCAATTTATCGGGAAGTATGTTGGCATAGTTCTGAGTTATGAGTTTCAGGATGCCTCCGTTCCAGAGCGTAACCAGGACCAGCCTGTAATCTTTGGGCAGCGTCTCTTGGATGTAAAAATGGTTCATGTTACCTACCCCTTTACGGTCTTCGAACGAAAAATTACAGCTGGATTGGCGGCGGCTGAGATATCCCAGCGTATTAACCAAATGCCAGGCGGTCTCTATAGATTTACTTTTCAGGCATCTGTAACCGACATACGGTCGTTCGTCTGGCCTGATCCTACCCCACACGTTCTTGTGAAAATGATCTTCTGAATGAGTTACCACGACCATGTGCCTATGCTGCCTGAATTTGGGATTGGGTTCCTTCCCGCCGTCGCACCAACATGAAAATGGCAAGGTTTGGGTCAAGCCGTCGTCTCTATCCATGGATCTTATAAAATCTCTATAGGCTACGGCTCGCACCATGACGTGGATGAACGCTAGGTTGCCTTCAAGATATTTCAGCACGCAAGAGGCGGCTAAATTCAGCGTTTCGTCTTCAAACGGTACGGGTGGAGGCTCTAAATCGATCGTCCAGACGGGTTCGTAGGCCCAGTCGTCCATGAAGAAACGCGTATGATCGAAAAAATCTTCTTTTGCGCACATTGGGCTAAAATCGAAAAATTCGTACTCGTCAGCAGGATCTTCTTCATCAACAGGATCCACTTCAATAGGCTCAGGCTCAGGTTCAGGCATACTAAATCTAAAATTTCTAAAGCATTCCAGCAAATGATCAGCGGCGCCGTTCTTACCCCCGCTTACGAATGTGTATCGGCCCTCGCACCAAACGCAGCATCTTCGGGGGTTCAAGCCGATTTCATTCTTACAATGCCTTTCATAATCTTTGGGCAAGACGAGAACGTTGCAGCGTGGACATGAAAACGGAGTTCTGTCGCGTAGGAGAGCGTTTGCATATCTCTTCAAATTGGGACCGGCAGGCATGATGAATGGTAAGACTAAATATTTGGGACAGTATATATAGGCAAAATATGATTGACAGAGGTGATCAGCAAATTTAGATAAACTGTTACTTTAGCATGATATATATAGGCTAGCTAGAGTCAATCAATCAATCAACCAACCTTGAAAAAAAAAAAAAAAAAAAAAAAAAAAAAAAAAAAAAAAATTTTTTTTTTTTTTTTTTTTTTTTTTTTTTCAGGGTTGGTGGATTGCCTCTAGCCAACCTATATATATATCGTGCTAAAGTATCTACACTATCATTGTCCAGAAATGCCATAGTAGGTTGGTTCGTGTCTATATAAATGATGACGCCCAAACAGTTATTGTGTCTTTTTTTTGGCAATTTGAAGATATATATATATGCGCTGCATCCCAATTTAAAGTATATACACTCTCGCATGTGACTTGTGTATCGACTCAGTGTATCGACTCAGTAAAAATCTTGTCGTGACGTCATAGAGTCAAATACTCCCCCAAAGTGCTTCTCGTTGTGTAACTCAGATTCTTAATAAAATTCTAGTCTGGCAGATTTAGTTTGAAAGAATTTCATTTGGGCCTTAGAAAAATCCGCTGATATTTTTTACCAACGACCAAACTCAGATCAGCTAAGATTTTAAGCTAAAAAATACCTAATCTGGGTTCAGCCAGTTGGGAAGACAATTTGGGTTCTTCTTTTTAGCACCGAAATTAATCTCGGTTATATCACTTTTTGATTCGATGATATTTACTAGTCACATGACCACACCCACTCTTAAAATAAAACCAACCAGACAACCTTGAAAAAAAAAAAAAAAAAAAAAAAAAAAAAAAAAAAATTTTTTTTTTTTTTTTTTTTTTTTTTTTTTTTTTTTCAAGGTTGTCTGGTTGGTTTTATTTTAAGAGTGGTCATGTGACTTTAAAACTTAACACACTTCCTACATATATCCACTTTTGAATTTTATAATTTTAAATTTTTACAATATGGACTCTCTACGTTTTTCACCTGTTCAGTAAGCTGATTCTATTAAGGTCTCTTGGATGGCTCAATATTAACATTTAAAATGATGCCATAGACTGGGCCGCTACATTTAAGCTTTTCATTTGTCGCTTTGCCATTGTATCTCGTAAATATTATTTTTACAATATGGGCTGCTACCGCTAAGCATGGCCCAGTGTTCAATGGTTACGTTTATGGCTCAGCTCGTTTAAATTTTGCCTGCTAAGCGATACCCCGTTTTCAATTGCCATGTCAAAGGTCTTCGTTTAACATGTTTCAGATACAGGCAACGCTCAGCGTGACTCAGTTTTATCATGACCTCTTGCATAGCTAATCCACGTTTAAACGGTCAAAATTGAAAGGCTACTATGGCTTAGATAAATTTTAAAGGATTATGGACTCAGTTCAAACATCTAATTGCTACGATTTGTTATAGTTTTAATTTTCATGAAGGCCTCTTGGATGGCCAAGCGATCCACGTTTAAGATAGACATGATCAAAATTAACAGGTTTCATTTAAAATGAGGCTTTGAAACTTAGCCTTTGGATAAAAACATGTTAGGATTAAATTGAAAAAGTTAATCTTAATAAATGAAAAGTGATGAACGAGGAAACAAATATATATCAACCAACCAACCAACCTTGGAAAAAAAAAAAAAAAAAAAAAAAAAAAAAAAATTTTTTTTTTTTTTTTTTTTTTTTTTTTTTTTTTTTTAAGGTTGGTTGGTTGGTTGATTTTAATGTGACTTAGATGGATAAAGTATTGTCATGTGTCACTTTCTAATTAATCTGATAAAATTTACAAGTTATTTTTTTACAAATCCAATATTGGTAGCATTTTGATTTAAAAAAGTGGGTCAAACGAGGCTTCCATTGTAAAGATAAGTCATACTGACAAATCTAAACATGACCCATTTTTTTTTAAATATTTTTTTATTGTTCTGATAAAATTTACAAGTTATTTTTTTTTCAATACCAACATTGGTAACATTTTGATTTAAAAAAAATGGGTCAAACGAGGCTTCCATCGTAAAGATAAGTCATAATGACAAATCTAAACATGAGGAAGCCTCGTTTGACCCAAATTTTTTAAATTTTACATATTTTTATAGTTACATAAAATCTGGCAGTTCAAATCCTGACTGAGTCTCCAGCGGTTCCATCGTATACTGTATAGTTGATGGCGTCATAAGATCATCCATCAACGAGTCTAGCGTATCCGCTGGCATGGATAAAGGCGTACATAAAATATTATCAAGCTCATCCAGTTCAGTTTGTACCTCTGAGCTTTCAATAGTAGGCCATCCATAAAAATATTCTGGATTTTCAATGGGAGTTGGATTTTCAATGGGAGTTGGATTTTCAATGGGAGCTGGATTTTCAATGGGACATATCTCAGGATTTTCAATGGGGCATATCTCAGGACTTTCAATGGGTTCAGGATCTTCAACGGGCTCTGGACTTTCAATGGGTTCAGGATCTTCAACGGGCTCTGGACTTTCAATGGATTCAGGATCTTCAATGGGACATATCTCAGGACTTTCAATGGGCGCTGGACGTTTAAAAACTGGCTCAGGTGGGCATTTAAACACTGGCTCTGTATTTGTGGCCGCCTCCTTGAAAGATGGCTTATGTTTCTTGGCACTCTTGGGAATCGTTTCAGCCTTCCGTTTTACCGATTTAATTCTCAGGTCAAGTCCAGGTAGATCTGGTCCGTAGGGGCGTACAAAGTTATTGTCGGGGCGATCTTTCAAGTTTTTCCAGTCTTTAAAAGTCAGAGACTTGTATTGGGCTGCAAAGTTTGTTGTTATGACTATTGTTCTTCTGTCCACAGGAAAATAGATCTCTGGCTCTGGTTCTTGGGACGACTCTTGGGATGATTCAGGAAAATAGATCTCTGGCTCTTGGGATGGCTCTGAGATTGGAGACGTTGGCTTATCAAAATATTTAGATGTTATTCTATCAGTACTCATTTCTACGGGAGAGTCGTCTTCATCATCTATATGCTGTATCATGGGCGTTGGTACGGATATGTCGTACATACCATCTATTTTTGTTATGCGTTCTACCAAAGGATTTTTGGTTTCGAAGCCCAACTCTAAATTCTCTGGCACAATGTCCAAACTGAAAAAGTTTTTTTGAGTTGTAAACAGAATGTATGTGGTCCCAGCAGGCACCTTGTAACTGGAGTCGGCAATCAATATGAAACGGTCGTAATAATGGAGCTTGTCGCCAGCAAAGTATCTGTTGTCCGGTTTTACTCGTGTCTCGCCAGGACGCCTCACAAAGAACAGGAATGGCACGTTCAAAGTCTGTATGATATGGGCGCATCCTTGTCCGACGGTTCGCTGACCAAACGTAAAATAGGACTTTACAAGAAACTGATTGTTGGGGCACTTGAAACCAATTCTCACGTCGGCGTTGGTTCTGTTGGCTTCGCTGGGGGGTCTTTTATATCGGTTCATCAGAGTGCTCCATTTAATCTCCTGAGGTCTCAGCGGATAGTTTGTCTTGGCCTCTCTGCCTATGGCTGGGATTGTATTCGTTATCTTGTCCGTCAGAGTACGTTTTTTGAATTCAATCTTCAAATCGGACGTCATGTATAGACAGAATACACAAATCTTGCCTTCACCGATCATGGTTTGGAAGTGTGGATACTCTTCCAATTTCTTAACGGTAGGCGAAAGGTTTTTGGGAAACAGCTCGATAACCCCAAAACGGTTTCGTAGCGAGTTTACCGCTTTAAGTTTCTTCAGAGAGCATTGAGCTTTATACATATTGGTAGTTTAAAGCTCCGAAGAGAGAATGGCTATTCGATCAAATGCCAGAGCTTATATAGTCGATCTGAAGGATATTGCATAAGTCAGTTTCTACGAAAACAGGATAAGATAAGGCTTATTATAGAGTCGCTGGACGTGGAAACAGGATATTGTCAATCTGAAGACAGGATATTGCATAAGTCAGTTTCTACGAAAACAGGATGAGATAAGGCTATTTATAGAATTATTTGTCGCTAAACGCGGAAACAGGATATTGTATAACTCATTTGCTATGAAATAGGATGCTGAACAGGATGCATTTTTATAAACGCAGATAAGCATTGCTGGACAATGATAGTGTATACACTTTAACATGATATATATAGGTTAGCTAGAGTCAATCAATCAATCAACCAACCTTGAAAAAAAAAAAAAAAAAAAAAAAAAAAAAAAAAATTTTTTTTTTTTTTTTTTTTTTTTTTTTTTTTTTCAAGGTTGGTTGATTGGTTGATTGACTCTAGCTAACCTATATATATCATGTTAAAGTGTCTTTGGCCGATTTCTATAATTTTTTCAAGATACTAAAAGCAATTTTTCAAAGTTTATAATTTCAATTTTATAGTTTTTGATTTGAAAATAATATTTTTTTGCCAAACTGTTTTAAGTTATATAAAAATATATATCTCCAAGACTTCAGTTATAAAAATATCCATTCAAATTCTTAAGTCAAAAATCTTAAGTCAAAATCTTAAACGCATCCAATATTGGCAATATAATTGTTACAAAAAAAACGGGTCGAACGAAGTGTCAAAGACAGTAATCTGCCATGAGACACTTCGTTCGACCCGATTTTTTTTATAAATCGTTTGGGCTTAAACCCAACAGTAATTTTTCCTGACCTCTGTTTGTATGTGGCTGTAACATTTGCCATCTCTCAGATCGACGATTGACTTGAGAACGACTATGCCCTGCCGTCTTCGAATTCTAGGATCTTCAAAGCCGGCAGTTTTTAGTTTAGGCCGTACCACGAAATCTATCTTCGGTGGAGGCTTCCAAGGGCGATAAACTGTTACTTTGGACGGGTCTTCTGAAATTGGAGATTTTGGTAGCGGGCTTAATAGCGTTGGTACTTTAAAATACATCATCTCTGACATGGGTATTGAAATTTGAACTGGATCAGGTGTGGGAACTGGATCAGGCTTAGGTGTGAGAACTGGATCAGGCTTAGGTGTGGGAACTGGATCTGGTTTAGGTGTGGGAACTGGATCTGGTTTAAGTGCTGGTGCTGGTTTTTGAATGAGAACTGGCTTAGGTTTGGGAATAATGGCTGGAGCTGGCATTTTCATAGAACGGTCGTAATTACATATCAATTCACAAGATATGCGAGGGGTGTTCAATACGTTCCATTGCGGCATTATGACACAGTCGCAATCAACTCGTTCGTCCGTCAGAGAGTCAAATGATAGAGTGGCCATTTCAAAAAGCAGAGGGTCAGAATGAATGAGCTGGGGCGAGAGGCCGGTATTTATACTCTGGCGAGCGGATGCATGATATCTGATAAGGCTCGACCAGATGACCTTTTAGATTATCGCTTAGAGAGGGTTGCTATCGGCGAGGGACAGCCGTTGCTGGCAAAGATTGAGATAGACTGATGAAGTGGCACGTCAGCGATACTATATATAGAGAATGTAATCAACCAACCAACCAACCTTGAAAAAAAAAAAAAAAAAAAAAAAAAAAAAAAAAAAAAAAATTTTTTTTTTTTTTTTTTTTTTTTTTTTTTTTCAGGTGCCACGCCCACCCTTGAAGCTTGTCTATATATACTATGGCTAACATGACTACACGCTCATTGTGTCTCGCCAGCAACGGGTCACTCGTAATAGGTTTTCAGCAAGATTGATGGAGAGTTAGATTTTTCTATAAAAGCCTATGATCTATCCTGATTTCATGAAAACCTGCAGTAATTTGTCAGACAAAAGTCTTGTTTTCAAAGCCAATACTGTATAAATTATGCTATTTCATCCTATTTTAAAAGAAGTGGGTCAGGAGCTAGTTTATGCATGACCGTACAGTAGAAGAAATAAATTCCACTCCCACCCACCCTAATAGATATACTATATATATACTATATATATAGACTGCAGCGCCATCTACAATGATTGGCTAAAGAAATATAGCTTTAGTAGCCAACTTAGAAATATAGCTTTAACGGCCAACTTAGAACTGTAGCAGCCAACTTAGAAATATCTTTAGAAACCAACAGAATGAATGTAGCTTGAGTACGGAGCCGCTATTTATACTAAATATAAATCAACTAATCAACCAACCATCTGAAAAAAAAAAAAAAAAAAAAAAAAAAAAAAAAAAAAAAAATTTTTTTTTTTTTTTTTTTTTTTTTTTTTTTTTTTTCAGATGGTTGGTTGATTAGTTGATTTATATTTAGTATAAATAGCGGCTCCGTACTCAAGCTACATTCATTCTGTCTTCATACTCATTGAAATAGCTTATTAGATATTTTCTAGTCTGACCGTTCTGTTTCTAATCTATTTACGATGGCTCTTATCAAGTACCACGAGATCACAAGCCAAATTTATTCGGGCATACCTTTAATAGCTACCGAAAAATTGGATGGCTCTAATATCGGTATTGGCTACGTGAAGAATACGTTCAGGATACAATCTAGAAACGTAGTGCTAGATGAAAAGACACGCCTTTTTAACTTGAACGCAATCTTGGAACCGCTGTCGGAAAAGGTACGGCTTATCAAAGACATTTTACATGACAATTTTATCATTTATGGAGAAGTATTCGGAAGCCACATGAAGAGAATAACCTATCGTGATTTTGAATCCGAAGCCGTATTCGGTAGCAAGACTGTCTTTTTTCGGGCCTTCGACATCTACCAACTGGATTCAGATACGTTTATGAAGTATAGCGACGCCGTGAACATTTTCCAGCGAGTGAAGCTACCCCACGTACCCATCTTAGATTTAGATTACCAAACGATAGGGGATCTGTACGAAAAAGTTGAAACGTATCCCAGCGCTTATGCAGAGTGTCCGCTAGAAGGATTCGTCATGAAGGCCGACGCTGAAGAATCTCCACGCTCTAGGAACATTTTTAAGGTTAAGCGTAAGCAGTTCAACGAACAAGCTCTGAACAAGTACAAGATCAAAAATTATGTAAATTATAATAGATACCTATCTGCGTACTCCAAAATCGGCGAAGACTTTGAAAAAATCAAAGAAGAAATGGTGAGCGATTCGCTAAAAGATATAATTTCAGTCTATGAAAAGGACTGCAGCTATGACTTGGACTCGATTCGTAGAGAGATTGAAAACGAGGCGGATAAGCTTATAAAGAAGTTTTCTAGATCAAAGATAATAACTAAATAAACAACTAACTTGAAAAAAAAAAAAAAAAAAAAAAAAAAAAATTTTTTTTTTTTTTTTTTTTTTTTTTTTTTTTTTTCATGCCACGCCCACTCATGGATATTCTATATAAATAGTGGTTCCGTACTCAAGCTACCATCATTCTTCCATTGCCTCTGTTTATTGAAAGATCATAGCGCAATCATGTATCTGAAAATTTGTTTTGATACCAAACCTGCACTCATCGCTGCTACTGTTGGTAGAGATGTTTATTTCATAGCCGTCGATGTTGGCAAATATCTAGGCTACGCGTCACCTTACAACTTTGCACATCGATATTCCAACAAGGATCTGGCTAATCTATATCCCAATGCACAACGCTTGAACATGAGTTCCAGGCGCGTGTTTGATTTCAACGATATGCTTCAGGTACTTGTGAAGACGCACCGAATGCCTATCGAGGAGATCTACCGTATCCAGAAACTGTGGACCGATGGCCGGGTAACCTCTACGTATCCCAGCATTATACCGTTCAGCAGAAGGATGGCCTTTGAAATCACAGTTCGAAACGAAGGCGAGATGAATTTACAAGATTGGCTTAAAGGGTATTACGAATACTCGAGCGCAGTCTGCGAACAACATACGAATATCTACGCACCCCCGTCGGTAGAATCCAGGTATGGGGATACTGAAGAAGAGAAACCTAGCAACTTTTCCATGCGTGTGCGAGCTGAAGGTATATGGTCTGTCAAATCGGGCGACATGCTTCAAGAATTGACTGCTACGGTTAAGAGAAAGTTTGAGGAAATAGAAAAAGACTATGTAGTTGACGAAAAAGACAGAGCGTATGAGTTGACCGTCAAGCTGGCTCGTAGAGAGAGAGTTTAATTATGTTAAACTACCAACTGTGAAAAAAAATGTTTGAGTCAATCAACCAATCAACCAACCTTTGAAAAAAAAAAAAAAAAAAAAAAAAATATTTTTTTTTTTTTTTTTTTTTTTTTTTTTTTTTATGGTTGGTTGATTGATTGATTGACTCTAGCTAGCCTATATATATCATGCTAAAGTAACAGTTTATCTAAATTTGCTGATGTGCCACCACCTCTGTCAAAATTTTCAATTTTTTTTTAAATTTGAAAAAAAACGACTGAAAAGTAATTAAATTGCTTATTTTACTATGTATATGTAATAAGAATCATGATTCCACGATTAGTTTTCAAAAATATTTTTATTTTAAGATTACGTTTCTAAAGTTGGCCAAAATTTTCATTTTTTTTTTAATTTGAAAAAAAAAACGACTGAAAGTAATTAAATTGCTTATTTTACTATGTATATGTAATAAGAATCACGATTCCACGATTAGTTTTCAAAAATATTTTTATTTTAAGGTTACGTTTCTAAAGTTGGTCGAATTTGCAATAGTCAACTCAAAGTCTAAATCTTCATTTTTGAAAATATACTTAATTCAATTAGTATAATCTGAAGACAGGATATTGCATAAGTCAGTTTCTACGAAAACAGGATGAGATAAGGCTTATTTTAGATGAGACAGGATATTGCCAATCTGAAGACAGGATATTGCATAAGTCAGTTTCTACGAGAACAGGATGAGATAAGGCTTATTATAGATGTCGCGGAAACAGGATATTGTATAACTCATTTGCTATGAAAACAGGATGCATTTTTATAGACGCAGATAAGCATTGCTGGACAATGATAATGTATATACTTTAGCATAATATATATAGGTTAGCTAGAGGCAATCAATCAATTAACCAACCTTAAAAAAAAAAAAAAAAAAAAAAAAAAAAATTTTTTTTTTTTTTTTTTTTTTTTTTTTTTTTTTTCAAGGTTGGTTGATTGATTGACTCTAGCTAACCTATATATATCATGCTAAAGTAACAGTTTATCTAAATTTGCTGATGTGCCACCACCTCTGTCAAAATTTTCATTTTTTTTTTAAATTTGAAAAAAAACGACTGAAAAGTAATTAAATTGCTTATTTTACTATGTATATGTAATAAGAATCACGATTCCACGATTAGTTTTCAAAAATATTTTTATTTTAAGATCACGTTTCTAAAGTTGGTCAAATTTTCAATTTTTTTTTTAAATTTGAAAAAAAACGACTGAAAAGTAATTAAATTGCTTATTTTACTATGTATATGTAATAAGAATCACGATTCTACGATTAGTTTTCAAAAATATTTTTATTTTAAGATCACGTTTCTAAAGTTGGTCGAATTTGCAAAATTTTCAATTTTTTTTAAATTTGAAAAAAAACGACTGAAAAGTAATTAAATTGCTTATTTTACTATGTATATGTAATAAGAATCACGATTCCACGATTAGTTTTGAAAAATATTTTTATTTTAAGATCACGTTTCTAAAGTTGGTTGAATTTGCAATAGTCAACTCAAAGTCTAAATCTTCATTTTTGAAAATATACTTAAGTCAATTAGCATTATAAATATATATCAACCAACCAACCTTGAAAAAAAAAAAAAAAAAAAAAAAAAAAAAAAAAAAAAAATTTTTTTTTTTTTTTTTTTTTTTTTTTTTTTCAAGGTTGGTTGATTGATTGATTGACTCTAGCTAGCCTATATATATATCATGCTAAAGTAACAGTTTATCTAAATTTGCTGATGTGTCATCACCTCTGTCAAAATTTTCAATTTTTTTTAAATTTGAAAAAAAACGACTGAAAAGTAATTAAATTGCTTATTTTACTATGTATATGTAATAAGAATCACGATTCCACGATTAGTTTTCAAAAATATTTTTATTTTAAGATCACGTTTCTAAAGTTGGTCAAATTTGCAAAATTTTCAATTTTTTTTAAATTTGAAAAAAAACGACTGAAAAGTAATTAAATTGCTTATTTTACTATGTATATGTAATAAGAATTACGATTCCACGATTAGTTTTCAAAAATATTTTTATTTTAAGATCACGTTTCTAAAGTTGGTCAATATTGCAAAATTTTCATTTTTTTTTAAATTTGAAAAAAAAACGACTGAAAAGTAATTAATCTGCTTATTTTACTATGTATATGTAATAAGAATCACGATTCCACGATTAGTTTTCAAAAATATTTTTATTTTAAGATCACGTTTTTAAAGTTGGTCAAATTTGCAAAATTTTCAATTTTTTTTAAATTTGAAAATATACTTAATTCAATTAGCATTATAAATATATATCAACCAACCAACCTTAAAAAAATTGTAAAGTCTCAACTTAAACGTCTTAATTATTTTTTTATGCTGATAACCTCTTCAATACTAGCTTAATAGATTTTTTTTATAAATACTTAAATTAAGTCCCCTTAGAATCAAAGTCTTAAATTAAACCCGTCCAATGTTGGCACTATATCTATCGCAAAAAAATGGGTCGAACGAGGTGTCAAAGACAGAAATTCTGCCATGAGACACCTCGTTCGACCCATTTTTTTACTCTCATTTTAAAGATTAACACAAGCTCTCTATGGGTTGCTCATTAGATGACCTCCTGATGGTCATCTTCAACGGTCCGGTCATTTGGGATTTGTATAATTCATAATCCTCATATTCAAGTTTAAAAAATTTCCTCACCTGTAGTTGGTATGTGGCAAGGAAGTCTTCGAACTTGGTATGGGACCTTTCTACAAATCTAACACCTATGGCTTTCTCGAAGCTGAGCTTCATGTTAGCCTGGTATTTCACCATGGCCGAACCATCGAACATCTTATCAAACTCCTGTCTGCCCATGAACCCTCCCAAATGATGTTTGGCTTCGCTAATGGAGAAGATTCTCGTCTTAGCGAGCCATTTGGGTAAATCGATTTTAGGGTCCATTACATCTCGGACGGTGAGGCCTGCATATCTCTCGGCAAAATGGAGATCTAGAGGATGCCTTGAGTAGATAGCCAGGTCCTCAGCCCGGACAAACAGGGTGCCATCAGAGGCCATTAAGCATTTAAAGGCAACGCCATAGGCATAATTTTTTACATGGAAAAACATGACTGAGCTAATGAATCTAAGCAGCTAGTAGAGAGATCGACTAGCAATTGAAGAGCTCTCGCTGGACACTCGTATATATACCCGGTCTTATCAACAGATCTGATTGTAATTTTCTAGGAACCGCTTATCAAGAGGAAAGGCTTGCATAATATCCTGTCTCTTGAGCAATTTTTATCGATCTGATTATAACCGGGCATCCTGAGGAAAGGCTTACATAATATCCTGTCAACACTTCTCGAAAAATCTTTTTATAGAGATCTGATTGTAATTTTAATCGAAGCCGCTTATCAAGCATCCTGTCAATAGTTTCTCGAAAATCTTTTTATAGAGATCAGATCATAATAACTGGCTTGGCTACACTTAACCTTTAAAAATTTTAAATTTTACATAAAAAATGTAAATTTTAAATGAAAAAAATTAAATTTTTAAACTCAGATCCCTTAAATTTAGCTATTGAGTCTGTATATTTTAACAAGATTCATATTTATTTTATAGCTAAGCCATATCCCTTGAAAATTACAATCGGTACGCATTCAATGTTGGCTTGGCTACACTTAGCCTTTAAAAATTTTAAATTTTACACAAAAAATGTAAATTTTAAACGAAAAAATTAAATTTTTAAATTCAGATCCCTTAAATTTAGCTATCGAGTCTGTATATTTTACCAAGTTTCATATTTATCTTATAGCTAAGCCATATCCCTTGAAAATTAAGAGATCAGATTATAATGACTGCCACACTTAGTCTTTAAAAATTTTAAATTTTACACGAAAAAAATGTAAATTTTAAACGAAAAAATTAAAATTTTAAACTCAGATCCCTTAAATTTAGCTATCGAGTCTGTATATTTTACCAAGTTTCATATTTATCTTATAGCTAAGCCATATCCCTTGAAAATTTAGAATTATAATGACCGCCACACTTAGTCTTTAAAAATTTTAAATTTTATACAGTAAATTTTAAACGAAACAATTAAATTTTTAAACTCAGATACCTTAAATTTGTCTATAGATATTTTACCAAGATACAAGATTATCTTATAGCTAAGCCATATCCCTTGAAAATTACAAGTTCAAATCGGTACGCATCCAATGTTGGCACTCTATCTATCGCAAAAAAATGGGCCGAGCGAAGCCTCAATGACTTATGTCATGAGAGGCTTCGCTCGACCCATTTTTTTGCACCTCGTCCTGATCTTAAGACGAGGATTTATAGAAGTAGGGCTTGTTTCCCACCAAAACTTTTATTTTTCGGGGGAAATAGCCTAGCTCCAAGTCCCCATATCGTTCGCCGAATACATAGGTGTCCATGGGTACCGTTGCCAGGTACTCCTCCATGACATTCTTTAAGTCGGCCAAGAAACTCTCCATTGTGGCATTGGATGAGGTTATGGCTGCGAGCTTAACCTGGACAGGCCGCCTCAGGTTTAAGCTGCATTCGATGGGCGTAAGAATTTCAATCGGCCCCTGAAATAGGGAATCAAACTCTCCTGGATGCATATCCATCAATATTTTTGCATCCTCTAGTCCAAAGACGCATGTCTTGGCTAGAGACGGGGGTAGTTTCAAGCCCTCAGGAGCAATGTCCGTTACCGTTATATGGCACAAGTTCACCACTCTACTGGAGTTTTCATGCCCCATGTAATAGGCCACGTCTCGGCCTTTGATAAAAATTTGGTTGTCAAATGACAAAAAGCATGTCAATTTAACATTCAGTTCATCAGATAGAATTTGGAAGATCATTTTGGTAAGCAGTAGCTCAGAATGAAATGTCTCGTCCAGCAGCCTGTATATATACTAGCAGTAATCTTTAGTTCTATCTAAATTCCAAGTAAATATCTTATCTGCATCCTGTGACGCATGACGCACATCCTCATGCTATCGGATTAATTATATAAATAATTTTATCGTTCTAGAAGGACAGATTTTATCGCATCCTCAAAAAACAGCTGATACATCCTGTTTTCTTAGTAAAGCCTGATAAAACGAGGTCACGAATCGGGTATATATACGAGCTGCCTCTAAGAGCCTGCATCATTTTGACTTTTATTGCTATTGCCATAAGTCATGCTATTCACTATTGAACATCCACAGCTTGACGCTAAAATCCTATTCGTAGTCTCTGCGGATGGACTTTTGTTCGTCAGGGCCTCTGATGTGGCCAAGCTGATGGGTCGATCGAATGCTTATGTGAAAAAAACGACCAGGTTGAAGGTGAGCGATCTCGTTTACAGGAGGGTCAGGCTACCTATCTCTCTAGCCAATACCTGGGTGTATCCAGTCGACGAGATACATTTTGGAGATACCCTGTCGTCGTTGGGATTCGAGGCCATGCTGACATCCTCTAAAATCCAGATTCTAGACCCCATAGTACCCACCTCATGCATCCATAAAGCCATCCGAATTCGGATCGTGAGGGACTCTGACACATTCATAAATGAATTCTTAAAAGATTTCATAGACAGAACCATGCTGTTCTTCGATGGGGACCACGATGACGACCCTCGCCTCCACGAAGATAGATTTGAGACTATTTCTTGGACAGACACCCCTCCGTCCAAAATCAAAGTCTTTGTGGGGGATCGATCTAGATGGTACAAACTGATGCCTTAAATCTGGAGGGGGCAAAAAAATGGGCCGAACGAAACGTCTCATGGCAGATTTCTGTCTTTGACGCTTCGTTCGGCCCATTTTTTTGCGATAGATAGAGTGCCAATATTGGATGTTTATAAATTGAGACTTTGAATTAGAGAGAGATAATAATATTATTTTAATATTGAAACGATGCCTTTGAATCTGAGATAGCTAATGCCTTTGAGATAGAAATATCGAATAAGATTTTAAATCAACCAATCAACCAACCTTGAAAAAAAAAAAAAAAAAAAAAAAAAAAAAATTTTTTTTTTTTTTTTTTTTTTTTTTTTTTAAGGTTGGTTGATTGGTTGATTGACTTGGATTCATTCTTTATAAATAGCCGTACTCATTCTGTCTGAAATTTACAATATTGAATAAGGACATTTTTTAAATGAATGCTGTACCAATATTGAATATATTTTTTTAACGATTCGATAAACAAATAATATATTTTTAACGATTCGATAAACAAATAATAAATATTTTATTATTAAAAATAAAATATTTAAATAATAAATATTTTATTATTAAAATAAAATATTTAAATAATATATTTAAATTCTAAATATTTATTATTCAAACCGACAACTGAATCGAATCGTGAAAAATTCTGACGGGGTGGAGTTGCTCGAATAATACTTCTGGCGACTGTAGGTCTACCAACTTTCCAAATGGGCAAGATAATTGCAGATCTCCATCCTTCAGGGACATGACCGCTTTCAAACATGCAGTTTATCATGTTAAGGAGATTCGCCCTACTTTGCTGGTTGAGAGCTTTTAGTCTGCTGACGGTGACTCCGTCTTCACCAGGAGTTGTGTTTCTTGAAACACTAATTGCATTATTTAATTCCTCTAAGGAAAAGGACTTATTCCAGAGGATGCCTGAGTTGCTGAGATCATAGGGAATCCCAGGAAGAATTTCCCGATTCCCGAAATTTTCAGCAAAGGCTTGAGCTTGCTCCCTGCGGTCTGCAATATTGACGCCATTGAGGTTGATCGAGAACTGCGAGTCAGCCTCCGGGGCTCTCCTAGAGATCCCTTTGATAATTTTATAAATGCTGCCGGAATTGGCGTTAGCGCAAACGTTGCTCCAATAAGCTCGAGCTTGTTTTCTCATATAAAGTTTAAGCTGAGCAGAAAAGTTTTTGTACTGCAGCCAATGGTCCCTACTCAGGTAGACTTTTGAGAGACGGAGGAACTTTCGTTTTTGACCCAGCAGCCAAGCGCACTGGGAATCCCACCAGGGAGGATTATCATTCAGTTTCCAATTAACAGGGAAAGAGTTCTTTTTTGTAGACGCCTGAAAGATCTGTGCAAACTCTACAACGGTAGGGTTGACTTCATCTGTAAGCCAATCATTCATATTCTTGTCAACGGCAGACCAGTTAGTCCACGAACGCCTACAGTAAACAGGACTAGAGGGAAAATCAATGTGAATGGTAATCGGAAAATGGTCCGGGTCAAAAGGATCGGGGTGCACCTCAAGATAAGTTCTGCGAAACATTTCTGGGCTGGAGATTAATAAGTCAATCAGCGACATGAACCCATTTGGACTAATGTGAGTGGGCTTACTAGAGTTTAAAACACAAACATTACAGTTGAAAAGCCAATTTGCTATCACATCAGAACCAGGAGAATTGCAGGAGTTGCCCCAAGCCACATTCTTTTGATTGAATTCCCCTAAAATTAGGAAGGGGGGATGAAGATCTTTTACAAGATTTTGAAGCCAAGAATCTCGGAAGTTGCCATGGGCAGAATATAAGTTTATGATGGAAAGCCAACGATTAGAAAGCCAAACTCTAATACCAAAAGCTTCAACTCTGTCCGGATCGGAGAAGTCAGTATGAATCCGAGCTGAAGAGAGCTTGCTATTCACAGGGTGGTTGCTTTCTAAGTCTATTCTTAGTACTAGAAAACAAAGATTCGTTTGCCTATGCATCTTCAAAATAACCTCTTGATGATTGTGCAAGTTAACCACTATTATATAAAATGATATAGAAGAAACTTTTCTGATGGCCAAAGCATATTATATTTTGTTTCACGTATATAATTTTGTATTTAATATTGAATAATAAATAAACTTCGTTAATAACTTGACCTACAAGATATAATGGTGAAAATTTCGGAATTTATTTCTGGGGCACGCTTTTTCCATTGGACGTCTTTTCCTAACACCTACAGTCGGTAACAAAAGTGTCCGAACACTAGCAAAAATTCCTATATAAAAAAAGTACACTTAATACAGTTTTGTTAAATAAATCTTTGTCGAATCCTGTTCTTAGTCTGTCTAAAAACAGGATTCGACAAGGATTTATTTAACAAAACTGTATTAAGTGTACATTTATTATATAGGAATTTTTGCTAGTGTTCGGAGACTTTTGTTACCGACTGTAACTAAACACTTACCGAACGAATCTATTTGCGACTACAATGGAAAAGACACTGTGAGTATCGGTACTCGCAATTCTTTACGTCACATCAGGAGACCTGCAACTCTTGCAGTGTATCCAGCGCCTAGAATATACAGTGTGGCAAGCGCTTATCTTAAAAAAATTAATGTTAAAAAAATTAAGCCTCTCGGATAGCGCTACGATCAAAATTCTGGCTCAAATCGTAAACATTGCATAAGTGTTGATTAGCTCTTCCCAGTTTCGTCTGCCCAGTCACGTTATCTAAGCATATAAGTAAGCAATAAATACATTAGTTTCAGTTTTCAAGCAAAAATATCGACCTCTGATAAGAGGCTTAATCTTTAGAGTATGGTTTTGCTGGACGGTTGATACAATCGGTAACAAAAGTATCCGAACACTAGCGAAAATTCCTATTTAAAGAAGGTACACTTAATACAGTTTTGTTAAATAAATCCTTGTCGAATCCTGTTCTTAGTCAGTTTAAAAACAGGATTCAACAAGGATTTATTTAACAAAACAGTATTAACTCTACTTTTTTTACATATGAATTTTTGCCAGTGTTCGGAGACTTTTGTTACCGACTGTACAGTCGGCAGAAAAATTATTGAAGCTCTAGCAATAAGGAACGGGCACATGACGTCACTCATAGTCAAGTTATGGGTAGAGTGGCAAAAAATTGGTATTTCCACCAATAGAGGTTGATCTTTAGCCATTCGACAGTAGCAAAGATTGATTGACGGAGCGTTTGTTTGTAAACCTGCCCTTTCCTTATAGTGAACGACATGGCTTTCTGACGCCATTCGACATCATGATGGCGTTTTTCTGTCATTTAACCTAGAGGAGTCTTAATTTAGTCCACAAATAGTGGAATATAGCCAATCATAGCGACACAACAATCCCACAAACATTGGAAGCTCCGCCTCTTTCTAGTCATCCATTCGTATTTAAAAGATGTGCACTAATACTGTTTTGTCAAGTAAATATTTGTCGAGTCATGATCTTAGTCTTTATGCTTTTTATAAAAAAGTAAGTTGATGATAAAAATTAGCGACCAAACTAAACAAAAATATGAAAAATGTGGATGTGTGCTTCAATAATTTTGCTGCCGACTGTAGAGCTATCTCGATCCTCGAACCGGTCAGAAACCGTATGTACTATACTAATAGTAGCTGGTGCACGTAAAATCCGTCGTGGGTGCGATGTCGTCCATGTTTCAGAAAATTAATACCTCTGAGAAAACCAGGATTAGTGAGCCACCCCTCCGCAGATAATCAATATTGGGATGGAATATCTCCTGACCACCTCTTAGGGTGAATCCCAGATTGCCGCCACTTAACCACTGCGTAGCTCTAGTGTATACAATAGTGTATAGGATGATTTGGTACTCGTTAGACCTAAGGGCACATTGGAACAGACTCAATTACTCTAGTACAATTTATATTTTATTTTATTCTCTAAATATCACATGGCCCTAGTTGTCCTATAAATACTACAATGAACAAAAAAATTGTGTAGTGGTATTGAACGATTTTTATTTTAGGAAAATGTATTTTGCACATTAAGTTTAATAACTTTGCTACTTTATTTGTTTTTTAAATGCTTAATTAAGATTAGAGTAGTGAATTGAATTTCCATCATGAAGCAAGTTCTTTCATTTAATAATATCTGTACTTTGTTTAGTTTTTGTAATAAAGAAAAAATATATTAGTAAATTTTTTAAATTAATGAAAATCCAGTACCTTTGTCCGATTTTTTAAGACATGTTGAAACATAGACCATCCCACCCAAAGTAACTAAATAATAATAATAATAATAAAATAAAATAAAATAAAAAATAAATTAACGTTTTTTTCAAATTACTAAATTAAGTGTAAATCGTTATTCTAATTATTTTGTATGGTTATGCATATGTACCTTTATTTATTTTAAGTTACACATAACTGAAATTTGCAGTAATAAAATATTAAAAGATTTAACTTTTTATTTAATTATTTATTTTAGATTTTAATAATTTTTGCTTTAAAGACGTTTCTTTTTAATCTTTTTTACAACTGAAATTTTTATTTCTTCATCATAGCATGAGGAACTTTAATATTCATAAAAATTTACAACCATGATTATTACTATTATTTATATATCTATATATTTGAAGTTCTTACTCGTTTTCAGACATGAGGAATCCAAAAATCACAAAATCGATGTAGAATTGATCTGTAGGTTAGTCAGTTAATTAGTTAGTTTGTTAAGCTGTGTATACATTAACTCACGAATAATTCATTGTAAAGAAGTCGGAATAGTTTTGAAATAGCATCTATGAATGTTGCAAGACTCGTATTGAATAGCAACATTTTACTTAAAAAATATTGTAAGTAATTCAAAATTAAGAATCATAACAGGGCAAAATAAGGCATTATTTTGCATAAGTTTGTATTATGAAGATTAATGCATAGGAAACAGCATGGAATTGCATGAAAACTGTATTACAAAACTGACACTAGCATCATTACGTAGCAGATTACTACGAGGTTTAATCAGTGCAAAATGAGAATAGCCTAGTGGGGAAGACCTTTCAGTTTTTGACTGCGCTGGGCAGTCAGCCGAGTTCATTGTTTTAATCATGAATATGCAGTCGGCAGCAAAAGTATCCGAGCACTAGCAAAAATTCCTATGTAAAAAATGTACACTTAATACTGTTTTGTTAAATAAATCCTTGTCGAATCATGTTCTTAGACTGACTAAGAACAGGATTCGACAAGGATTTATTTAACAAAACTGCATTAAGTGTACTTTTTTTACATAGGAATTTTTGCTAGTGCTCGGATACTTTTGCTACCGACTGTAGTATGACCAACAATAGAAATTTATAATAAGAAATAGATTGCATGTGTTACTCAGTAGAGTCCAACTATGCCAACTATAGTTGCAATTATAATTAATTATCAGATTCCATTTATTCTAAAAATTTGTCTTTAATTTTAAATAAATTTTTAGTAAATTTAGTTGATTAATATAGTGGATAATATTTATCCCTGATATTGCAACTAAAAGTTTTTGCATAATAAAGTTCAACATTCACCATTACTTGGGCCAAAGTGTCCCAGATTTGGGACACTTGGTCTAATTTACAGGATTTTGTAAAAATATTAATATTAAAAAGATTATTAACAGAACATCGAAAGAAATTTTTGGATTTAATGAGCATGTAGTTAGTCTTATGGGTTCCAATAAAACTATATGATTAATTTTTATGAGATAAAAACTGAAAAAGTATAGTAAACGGGCCCCCAACTCCCCCACATAAACATGCATATTAATTGCAACCACGAAAACGATTTTGTATTTTCATAAAGGTGCGCT
Source organism: Salticus scenicus (assembly GCA_963930645.1). Classification (NCBI taxonomy): domain Eukaryota; kingdom Metazoa; phylum Arthropoda; class Arachnida; order Araneae; family Salticidae; genus Salticus; species Salticus scenicus. The sequence continues at coordinate 189,917,409 of OZ005657.1, forward strand.
GCTTCTATTAGATATCATAAATAGAAAATATGATTTTCAAAATGTTTATGAATTTAACACCGTCTGGTGTTGGTGTTGAGAATTAGATCTATGCTATGTCGCGAGGACAGCTTTATCTCGAACACAAGTCGCCTTGGCAAGGCGAAAACTCTATCCCGCAGTGGAACTATTGTCTAATTTGAAGTTGAGTATATTTAACAACTCGGTAAATCTACGCTGTTTGCAGTTGGAGATGGTCTGGAATTCACCTCTACGGGTAGAACGGAGACATCTTAGCAGAATAATTTTAGATGAGTTCACATATGCGGCACACGGAAAACAATTAAGTCAAAGTTGTAACCGCAGGAGACGTAACACAGCTTTGGAGGAATGATATAAGAGTAGATGATATGTCCTGTAAAATATGAAGCCAAATTCATAACCTCAGAAGCCATTAAGTAACATAGTTATATAAGAAATTGTGCACTGTTATTGGGAAATAATGTAAAATACGGATCATTCGAGACGAAAGTCATTGTAACTATAGGTCTCGAATTTGTGAAATAAATGTTAAATAAAATAACACAGCGCTAGTCAATGTTTCGGTAGATTCATTGGCTGCTGTGACTTCTGGAGTTTTTCAGACTCGCAAGTAGTTCCATTCATTCTAAAGACTGACTTGGTACCTTCATCGCTCCAGTGCCACTCTAGGTGACGATTTTAATGTTTGTGATACATTATAGTTGAGGTCTTAATTGGACCTCTTAGTCGATTGGGGGCGTAAAGCTTTGTAGCTAAAACCTTTTTATGTTCTGAGGGTTTTCCTACTATTCAAGAGCAATGGAAACAACCACAATTTCATTGTTTACACACATATCCATTCATCGTGGCCACAATGCCCTCTATGTTCATATCCAAATTATACTTCTGGGTGGGTGTGGGGGGGGGGAGGTTACCGAAGAGGGGATCAATCCCCTCTGTAGAGGATCAAAATTGTGATGGCATGTCTCCACTACAGAGACAAGAATACAGTCGGCAGAAAAAGTATCCGAGCACCAGCAATAATCCCTGTCTAAAAAAAGTACACTTAATACTGCTTTGTTAAATAAATCCTTGTCGAACCATGTTCTTAGTCAGTCTAATAACATGATTCGGCAAGGATTTATTTAACAAAATAGTTTTAAGTGTACTTTTTTGACATCGGGATTATTGGCACTAGCCAATACTCGGATACTTTTTCTGCTGACTGCATGTAGTGTGGCAAACGTCTAGCAAAACCGTGCTCTAAAGATTAAGCCTCTCAGAGGTCAATGTGATAGAAATTCTTGCTTGAAAAACCAAAACTAATATATTTATTGGCTATTCATGTGCTTAGATCACGTGATTGAGCAGACGAAACTGGAAAGAGCCAATCAACTCTTATGCAATGTTTACAATTTGAGCGAGAATTTTGATCGCAGCGCGATTTAGGAGGTCTAATTTTTTTTAGGAGTATATGAAGCACTCTAGGCGCTGTAGTCTCCAGATCATCCTTAAGGGGTGTGCCCTAGAGCACCTATAAATACAGTCGGTAACAAAAGTGTCCGAACACTAGTAAAAATTCCTATGTAATAAATGTACACTTCATACGGTTTTGTTAAATAAATCCTTATCGAATCATGTTCTTTCACTGACTAAGAACAGGATTCGACAAGGATTTATTTAACAAAACCGTATGAAGTTGAAGTGTACTTTTTTTACATAGGAATTTTTGCGAGTGTTCGGATACTTTTGTTACCGACTGTACAGACCGACTCACATCGAAAATGTTGCCCAAACGAAACTGCATTATACCTTCTTTTCATATTTTTTCGAAATCATGCCGCTTAAAATACTATCTCTGAATGATTTGAAGAATTAACAGATGAACAAACATCCATGATTTCAAAAATTTGTTCAACAAAAATTGTAAAAAACACAAGAGCAGTAGGCAACAAATTAAGTTGCAAATCAGCTCCCCCCTTTTAGGATCCTTAGTGTGTCCTAAAGTGTCGCCAATTACCCATAACGTAGAACTAGTGCGGTGTAAAATCCCCCCACTCTCTCGCTTATTGATATTTGACATGTATAGAGCTTTTTCAGATGACGTCAAAGCCTCAAGTGTCGTCTGCTCAAATCGTAACTGTGGGGCATACAATAGTACGTGTAGATACTTTCCTTTTATCTCTATACCAAAAAGTTCTTTCAATCAACCGCACTGGAATTGGTTGTACGCTTGTAAACTTTTATATGCACTGAAATCACTACTAGTGTAAGCAGATGTCGTATAGACAAAATATTTTCCAACATATCACAAATTGACTGGAGGAAACAGTTGATCGCTGTTAACAGTTACTAATGAATATGGATCTACATTATCAATTAGTTTATTTTATGTTTATATCTGTTTTTGTTTGATCATTAAGAGTTTCCATATATTTCGCCGTATTAAAAGACTAATGTTTGCCCTTTGATAGCGTTACTAAGGCCGTTGCTAAGGGTTTGGTCACGTGACTGAAAATACTCTATGCTTGACCAGCAGTCCAATTAGCCCTCTAGGGGTGTGTCCCAGACCGTCGCCAATTGCCCATCTGCGCAGCATTAGTGCGACGTAAAACCCATTCACCATTCACCATTCACCAGTCCAATTAGCTTGGTGGTCCGGTCGGTATGGCGCTGCTCTCTGGATTCTCAGGTCACAGGTTCGAAACCTGTTGCTGATACGGATGTTGAGGTTGAGATTGATTAGATTTTTACCTCGCACTAGCGCTACATTATGTGTAATTGAAGACGGTCTGCAACTCACACCAAGGATGGTCCGAGCGAGCATGTTTGTGATACTCTATGTATTCATGATAATTATGACGATAATTATTCACGTTACTGTGTATTACGGATGTAACATAGATCAATCAAGACAAAAGTCATTTTAGCCATAGGTCTCAAAACTGACCAGATAAAATAAAGCCCACCAGCAGCCGAGCGGTTCTGCGCTCAAAGCTAGTAGATGAAAAGTGCCAGGTTCGATCCCCGATTACGGAATTTTCCGTTGTTTTTTCCGAAACTCGCATAAATGCGGGCTAGGACCCCCTTAGAAAGACCACCACAGAGGGCATTCCACCTATAGATCTAGGACCTAGCGCAGTCAATCGGCCTTAAACCCTACAACCAACCAACCAAATAAAATAGAAGCCCACTTGTAAGTCTTTCCTAAGATGAGAACAGTTAGTACATGATAGGATTACAAGAAAAAAAAAACTGACAATAACTACCAGGTAGCCGCTGGAAATCCATTTGGTCATCCCGAGATCCACAGACGACCAGAAGAGACGTAGTTGACTTTATCTTCTTGGTATAACACATATAAAGGGTTTTCCAGTAGGGATGATACAAATTTAAATGGTTAGAATGGCAACACTGCGTATTATTTTTTGACATTTCTTGTGTCATTTGTGTTTAGTATGCTATGCCATTTACGGCCTTATTCACCAAATCAGTGTTAACCCATGGTTCACGTAACACTTGTGTTAGAGTTAACACTCCCTTAACCCTGGGTTAGAAAGTTTTCGTATTCACCATCCGTGGATCAGTTGACCCCAGAGTTATCTGTAAAAGTCTCGCTGATTGGTCAATAAAAACGCAATGCATTAAAAAAGTAAACAAGAGTGTTTTCCCTGTAACTGTAACATGCCCATTTAACACCAGAGTTAACCCACCAATTTAGGAGGATTAAAAAAAGAGGGTTATTTTGCGTGGTGAATACCGATTTTGAGATAACCTAGCGTATTCCCGGGTTAACATCAGTGTTAAAATTTGGTGAATAAGGCTGTTAATCATGCAAAGATACACGCTTGAACAACGTTTCGAAATTATTAAATTGTTTTATCAAAATCAGTGTTCATATGTGAATACTGAGAGAAATTTGAGAAGAATTCATGGACGACATTATTCAGTTAATCGACTCGATCGTGATTTTTTTCTTTGGGGATATATTAAGTCGCAAGTTTATGCTGATAATCCAATAATAATTGAGCAATTAAAAACCAACATTGAACATGTTATTCGTGAAATAACACCAAATTTATGTGAAAGAGTGATGGGAAATTGGGTTGACAGAATGCGGTATGTACAGAGAAGTCGTGATGCTCACATGAATGATATTATTTTCATACTTAATAATGGCATAATATAAGCTTTCAAAAAAAAAAAAGTATCACACTGAATAATTTATATGTTTTTCTTTTTTTTTTGTTTTTTTAAATTGTATCACTCTTAATGGAAAATCCTTTACATCAGACTCGTATGCTTCACTCGATGTGCGCTTGTAAATATTCGTCAGATAAAGGGTTACATACAAACGGAACGCTTGCAATTTCGATGACGTAAATTTTGCAAGTTTTTTGCAAATACAGCCGTCAGCAAAAGTATCCGAGCACTAGCAAAAATTCCTATGTAAAAAAAATACACTTAATGCAGTTTTGTTAAATAAATCCTTGTCGAATCCTGTTCTTAGTCAGTCTAAGAACATGATTCGTTACATTCGATACATTTGGAATGCTTGCAAACGGCTTTGCAACCGGCTTTGCAACCGGTAGTATTTCATTTGTACTCGTATGTACCCCAAAGACAGATAGTACATGACAGAATTACAATACGAAGAATTAGTGTCTAGAATCGAAAACACTCTCCTAGGGCAACACCACCTGTAATAATGCCTCCGAGCTGAGCTCAACGTCACGGAAGATCGGCCGATTTCATCCAATCCCCACGATCCAACATGTATCATAGGAACTGTTGATTGGATAAAATCGGCCGATCTTCCACGACGTAGAGCTCAGCTCGGAGGCATTATCACAGGAGGTGTTGCCTAGGGTTACATACAAACGGAACGCTTGTAAATTCGATGACGTCAATTTTGAAAGTTTTTTGAAAATACAGTCAGCATCAAAAGTATCCGAACACTAGCAAAAATTCCTATGTTAAAAAAGTCATCTTAATGCAGTTTTGTTAAATAAAACCTTGTCGAATCCTATTCTTAATCAGTCTAAGAACATGATTCGACAAGGATTTATTTAACAAAACAATGTTAAGTGTGCTTTTTTTGAATAGGAATTTTTGCTAGTGCTCGGATACTTTTGCTGACGACTGTAGTTATACATTTGAAACGCTTGTAAACGACTTTGCAACCGGAAGTGTTTCATTTGTATGTACCCCTTACAATCGATTTGTTGGTTGGTTGGTTGGGTTTTACGTCGCACTAGTGCTACGCAGATGGGCAATTGGCGACGGTCTGGGACTCACTCCTAGAGGTGGTCCGGAGACATGCCATCGCAATTTTCATCCTCCACGGAAGGGATGGCTCTCCCGCTTCGGTGACCCACAGAGGCATAAATTTATATGTGAACATATAGGACATTGCTGCCACGACAGATTTTACGTGCACCAGCCACCATTAGTGTACACGACGGTCTTTGGCCGGCTAGACTACCGAACCCGCAATCTTCCAATTGCGAGGCCGGCGCTCTACCGACTGGGCTACCGCGGCCCCCCTTACACTCGAAGGCGATTAGCAGTGGGGTGACATAATCACTCTGTCACGGAGGGCCCTGTATCGTCTTTGTTTATTGTTAATGCATACTTTAGACATGTGTATGCTTGACTCGATATCCGCTTGTAAATCTTCGTCGAGATGTGGGCAGTTAACACATGATAAGATTACAATGCGAAGACCTTCGCGGGAATCGAATCCACTCTCCTACGCTCAAACACGATTAGATGTGTAGCGATATAACTACTTGACCACAGAGTTTTCATCTTCTGGTTACTGGGACACATAGCAGTTTTGACGAACAAGTGATATGAATTTTAATTTTCTAGTTAAATTTAGCATTATTGCTTTCTTTTAGATATGTGCGTGTTATTTAAACTTATAATATTAGTATTTTGATTTATTTTTATGTTACGTTATTTACTGTTGCACATTGCCGTACGATGTGTTTTATTTCTGTAAAATAAAATAAATTCTATATATTTCAGAATATGGAACTGATTAAGGTATGTTTGATCTTTTTCTTTTTATAGTTTAGTAGAGACTGAATGATTGATATTTTACCAATTTCAGAAGTACAATAGTAATTCTTCACACCAGAAATTTTGCTTATGTTTTCAAGAGAGTTTAAATTGTTTTGATAAATTTGATATTTTTAAAATCAGATATTAAACTGCAAATTCTCGTTTGTTTTTGTTTTAAAACTTAGAGTAGAATTCCGCTGCTTTTGAAGAAATTTATTATCTATGTATATTTATTGCTTCAACAGTAGTGTAAACGCTCTGAAGTTACTAATTAAAGAAATCCGTGGATTAATGAGGAAATTAATTATTTTACAAATACGATTTTTCCCTAATTCATTTTCCATAAAAACATTATTCCAAATACAAAGTTTTTTAATTAATGCTGAAAATAAGTGTAGCGATGTTTAATTTGTATATGAAAAATAAGAAAGTGCAGCTTTTCAAACTTTACGAAATCTGCTAATTTTACAAATATGATGGTAGTAAAATAAATTCAGATTTTTTCTTTTGTAAATATCAAATTTATTTCGTATGAAGCATTTTCCCCCACAAAATGGTTTTATAATATAATGTGCTCTGTAATGGAGTTATAAGGATTTCATTATATATATACATTCTTAAAAAACGCATTCTTCTCATATTTGTTTAAACTCCTACTTTTGAAAAAAAAAAAAAAAAAAAAAAATGTCCCTTTTCTACATTTTTATTTCAACTTTTTGATACAACATTTTCTGCCATCTTTTTATCAATTTATTTTCTGTTATTCAGAAAATTAAAATATCAGAAAAAAAAAAAAAAAAAAAAATGTCCCTTTTCTACATTTTTATTTCAACTTTTTGATACAACATTTTCTGCCATCTTTTTATCAATTTATTTTCTGTTATTCAGAAAATTAAAATATCAGAAGAAATAAAAATAAGTTGATTTAATCCTTTCACTGACAGCTTTTTTCCTTTCCAAAGAAATAAGTTAGGGCTTTAGTAAGTCAAATAAAATAGAAATAGTAATATTCTGCTAAAATAAAGACAAAAATTAACTCTATGGGCAATTGTGGAAGTGGGACATATGTTCCACTGGTCTTTTTAGATGGCACACATTTGTCCCGATGGAGTTGAGGCGACGATATAAAATACAGTGAAAAGTTCAGTTCCCTAGTTCTAATGCAATTTTACAATACTTTTGAAAATATGTACATGAAAATACATAAAATTACGCACAATGAATGTAATCCCAGAAAACCAGTGGGGCATGCACTCCAAGAAATTTCACGCTTATTTATGTGGGTGAATTAAAAATATCTCCGGGACATATGTCTCAGTGGGGTTGAAAGGGTTGAAGTTAACTCTATTTGTTTATTTACTGTTAAATGTAAAGCATAATTTATTCCATGTGTGTGAGTGTATGTGTCTGAAAAGGCGGATGACTGGTGTAAATTTAAATTTTAAAACATATGTTATTGAAGTTTGGTTCATTAAAAAAAAGGGGGGGGGGCACAATATAGAAAATAAAGATATCAAGAATATAGAGAAATACTTTGTTTTACATGCAACTGAAAATAATTCTTGGATATCTGGATATGTGTATCATTTTGTTTCAAACATCAGTCTTTGAAATCTTATTTCCCCTCAAGAGTTTAAAATATTATAAATAAACTATGGAAATTTATTGAAAAAAAGTACTGTGTACAATATTCTTCACTATGTATATGTGAGAGATAAATGTTTGGCACAGATAGGGAAATAGAATTCAATTAAGATAGGCCTTAATAAATTTCATAGTGGCATATAATATATATATCGAAAATCTTTCATCAATAATGAATGTTAACATAGCCATTTTTAAGAGTTACTTTTTTCTATTTACCCATTAGTTGCCAAAATTTTTAATTTTTTTTTCTAATTATTTGAAGTTTTAAGTTTCAGTAAAGGATATCGCAAGATCAAAGCAATTTCAAACAATTAAGTATATTACTTAAAAAGTTACCATTTTGGGGGTAATGCGGAATACATTTTCAAAATATTGTAAAAAAACAATAAAACATGCAACATCAAAAAAGGTAAATGTCAGGTAATGGGTTAATTATAAAGATAGTGATGGTTGGAGAGGTGGTGAGACTAAAGCCAAATTGACTACATGAGGGCCATGGCTTTGGTGGTATGCGCTCCGTGTGGAGTCTTTTAAGGGATCCTAGCTCATATTTACTCGAGTCTCTGAAAAAAAAAACATTTCTGAAATGCTAAGTTTGAAGAGCACAACCTGGGTTCAAACCCGGCACCTACCGCCTACTAATTTTACGTCAACTACCCTTTAACATTCACTCGAAACGTACACACACACATACATATATACGCATGTATTTAAATTGCAAAACTAATTTCAAAAATGGCTATTGGACACATAGCTGATCATAAATAATGTAGTTTCAAAGAATTTTCTTAAAAATCGGAAGCAATTTAAAATCACGAAAATCACTTCTTTTTGAAATTGGGACTTGCAAGTATGGTATAACTGAAGTAAGTTAGAGTTCCTTAATCAGGTATTAGATTACAAAATTCTTTCTATTTAAAGTGCATTCTTACATGTAGCTTGTGTGAGCACTTGAAAATTAGGCATTTGTTTACTTTATTACAATACTATCGGGCGTTGCTTGCTTCGCTAGTCACTATATTTAATTATTTTTCAAAAAACATTAATCACTATTGTTTAAATCAATTTATATATAAACACTTAAAAACATTTCATCGAAATCGTTTAAAACCTCACTTCGGATCCTCGCTGCCTTCGGCTGCATCATTTCCCGCCTACGTTATATCAGTTCCGGGTTCTCGTTGCTTGCATTTATGCCTTAACCAGACATTTTAATTTAGATGTTAACTGAACAATGAATGTTGCTGCTATTATTCAAGAACAAAGATTTTTTTTTTTTTTTTGACAAATTATCTTCATTCAACAGCTGGCAGCAACAGACAATCTATTTACCTGCAAAAATTTTATTTTTTAAAAAAAGTAAAAAAAAAATCGAATCGAAAATTTTTGGGATAGTATGCAGACGCTGGAAGATTTTCTTTTATGAATTGACACCTTTTCTATTAACCCTTATACCGGAACATCGGTCTCAGAAACCGCTAAAGGTTAGGCTTAGTATAGGGACTTACAGATGCATATTCCTAGAATAGGGTACCGGCACGTTTGGCGATAAATGTCCAAGACGCCAAGGTGTCTAACTGAAGCACTAGTGCGACGTAAAATGAACTCAACCTGTAGAGGATGGCATGTCTCAGAACAACCCTTAAGGGTGAGTCCCGAATCCTCGCCAATTGTTCACAGCGTAGAACTAGTGCAACGTAAAACCCGCTCAAACAAGGGAAGCTACCCTTGGGGGTTGGCAGTGAGCAAGGGGCGGAGCCCTTACTGTTGAAACGAAACCTGTAAAGTGTTATTAGAATATTAGGAATCTCAATTTTTTAGCGCTAACAGATACAATACGTAGAAATGTCAGTAACTGAGAATTCTTTCTGACAGTTTAAGTTCGATTGGTTTTGTTGGTATTAGGTAGAATTAGTGCTATGAAGAAAGTTGCGGATGGAAGTTGAGAGTTCCTAAAGGAATTGTGGTTTTCGGCGCGTTTTTGGTGTTCTAGTTGGATTAGAAAGTATTTTAGGTAAAGTTTTGTTGCGATGATTTATTCAAAGTTTTTTTCCAATCGTCAGATATATTTAAGTAGTAAGTCATTCAAAGCAAAGAATTCAATTCAATTCAAAGTAAAGGGAGTCTTTCAGAGCCAAATCATTCACAAGCGAATCATTACATGGAGTTTCCTTGACGAGTTATCTGCTCTTTGAAAGGTATTTTTATCAGTAGCTATCATTTTTACCCATTGCGCAATACTAATGCGACATTAAATCCAACCAACCATATAATATACCCTGTCGCCCCAATGATACGTCATGATTGAGAAAGTAAATTTATGGCTGCAAGAATTCATTATTTATCGCCACAAAATTTCGACGAATGCATTCAGTACCGTTTTTTTCAAAAAGCGGTCTGTGAGACCGATGTTCCTGGTAAGCATGATGAAAACATGTTCCGGCCAAACGGTTAATTATCTGCAAAAATTAACATATATTGGCTCTTAAAGGATCGAACCCACGACCTTCGCGTTGTTAGCATGATGCTTATCAACTGAGTTAATGGGCCGCGGATATGTCTTTTCACTTTTACGTTTCTATCTCTAGAGCCGATCTTTTGAGAAATTTTATAGATTTTAATTAAAAAAAAGAACTAATCAGAAATTTTGAAATCGGGTTTCGAGGTGCATCAGGTGAGGTTAATACGAACCTCCGTGCAAATTTGTGTAGTTCTGCGATCAGCCGATTTTGTACAAAGCGACGAACATACACACACACACGCACCATCTTTTATATGCTAGAGATTTTTTGTTTTGTAGTTTAATGGGATAATGGACGTTATAAATCTTTTTTGCTAATTTCTGCCTTACACTTAAAAAAAATGCATTAAATTACAATAGGTATATTAAAATTTCTCGAAGCCTATTAAAGTTTAATAAATTCAAATTTCTTTCAAAAAATTTCAATGTTCCTTGCTAGCTAACTTTTAACATCCCCCACTCCTCGATTTTACATTTTTAACAATATATTCTAAGCATATTTGGGTATTACTTTGCTGATAATGATAAGTTCTTTAAAAATATTTTTGTTTGAATGCTGTTATCATTAAAGCATAAAAATATTTAAAAAAAAAATACCAATGAATCCACAAAGTAATTGCCTAATATGTTTAGGATACATTGTAAAATTATAATGTAAAACTGAAGAAAAGAAATTAAAAATTTGTTAGGAGGGACATAATATTTAAAATTTTGAAGTTTATTTTTAAAAATTTAAATTTAAAATTTCGGTAAATTTTAATAATATTCAATATTGTTATCTCAATGTATATATATGCAAAACTTTATAATTCTAAAACAGTAATTTACAAAAATGATTTGTCTACTATCGCCCTAACTCTTTCGTGAATGCTTTGCTATGTTTTTTATAAACAAGTTGCCATAGGTAGATTCTGTTCATATTCCTGTGATATACTTATTTTCATGAATTGCTACAATGGCATATACTACATTCGTTTTCAAAGAAATGAAGTTTGCCGGCGCAGTCACATAATATTCCTCACCCACTAGGCTATCCTACCTCCATTTCCATACATTTACCTTATCCTCATTTGTTGTTTAATTTTATTAGGGCCAGTTTCAGTTTTCATGCAGGTACATACACCGCAAAAAATAAACCCGTAAAAATACAGGAAGAATTTGGCAGCTGGGGTGCCAGTATTTCTCTGTTAAATATACGGGAAAAAACTATACTGTTTGATTTACAGGATTTCCCCGTTAAAACATGTCATTGATCCAATTTACGGTTTTAAACTGTACACTTACGTTTTACAATTTTTTCCCGTTGACATTTACAGGACTTTCCAGTAATATCTACGGATATTTTTTGCAGTGTCCAGTCCAATAATCCCCATAATTGAGATAAATGTGAAAAATTGCCTCATTTTGCTATGTTAAGAAAATCATAAATTTTGACTATCTTACGAAGTTTTCAAACTGGAATGTTCATGCATAGTCAACGTATATCAATTTTATGAATATGAGGTATATCAGTTCAGTGTATAACAGACAAAAGATGTTTGATATACATTCCTTTGAAAATGTATATAATTTTTTTTATATATATACTTTTTGAATAAGATTTTAAAAAAGGTATGTATTTATATGAAGTTACAAAAGTTAATTGAATATAATACGGGCATTAGTAATGATTTACTCATTAAAAAATTGTTTTGAGAAAAGATTATGAAAGCCCTTCCGGATATTTTCATTAAAAGATATACGTATCACATAAAAATTGTGATAGAAGATGGCTTTAATTCGGAAATTATAGATCCTTTTTACTTGCATTACATTGTATTACAAATATTTTTGAGCAAATGTAATATAGTATTTGATTGTGTATATTAACTAATTTAAGATTTTTTTTTTCTTTTACAGGATCTTAGACGAGATCGAACTGCTCTTGGTGTTTTATGCTTTTCATTTTCAATGATAATTTCTACTTTTATAGATATACTATGTATAGGTGTTTACTTTGGAATAACTTTATGCTTAGTGTATCTCACTTTTCTGAAAGATTGTTTAGAAATAATTATTTATGCAACTGTCAAGTTTATTACACGTATGAAATGGTTATACCAAATTTTTAAAATAAAAGAGCTATTGTATGTATGTTCTGTAACAAATGAATTTGACTTAACAACTTTAAATGTACAAGACTCGATTAATGTACATTCAGATACTTGTTTAGTGAAAAATTCACCTGATCACGTGGCATCAAGCAGCTATACTTCAAAATCAACATATAATCCCTCGCTTTTTGCCTCTGGCCCATCAAATTCATTTCAGTCTAAGGATGAAGAGGAAACAGCATCACCAGCGCTCTTTCAGAGTCCCATATCGAGCAAATCTGGATCTGAAAGTCCTGTACCTCGCAAGTTAAGTTCTTTAAGTACACACGTTATTAGTTCAACAGAGAATTTTAATATTGATGAAACAAATTTTGAAGATGTAGACTTATCTGAGGAAAAAACTGAATGTTATTTAAAACCCCTCAACGAGGAATCTAAAGTCAGATTAAATTCTTCAAAATGGAATATCGCTAGAATGAAATTTTTTGAAAATATCCGAAAGAATAAATTATCCTCTCCGGATAATGTTAGAACTAAACTGAGTAATATAGCTGCTAAAGTTTTGCCGCATCGCGTAGATGATAACAAAAAACTGATAAACGATAAAATGGACAGCCCTAAACAAGTAGGATGCTGTACTTTGCCCCATATCTTCAAATCGAAGTATCAAATGAATTCATTAACGTCTTATTCCCATTTTTAAAGTGTATGTATTTTTATGTATTTAATAAAGATTTTTTTTTAAATGTATAGCCAATATTTTAGATTTGAATTGTTTGTAAAAAACTGTCTTTATAAGCATTTATATTAAAAGAATTTAAATATTTATAGTGTTAAAAAAAAAAAAATAAAAAAATACGCATACAAAATTATGTTTGAACGAAAAAAGAACTTTTTTGAAAAATGCTTATTATGAAAATAAACTATTTTATATTTATCAAAAAGTTATTTTTTTATTTATTTTTTTTTTCATTTTTTGTCTATTTGATTTGCATTTTTAATTGAAGAATTTGAAGCACAACTGATATCCTTTTTTCTTAGTAATTTGAAAACAGAGGAAAACTTTGTTCCTATGTCTTCCCATATAAATCAATATGGTGGGATATTGTTATGGTCTGAACGTAGTGCACAATAAAAATGGTATATAACTCGAGAGTATTTATGTCAAGGAGTAAGGATTTTGTATATTCGGTTAAGTATTCAATTGCAATAAGTTTTAGAACGAAAATCTGAAATATTAATTTTTCAAAAATAAAATGGTTCATTTTAAAGGAAAATTGTCACTAACTAAATATATTAAAAATAAGATTTGTATCAACTTGCGTCAAAATCGCATAAGATATACTTTTGCGATACTTAAGATGAAATTTAACTGGTAAAGACTTCTAATACTTGGACATTCCAAAATAACGCAATACGAAAAATTAAATCTTGGAAATTTCATCTAATTTGAAAGTCAATGAGTATGCTATGTATTTAAACTTTTTTTCTTTTTTTTTTTTTCTTTTTAACAGCTTTCGTTTTAACTTTTACTGTATAAATTGAATTTTTTTCGAATACTTTATAAATAAAAGATAACTGCATATTCATAACATTTCATTTTTAACTTTTCATAGACATGCTAGTTTTTAGATGAAAAAGGGATTAAAATAATGGAATTTTAAATAAAGAACTTTTTTAAAAACATAAATAAAAACTTTTACTTCTGAAATTATCCGGTTCTTTTATTTGAATACTCTTTTTTTTTTTTTTTTTTTTAACAGCAATCTTCGTATTATTCAATCAAAGAAAATCATTGCAAACCATTACTTGAAGTTTACTATAAAAATATACTATGAAAAGGCCTGCTAAAAGCGTTGCCATTTCAGCGTCACTGTATGGTGGAAATAAGAGCCATTTTTAGCAACTACGAAGTATTGCAAGTAGAGTGGAAAATCAAATGGTTGAAGGGTCGGAAAAAATAGGAAATTTTTAGAAATAATCTCAGTATTTCTATAACATTACAAATTTTGATGAAATAAATTCACTTTGGAAGCAGAAATTTATATTTACGCCAGTAGTCAGTTGCTGATACTTTGTTCTTGGTAATTACAATCTACATTGTACGACATGGTACTGTATTGAATAAGTTCTAGATCTAGATAATTTTTACTAACTTCGCGTAATAATAGGCTCACAAAGTCCGATTTCGTCAATTTTTTATTCAAATTTTATTGCTCGTATGTGGGATTTGGGAAAATTCTATGAATTTGCTTCGAAATATTAAAAAGTTTTTAAATATATTTTTTGAGAACCCATCTGTTCTCTTCGGGTATATTTGACCTGAAACTTTTTTTTTAAAGTCTCACCCCGGCAAGAAATGTGATACAACTAAAAAAAATTCAGTATTTGAGAAAACGTAATTGAAGGATAAAGCATCGACTAGCTTGAAATAAAAATGACAGAACTACCTCAGTTGGATAAATTGCGAGATAGAAATATCTTTTCATGCACGTTGAGGCCCTTCACTCACTTTTAATTACAAAAACTCAAACTTGCCATTTTTTGAGTCAATTTTCTTGCCGGGTTGCGATATATTTTAAATGGTAAAAATGTACAGTAAATGGATGCAGAAACAGTAAGGTTAAATTGATTTTCAATAGAGAAAACGTGGTTCAGGGATCGACACCGGGTCTTTGGTTTAGCTCATTGATATTCTACGGACTCATCTAACGAATGAGAACTGAGAGACTCTTTGTCGCTCATATGAAATTTGCAAATATTCATTTGTTTTGCGAATAACGACGCAATCCTATGGAAGAATTTTTTTATCTCCAATATTGTTGCAAGACAGTTAATTATTAAGATCAGATGAAAAGACCAAATTTTCACTAAGGTAAAAAAGGACAAGGTTAGATCAGTCGGTAGATCGTTGGTGCCATAAGCCAAGAACCCAAGTTTAATCTCTGGACAGATCATTTTTCTCTTTTTCCGTAAGTTAGATATTTTTAGATTAAAATGTCACCTTTAACTGAAGTTTATAATTCTTAATTATTCATTATCATCTAGTAATGCCTAGTAATAAAAATAAATATTGATTCATACGCAAGACTGCGTTATTTGCAGAACTGATGAATTTTCCCAGCTTTTTAAATAAGCGAATAGTACTGGCCAGTTATCAATGTAATAGCTTAGTTGATACAGCATTGGTACGTAAAGCCAAAATTCAAGGTTCGATCTCTTTCCTGGATATATATATATATATATATATATATATATATTTTAATTAATTTCGAAATTTCATTTAAAAGGTTATATTTGATAGAGTTTATAAATCCTTATTAGTTAAACAATCGGATAAGGCTGTTAAACTTTGTATAATTTTCTCCCGTTTCAGAACTTTTAGGTATAGTTACTAAAATACTTTACCTATATTATGTGACTACACAATTAAATAGGGGGAGGGGGGCTGTATAAGAAATTTCTATAAAACTGGTGGAAAACTAGGACTTTTTTTTTTAATTTAAACACCGCTCTGCAACTAAAAATCTGCATAATGTTTAACTGTTTCTTACAGATTTTTTTTTTTCTTTTTAACTGTATTTTTCGATTTTAGCGAGTAAAAGTTCCATCACATGTAGTGTTTTTTGCAAAACGCATATTTCTAGTTAAATTTCGCATGAAATCATGAAAATTGGTATCTTGTAATTGACTATAAAAACATATTCAATAATTATTTCTTACTTTAAAACAACATTTATTAAAGTAAAACTAATGTATGGACGGTTCATTGTAAAAGTGGTGTAACTCCATATTTTTTAAATCAGTATATTTTTGCTTAATTGTATAACATTTTAGTCACATCTTTGATTATAAATGTGAAGTAACTCCAATAATTGCATTAAAATCCCATAAAGGCATTATTTGTTTTTTTTTTTTCAGAAAACTAAAAATTCTAAATATTCATTATAAGCATGAAGTTACTAAGTTACTTGTTATTTTCTTATAATTTATAAATTCTTATAACACTGATTTGTAATAAACACTAAAAATCGATAACACTTACTGAATTTTGACTTTTTCCCCTACACATAAATTTGCAAAAAGCTCGTTATTTCAAAATCCATTTACGAGGAGATAATTCACTTTTACAATGAACGACCCATATATATTACAAATATGAAAAAAATATATTTTAATATTATAAATATGAAAATTTCGAAATTAAACAGTATAGTATGATCATATGTCTGATTAAAGATGATATGTCTGATGACAATATGTCTGATTAAAGATGATATATATAATTATAAAAAGGGATGTGTGTGCGGTGGAGGGGAGGGGGGTTGTTGCCAAAAAATAAGATTTCGCAGGCAAAAATAGTGAATACAGTATGTTAAATATATCATGAAGGAACTGTTTATTTGATTACGAGAAAGAATATTTAGTTTAATGTAATAAAATTAGTGATTTTTTTTTTTTTTTTTTTTTTTTTTTTCGCAAATCTTTATTTCGAGGGAAAAAATAATTATAATAGAGATCATTTTTAGATTCAGTATCCTGAAAACGAAGTTTACCAAAAAATTTCATGCAGCTGATTTCCCCCCCCCTCCAAGACCTGTGTAATCGAAAGTAAACACTCAACTGGTTAAGAAAAAACAAGAAGTTGAAATGGCATGAAAAGAAGACGCAGTGATTGTCAAAGATTTCTATTTATTACCAAATAGACATTAGACAAGTGTTTAAGCCTTTTTACAATGATAGCAACCGCAGTTAACAGCGGACTTGAATGTTAACGTCTTTGTTCCGTCTAAACACAGAACTTTTACTTTCACCTGAAAAAGAAATATATTTGTTTTAGTATATAATAATATACATATAAATATATTGAAATATAGATTGTAATGCTTAAAAATAAATCTAGTCCAATATCCAAAAATATTCAATTTAAGATTTTAAAAAGATAAAGTTTTAATTTGTTTTGATTTTTACACATGTTTAAAAAATTGTAATTTGCATTAGTCTTGTAGTCTTCATAATTAAAATGGATTCACAATTGGTGTGCGATCTGTATTGCATAGTTTTATATCTGTATATCTGAATTTTCTATTAGTAAAATAATTAAAGCAAAATATACTTTTACCCGCTAAAATTATCTAAGAACTAAAAAATCTTGATACTAAAAGGTGTTTAAATAAGATTAATGGCATTATATTAGGCAGCATTAGATTTCTTTTAGGCAAATTTTTATTTTCGATTCGAAAAAGAAAAAGTGCGTGTGTTACGTGGAATAAAAGTGCATTTTACTAAAATACATTATTTTAAAAAAGGGTAATATTAGCAATTTGAGCAATGACTTGAATTCTATGAAATGAAATTTCTTCAAATGTAAACGAGCTTAAAAAATTAATTTCCCTATTTTGTTTTGTTTCCAGTAAAATAAATGACGAATGTGAACATTTTAGGTTCTCCTAAAAATGTGTATAATTAATTATTACGCTAGATCATTATTTTAGATTCTCGTTCCCACTACGAACAGTCGCATAAATATAAGCTGGGATGCCTTAAAGAGACCTTTACGGATGGCATATACCTCTTACGGCCGTATTCACCATTAACTTCAACTCCCGGTTAAACGAAAAAACTTGAAAAGCGTCTAAAGGCAGGGTACATCTTTCCAGCAAAATTTGGCACGCTGTTTCTGCCATCTAGCGTCGAGGATTTCATATAATCTTTGATTGGTTATTTTCTCCTAAAAAATCTGAAAATAACTATACCGCTAGATGGCAGAAACAACACAGCAAAATTTGCTGAAAATTTGCACCCAGTCTTTATACGTTTTTCAAATTTTCATGTTCAACCGGGAGTTGAGGTTATTGGTGAATAACAGCCTTAGACCTAGGACCCATATGCAGTCATTAAGCCATAATCCCAACACAGTTACCAAAGACTTGCAGAATATAATTATATAACACCTTTGTTTGACTACGAGACTCATTCTCTAACTCCATACATATTACAGTCCAATAATCAAGAGCTATAAAAGATTCTCGATTATACAATATTCATCTATAAAAAAATATTGTGCCCATGAATCGAACATTATTTTTCATAACAGAATGGTTGAATAATTGAGACATTCAAAAACTGGTCAGATAAAATTGCAGAGAAGAAACATCGAATATTTAATATAGATGTTATCATGTAAAAATTAAATGAAATATCTATTTAAAACAGTGTCAGGCACCGATTTAAAAAAGATGAACATAACAATGATTCATATGAATAGTTTACAACATATTTTTCCAACTAGGGGCATTGTAAGATATTTTAACACCATTAAAATCACAACTTCCCTTCATACGATGATTATGCTTATTCATGTATATGAAATATTGTTTATTCATAATTATAAATTCTCATTTTCACCACCTTGGGTGCTGTGACACTTTATCATTGAAATCATTCACTCATTTAAACACTCAATGTATCCTAATCTCATACAAATTCTTTCATTACAACACATTTAGTAACATTCTCGTCATTAGGAGGCGTTATAAACTATTTTAACATCCTTAAAATCACAATTTCACTTCATAAAATGATTGTTTATTCATATATACAAAATATTGTTTATAACAGATTATAAACTCCTAATTTTGACCCTGGGGAATCATTAAAATCATTCGCCCATTCAAGCACAAAGTATATCCCAATGTCATACAACTCCTTTCATTAAAACAAATTTAATAAAAATTTCGCCTGTAGTTGACGCTATAACCTCTTTTAACATCGTTTAAATCATAATTTATTTCATACAGTGAGAATGCTTATTCATGTATTCGAAATATTGTTTATTCATAATAGGTTATAAATTCCTTTTGACCACCAGTGAGAGCAATGAAACGCATTAAAATAGCATTAAAATCATTCACTCACTTAAACACACATATACAATTTCTTAAGGGCCCTCTTCACTCACCGCCGCCGGAAGCCGAAGCTAATGTTATTCCATGGGAAATTTTTCTTTACAAATAATTTATTAACTAATACATATTTTTAAATTCTGTTTTCACATTCTGAAAATTCCTAGCTGTTAAATTGACGGACCTTTTTTAAAAATTATTTTTTAAATTTTAATTTGAAGCTGCAAAATACGAATTTTCAATAGGTGAATTTTTTTCATTTTGCAATTTCAAAATAAAATATTAAAAATTTAAAAAATACGTTTTTAAAAAAGGTCCGTCAATTTAACAGTTGGGAATTTTCTGAATGTGAAAACAGAATTTAAAAATATGTATTAGTTAATAAGTTATTTGTAAAGAAAATTTCCCCATATAATAACTTTGGTTTGGGTTTCCGGCGCCGGTAAGTGAAGAGGGCCGTTAACCCCTTCTGCCGAGGAAAATTTACGAGATTCGCTTCCTAGTGCCACCGTTTTTCACACAGGCGCTTGTTCACTGTTTCAGAAACATTCCTTTTCCGATTCCTCCCACTACCCTCTTCTCTGAAATAAAGAAATCCATCGTAAACACTATCAAGGTCACATTTCAGATTATTTTACTGCATTCCAAACCAAATGGAACTGAGCAGCGCAACACAAAGGATCGTACTTTCGAAAAGCGTATATATACGCCCGGGGCAGTTAACCCATCGGATTAGTGTGACGAATATATACGCCCCGAGGCAGATAATAGGTTAATTAAATCATCTTCTCTGGGGACTATTAAAATTGTAATGGCATGTTTCCAGACCACCTTTAAGGGTGAGTACGCGACCATCGGTAATTGCAGTGTAGCATTAGTTCAACGTAAATAATTTCAATATAAAAAGAACTTTTTATATACCACGTTTTAAATTTTCTGTTGAATCATATAAACTTGACAATTCTATGTATTTATAAATACTTTTTTTTTTTTTGATGAATTACCCCATCAACTTGAAAGAAAATGATCATATGCGTAATAAAGAGAGCAATTATAAGAAATTTTCAAACATTTATTAATTCAATTCTGCCCAAAGATCGCTAAAAGTATTAAAAGAATGCATTGTCATAGTGTTCTGGGCTATTCTAAAAGTTTCAAATATCTAGCTAGTCGGGAAGTTAGTTGAAAATCGATTGCAAGATTTGTATTGGACAAAAAAAACAAACAAGAAAGCGAGTTAATAAAAACATGGTAAAAATCCACTCAACCTTTATTAAATCATAATTGTCACTGAAGGGATTCGAACCGACGACGACCTGTCGGTCAGAAGTAAATTGTCTTAGTCTTAACCATTTCGTCATGCTATCATTTGCAGATTCACTTCATCCCATGATTATTAATCATGTGTAAATTTCAAATTTATATGTTTCTAGCGTTGTCTTACCAGCGTTAGAGTCAGTCAGTCAGTCAGTGATGAGCATAAATATATATTTTAATTTTGATTCTTCTTATGTTAATTGGCAATTAAGTTTATCTCAGACAAGAGATTTAATTTTATAAACCATGAGTTTTCTGTAATGAAAATATTTGTGTAGAAGGGTTTGACGGAATTTATGCGTGATAAATTTGTTTTAAAAATGGAGGTACAACAACACACCAGAGATGAGAACATGATTCTGTCCTGTATTTTGTCGAGGGAGTAACTTCGAGATATGTAATATGAATTGCAATCGGAATCATGCGATTTAATATTATTGAATAATCTTAACACTTATAAATGGTAGGTTGCCACTTTCTTCTATATACAAAAGAAGAAAGTATTGGATTTGTGAAAATTTTAGGCCTTCCGTTTCCGATAAATTACACATTTTGAGATGTCCTGAACACTATTTATAGATTTTTAGAAAATGTCTGTTTGTCTGTGTGAGTGTATCCAAAATTTTATGGATGGTGTATTTTACGTACCAATGGATGAAATTTGACCAAACTTGATATTTAGGTGGGCACTCACTTAAATTGATGCTGATTACATTTGGGAGTCAATCGATTAATAGATGGCAATGTCATACCTATTTTTTCGCATTAATTTAGCAGTATAGGACAAAATTTCCTATAAATGTACACAATGACAATTTTGCTTAATTTTTTAATATGAAATTAAATATACGTGTATAGTTATAATAGTAATAGTTAAACAAGAAAAAAAAATGTATATGTAGAGGCATCGCTTTCTACCTAGACGGAAGTAAATTTTCAATATGTTATTTCTCAAAAGAACTCGTCTGTGCATTTAAAAGGCATGGTTAAATATTAATAATAATTTGTGATAATTTAAACAAATTTATCTTTTTTAATAATAAGAATAATAATTTTATATGCTGTCTATAGGGCACAAAATTGACTTTCTTTCGACTTTTAGTGTTATACTTCTCTGAAATGAATATCGTCTCCATCCATCATAGAAAATAATTATAATAAATGATTTGTAGTGCATGAATTTATTAAGGAAGCTATAGTAGAACATTTTGTGATGGCCACAATTGCACCATCAAAACATTGCAGTTTAATTAAATCAACATTTATATATATATATATATATATATATATATATATGTATCAAATTTAACAAAATTATTAATTTATATGACTTGTATTATTTTAAGGGTGTGGTATTTCATCTTTATGAAGTGAAACATGACAGTGTCATAATAAGAAACCACAACAGAACTGGCGTTTTAAAGCAATAATTACAAAACTTTGAAAAACAACATAAAATGCAATAAACTCGCAACAATTGTTTCGGGTCGAAAGAACACACGACCCTTCGTCAGGCGAACAAAGTAAGCACGAGTGCTACAGTCAAAGTGGCAACGCACAAAACCGTTTTCAAAGAAGAGCAAAAATATATAAAGACGAATGTAAATATAAATACTGGTGTAAGCAGAATTTTGAAATAAAAGAAGAAAATAAATAAATAAATAAGATTAAAACATGCAACAAAACCTAGAAATCTGAAAGATATCAAAATTAAACGAAAATCGAACTTATGTGAGTAATTTCCAAGCATCACACAAGAACGGAGTGGAAGAAATATAATTAACAAGATTTTTCGAATTTTTAAATATGTAAAAAGCTTCATGGATGTCCAAATGGGAAGAGGACACAGGATATGAAATTATGTTAGTTTTAGAAAAATCAAAGCGATGACCATGAGCCCACCAGGCGGAAGCAATAGAAGATTTGGAGATCTCTTCATTACGAACATTACGACGGTGCTCATTTATTCCATATTTCAAACGCCTCCTAGTTTGACCAATGTAACCTAAATTGAACGACAACCACGGTTTAAATAAATGCCAGAATGGTTTTCAGCATAGGAATGGGATCTTTAAGAGAAGATAATTTAATTTTGTTGACGGGTTCGTAAATGATTTTAAAACCAAACGGTGAAAGAATTTTAGAAATTTTAAAAGAAAGTGATGAATAAACTGGGATGAGACTGTGATCGTTCAAACTGGGAGCAGAACGTTCAGGATTCTTGAATTTAGCTTTATCGATAATAGAGGGTTATAGCCTCGAGAAAGAACAAGAGATATTAAATAATTAATTTATGTCGAAAAACTAGACGGATCAGAACAAATGTGTAAGGCACGAAAAACATAAGTATAGAAAGCAGACATTTTCTGTTCAGGGGCGTGGTTAGAGAGAGCATGCGGCGGAAGAGAGACAGATAATGGTTTTCTAAAGAGAGTGATTGAGAACCGATCCTTGTCTTTAGACACAAAAACGTCAAGGAATGGCAAAGAGCAATCCTTTTTAATCTCGAAAGTGAATTGAACGCGTGGATTAGTCGAGTTGACCAAAGAAAGTAAACTAGAAAAATCAATATCAGGGGTAACAAGAACGAAAGTGTCATCAACATACCTGAACCAGTGAGGAAATGTACATACAGTATACACCGAAGAGTTTTTCTTCAAAATAGTGCATATAAATGTCGCAAAGTAAAGGAGAGAGAGAACTGCCCATTGCCATACCCTCATTTTGGGAATAATAAGTACCATTAAAGATGAACGCAGTTTGTCTGATACATAAATGAACTAAATTCACAAGCACCTCAATTTCAATAGAAGAATAATGGAATTCACGTAATCTCCTTTCTAAACAAACCAGAGCACATTGAATAGGAACATTAGTAAAAAGTGACTTAACATCCAAATAAATTATAGTATAGTTAGAGAGAGAGATGCATTTAAGTTTGTCTACAAAGTCATACGAGTATTTTACTGTATAAAGGTTAATACTAGTTAAATGAGAAAAAAATCTTAAAAGAAAACGAGCAAGGTTATAAGAAGCCGTACCAATATTAGATACAATGGACCGGAAGCAGAAAGTGGGGTTATGAACTTTCGGAACAGCATAGACCATGACAGTGTCATAGCTGCCAAATCTTCCGAATTTTCTGGGGTACTTCATATCACTATTTCTCAGCAATAACATTCCACGTATTAAATCGTAGAAACTTAATACAAGAAATTGCTACTAAAAAGTAGCGGTGATTAGACGTATTTGGAATATTAAAATGTTGGCAGTTATAATATACATAACTTGCAACGTATCTTTGTTTTTCTTTGATCTGTAGACTTTGCAAGGCATTTGAAGAACTTATACAGTACATAAAGAACAAAAAGCTGTTGCAGCGAAAAAAAAAATTCAAGCACAAACGTACATCTACGCTTCCTGTATTAGAAAGTCTGAATGGCAAACATAAATTTGCGTCACCCGTTGTCAAGTGTTAAGAAACATATAACAAATTCAAATTACAATATCCGTTTTTGACTTGAAAGGTGACTTTGCATTTAATTGAGCTTTAAGAATCTATATTACATTAGATGAGACGGTAAAATCATATGAATAATCATAAATTAATCAAAAGTTACCCACTTACAGCAACACGTGTTACATTAAGACGATAGCTATATTTGTCACACACATTTTGTAATTGATGGTATTAACTACAAAACTGACTGTAGTTTCGTATATTTTAGGTCTTCGATGTGTTGGTGATGGTTAAAAAAATTCCTTTTGTATCATCGTTACCTACAAATTTTGAGGACATAAAATACAGAATATTAGAAACAGTAACATCCATGAACTCCATCACCTAGCTGATAGTGGGGGATTAATCTAGCTATCACTATGATATTATACGGACTGCTGAAGGTGAACTCATAACCCACTTATGCCAATGTTAAAAATCTAAGTGCTTTGGGAAATTTTTCACTTTGTTTCATCACTTTTGTATGTTTCTATTAAAAAGTATTACGATTCCAATCTGATCATTCTTTATGATACACCCTGTATTATGAAGATATCAACGCTAATAAGGTACTTGCTATATCGCATCCCGGTAAGAAAAGTGGCACAACTCAAAAAAGCAATATTTGAAAAAAAAAAAAAATTAAAGATAACGGTAACACATTGGCTAGCATTATAATAAAAATGACACAATTGTCTCCCGGGAATAATTTTCGAGATAGAGATATGACGATTTTTGTGTAGGTTTGGGCACTTTATACACATTTTGAAATGGAATAACCTCAAAATTGAAATTTTTTGAGATATGCTACTTTTCTTGCTGGGATGCTATACAACTAACAATAAGTTTTTTCACACACATTTAGACTCAGAAAAATACTCTATTAGTGTTTCAAATTCTTTCATGTAGTTCCTAAGGTGTATCTGGCCCACCAGCGGCCGAGCGGTTCTGCGTTCAAAGCTGGTAAATGTGAGGTGCTGGGTTCGATCCCAGGTCATGTTCGTTGGCCTAGCCGTTCGAAGTTTTCCATGGTTTTCTCCGAAACATGTATAAATACGGGCTAGGTCCCCTTAGAAAGACCTCCACGGAGGGCACTCCCTTTCAGGCCTTAGAACCTGGAGCAGTCAATCGGCCTTAATCCCCACAACCAACCAGCCAGCCTAAGGTGCATCTTTTCTTTTACTTTCGTTTACATCGTTAATAGAAAAAGTGCATGAATGTTAAATGATTTTTATTTCGTTAGAGACATTAAAACTATGTTGACTTTGAAGAATTCTTTCTGCGTCAAAACCGATAACTTATTCCTTGAAATTGAGTCATTTCAACTGAAAATCTTATTACATTTATACTTCTTTGAATATTCAACATTTATAGAAATAGTAAATATTACTGTAATGAAAAATTGACATTTGGTTGGATAGAAAAATGCTTACATCTTCAGTTTCCATTATATTGCAGCATTCACCAAAAGAAGTAACTGTTTGATAAGGATTAGTACGTAAGGAATCTTCGGAAGATGGAATTGAATAAGATACGCAGTATCCTCTGCATGCATTAGTGGAAACATCAAATTCAACACAACCTGGAATTCTAACAGTTCGAGTATGTCCTGAAATGAAGAATATATATATATATCACATATTTAGACATTGAAAAGAAATTTCTACAAAATTATCAATTTTATACTTTTAATTGAATGTTTGCCTAAAGCTATCTACGAATAACTAGTATATTTATATATTTTTACAAAAGAATAAGAGAGCTTGGGGCACAACAGGGTTTGCATGTACTTTCCAAGTTAATCTATACATATAATAAAAGAAGATGTATGTATATGTCCGTCGCTTTGTAGGCAAACAGCTGATCACAGAGCTACAGAATTTTGCATGGAGGTCCATTTTCACCTCTCCTGATGCACCTCAAAGCCCGATTTGCGAATTTTTGATTAATTTTTAAATTAATTAAAATATATAGATTTCTGAAATGAACGACTCTGAAGATAGAAACGTAATTGTATGCAATATTTTGTGACTCGTTAGCTCAGTTGGTTCAAGTATCATACTGATAACGCGATGTTTGTTGAAAACACATAAATTTTACACAATGTTGAAAACACCAGTGTAAAAATACTAAATGCAAACTGCAGTTTCGGAAGTGTAAAGCATACCGTCATCAGTGCAGGTGGATGACGCGGTGGATAATTGCTTTTATTTAAAGATAAGAAAGCGAATTTTAGAGTAGAAATTTTAGAACACTGAGAAAAAAAAATCTGTAACTGTCATCTAGAATCTAAATTGTGGCTCTAGTAAAAATAGTTCCATGTCATCTTTATAAATTCTAGTCTCCTTTGAAAGCGAGTTCTAAAAACCCCTATTAGAATTCTAGAGCGTTTGTCTATATTCTGGTGGTCCAATTTATTTAAAAATGCCTTAAAATAAATGCAAACACAAGAAGTGAATTTTAGCATGCATAATCTTGGTTTATGACCCAATTCTAGAAAATCAAGTGAGAGTTATCTTGCAATACAAAGGATTCATAATATCTATAATAATCATACTATTGTTTCCTCATCTAGAAAAGTATAGACAAGAAATTCTCGATCATTTCGTCTATTCAGGTTGTTTGTTTACTTTATACGCATAACTTGGAAATCTATATTCTTAGTTTGAGAATTCAGAAAATAACCACTTATTCGTTCTAGATGAAGACGGTATACTTTATTCCTCAGTGAAATTGGGGGTGTTAGCCAATAGGAAAAGTTACATAAAAATCAAGAACATGTGGATTTAATGTAATATTTTCAACAATCCGAGAGAGCGGTGCAGCAAAATCGCTATTAATGATATTTTTATGATTTTTATAGAGATGCAAAGCTTCGAGAAGATCGAGTTCATGAAAGTGTTTAGG
Source organism: Salticus scenicus (assembly GCA_963930645.1). Classification (NCBI taxonomy): domain Eukaryota; kingdom Metazoa; phylum Arthropoda; class Arachnida; order Araneae; family Salticidae; genus Salticus; species Salticus scenicus. The sequence continues at coordinate 189,944,367 of OZ005657.1, forward strand.
CCGACAGATTATTTTAACTGAATTAAAGTTAAAAGTATGGTTAATCTCTCAACAATACTTAGCAACGGCCGATTTGTTAATTTCTTGTTTTTGAGTCGTCGATTCGATCTTTTAAGCATCTATGTGTTACTTGCAGATAATTAATTGAAAAGGTGTCAACTGATAAAAGAAAATCTTCCAGTGTTTACAAAATGTCCTAGGAATTTTTGATTAGTTTTTTTTTTTTTTTTTTTTTTTTATTAAAACTTTTGCAGCTGAGAAGATTCTAGTGCTTCTATCTGTTAAGTGAAGATGATAATAGGTCCGTGAAATATCTGTCCGAAAAACGTAGTTCTTGAATAATAGCAGCGCCGCTTATCGTCCATTAATCATTTAAATTGAAATGCCCGGTGAAGGCTCAAATTCAAGCAAAGGAGACATGGAATGGATATAGCGCATGCGGTAAAGACGCTGCCGAAGCCAGCAGGGATCCGAAGTGAGGTTTTAAGCGATTTTAATATTAAAAAAAAAATTAGTTTCATTTATAAAGTGATTTAAAAGATAGTGATCATTATTATTATTATTATTATTATGAAAAATCCTTTAAATATAGTGATTAGCGAAGCAGGCAAAGCCTCCTTGTGTAAAATATGAAAAAAATTATGTTCTAAAAAACTTATCATATCAGTAAATGAAAGCTAGAAATTCACTTAATCACTGTATCAAAAATGTAAAGAAAATTAATTTTTAAAACATTATATGAAATGGGTAAATGTGCTCCTTTGGGTGGGGTAATTTGATACCGAAGGAATGGCAGGTTGAACCCATATGAAATGCCTCTAGAAACTAGCGTAAGTAATAAATATCTTTTCACTTAAGATTAACCTATTAGTTGCCAAAACTAATTTTCAATTTTTCTCTTAAGTAGAGAATTTTATAAGGTTTAGTAAAGAATAATAAAAGATTGCAACAAATTTCAAGCAATTAAGAGTACTACAACACAGCCTACCATTTTTTGGGACAGTGGCAGATTGCACTGTCTAAAATATTGTTTAAAACAATTGAAAATGTAACGTCCCAAAAAACGGAAAAGGGTAAGCAATGTTTTAATACTGAACCCGTAACAAACACTTTCAAACTTTGTGCACGTAGAAACACATCTGCTGACCATTTTAATGATTAATTTCAACAATGAAATGCAAAATTGATCGAACCCTCTTAATTTAAGAAGTTGTTGATTGGTTCCGGAAGACAAATTACACTGTAATTTCTGTATGTAACTTTTATTTTTAAATTCTGGTTTTAAAAATCTTGCAGTTAGTTTAAATTTTCGATAAAAATCAATCTCATATGACTATTCTATTTGTCGTCTTCTCTTGTCATATTTTTCCAACATAAAAAAGCGTTTTCTGTTTATAATTTAATGGTGTTAAAGAAATTAAAGCAAAATCTCCATTTTCTGGCTCTTGGGATTTTATGTTGACAAGATCTGTTTTTATCATCTTCAAATTCGACGTCTTCATCATTTGAATCGTGGAACTAAATATTAGTGTTTTCAGCCTCATGTTCAGAAAATGTGGACTTTTTTGTGTCCTTATTCATGTATAAAATTTTTTTTGTAATAAAAACTTTATGGTATGGATTATGTGAGACATAAATAGTTCTCGAAGCAAACAAAAATCTCAATACTCATCAAATAAAAAACAAACTTTATTTTTGAAGACACAAAAAATTTTGTAAATGTCAGCCAATTCTTCCCAAATACATGAGTTCTTAAAGATTTTAATGCATGTAATATGTTGCATTGGCTATAGAAAAAATAAATTGCAACGTATTTCACACCACCCAAAAAATATTTTAAACTATCAGGCTATGCCCGCTTCGCTGGTCACAATATTTAAATGAATTTTCAAAAGAATTGAATCACTGTTTTTTATAATCGCTTTATAAATAAAAACTAAAAATTATGTTCATCATGACTTTAATTAAAATATTGAAATTTTGAATTAATGTTTTTTTATCTAAATAAATTATAGTCTATAGCACTCAGGGATAGTGTAGCTTTTGATTAGTCTTTTTTTTTTTTGTAATCGCTTCAGTAGTTCCAGAGATTACCCTCCACATACAAACAAAATTTCCTCTTTATATATTAGCATAGATAACATAACCATAATTAGCCTAATGACAGAATGAATAATAAATAATTTAGATTTTAACAAAAAACATTTTTAACTATTTCCCTTCACAGAAATCCAACTCACAAACTCTGGATTCGGAGCCCGACGCTTTACCTCGAAGCCACAATGTTCAACAGCTTTCGTTGCAATATTTCATTCTTATTTTCATGCATGTTATGGGGATTTTAATTAAAATATCGAAATTTCGAATTAAAAAAATATTTTATCAAAATTAATTATAGTCTAAAGCACTCAGGGATAGTGTAGCTTACGTTTAGTGAAATTTTTTTTTTTTAAATCGGTTCAGTAGTTCCAACGATTACCCCCTTTATACAATCAAAGTTTCCTCTTTATATGTTAGTGTAGATGTAGAAGGGATGAACGAAGTAATAGCAATATTTTCGATTTTGCACGTTTTGTTCAAGTCTGGAAAAATATTTGACTAATTATCTTGAAACTTAATGAACGTGTTATTTTTCATATATTTCAGCGATGGTTTTGTACCGGATGCAAAAAGGGCACCATTAACAAAGAACAAAAGATATTTCGGATCAACCTGTTAAAATGATCCTTGAAATGTGTCGTAGCTATAGAATATGACGACGGTGGTTCTTTTAACTATTCATATTCATACTGCGAGGTACCGCTTTTTGTGGTATCCTCAAGTTCATTTATTCTACCTGTTTAAGCTAAAGATTGAAAATAGAAAACAAAATATTAATAAATTCAAATAATTTATTGTAACTTATAAACGGTGGGACTCAGCTCACTGCAAAAAAGGGTAGTATGTGTGGGAATATATCAAAAGATAACACCAATAAACTTATGACGCCGAAGAGGTTCTAATCTTATTATTTTAGTGGCGATCTGACTGTTTATATATTTCTGGAAGTTCCTCTCCCTAACTTGTTTTCTTTTAAAACCAATTATTATTTATACACTAGAACATTAACTTAGCATTTTTAATTTCATCTAACAGTAAATCCTAGACCGTTGCCAATCACCGATTACGTAATTCTAATGAGACATAAAACCCATTCAACCTCAAACTTCACTTAACCTTCACAATGTACTTTCGAATCCTCTCAAATCAAGCATCTCCAGGAAACTTCATTAACACTGTACCTTTATTCAGAAATTGCTAAACACCTTCAAAATCTACTATTTAACTTCCTTCTTTCAGAAATTAATTCCTCATTTAACACTTTTATGAAACTGTTTAATTTCCTTACGTCAGCTTACTAATCTACTTAAATTCAAACATATAATATACGTCTAACGCTGAAAAACTTATCAACCTATAAAATCCCATGCCACTACGCGTATGATACATCACAATAACTGACAATTTATATGAGGATAGCTAATAAATTCACGCATATAGAAAGGCTTCCTTAAAAAAGTAGAAAATTTGTCGTGTTTTTGTTAATAACATGCAGGAGTTTACAACCAGTACAAGGTCATTTTTATAGAAAACTTGACATGCTATAATAGAGATAACATACAGCAGTCAGAATATAAAATTTTGACTATCTCATGAAATATGAGCTTTTTACTGAATAATGTTTAACTGCGCATGCACAAGCATTAAAAAGATATCTTTTTAGTAATTTGTTAACCAAATGTATAAAGTCACTCTTATAAAGAAACTGAAGCAAATACCATAAAAAAAAAAAAAAATGGTTGATGAAATTAGTTGAATTTTAATTGATTTCAAAAAGAAACAAATTGATCAGGGTTTGTATCCAAATTTGTATTTTAAATCAATTAAATATAATATACGTTGATACGTGTACGTTGATTCAAAATAAATATTTGCATAAAATTTGTATTTTCTCATTGCAGTATGTTGTCAAGTTTTCTAAAAAAACCATTTCAGTGGTCTGAAACCTGAAATGTATAAAGAAAGAGACATGAAAAATTTTCACATTTGTTAAAGAAATTTTTATATTTCCATGAATATATGAGATATTCTCGTACAAACAAATAGAGATAGTGAAAAGAAGCATCGTAATCTATACTATTGCTACAATGTATTTCAAGCATTATTATTTACAGCATGATTCCAAACATTCTTATTGCCTTTAATTTGTTATTATAGTCTTTCTTCAGCATTTGGGACAAAACCTTCACTGAAATATATGCACTATTTTTATTTTTTTACATTCCTGATGCTTCAGGATAATTCGTTAAGTATTTTTCAAGATATTCGACAACGTGTCAAATTGAAAATGTTTCCTTTGTTTTGTCAACTATTTGCACGAAGAAAGAAATCTTGGACTAATGGAATAATATACAGAATGAAGAATGCAAAAAATTAAATATTACTAGATGTATGAATTATTTTGAATCTATTACCAATATTATGTAAAAATTTGCAAAATATCCCAAATTTTAAAAGAATATTTAGTATACCTTTTCCCGAACACAGTAGCTTTTGACTTATTTAATCATAAATAACACTGTCCAACAACAAAATTGTAAATTAAATAAAAGTAGCAGATTTAACTGATTTCGATACTATTAAAAACGAAAATGATAATTAAAATTTAAAGTTAACTTAAAATTTCTCTTTACAAGCCTGCATGGTAGAGAATTGTTGTGCAGTAAATGTTGCAAAATGTAAAATCAATTAATTTAATAAAAACTAAGAGATAAAAACTTCATATGTAGAAGAGATTAGTATAATCGTTGCTCGATTCAATTTTATAAATAAATATTTACATTTAATCTCTGTTGTTGTTTGTTTATAGCTTGTTTATGTTTATTTCTTGTTTTAGATTGCCTGAGTTTTTGTGTAAACTGCCTTGACAACTCTTGTTAGGTTTGCTAAAAAGTAACCCTCTTCTATTAGAGACAAGCTGTTATCCTACTGATTGAAACGTCATATTATTATTATTTTGGTAGTCGAATCAGAGGAAAAAGATAAATCATGGACGCCTTATATTGTTTGACTGCTGACAGTAACTTCCGTAATTGAGTTAATGTAAAGATCGTTCAATGTCCCCTGCAGTGTCCATCATTTGGAGAGAATCTTCAAAGTATTCAATTGGCTATTATTTCTGTATGGTACCAAGTATTCGAAAAAGAATTTTTAAATGAATATAACTTAACCGAATGTCCTCTCATCCATTTTCAATAAATGAAATCGTAATAAATATTGTTATTTAATCACTTCTTATATACTGTGATCCGTACTGTGATAGTTTGTCTATAAAATTATCAATAAAAGTGTTGAAAGTTTTGAAATTTTCACTTTGTAACTCTGAAAGGTGTATTTCATTTATTTCATTATTCACATCTATTTTTTTTTTTTTTACATACTAGAGCTAATTACTTAGAGATGAAGTAATATATTTTTTTTTCTATGATCATAGAAATGTAAAAAACCTCATTTGAATACTTTTACAAAAAACTTCATCGAAATTTGTTGAATAGTGTAATTAATACAAATTATTATTATTAGAAAATACTTGTACACTCCTGCTCAAAAGTTTAGCAAGATTTGAAAACGATCAGTTTCTTCAATTTAAAAACGTATCCCTCAATGAAATGTTTTCAAACATTGGGTATTTAAAGAACTGGGTCTTTCTCATGTTTTTCAGTGATGATTGGTTTAAGACAACATTTAGGGGGCCGGTAACAAAGTGAGCAAAATCACTAATGTTTGTGATCACCCTGTATCGTTAAGTGAACGAAATGATTTGTAACTTTTGGATATGTTAATATAGACCCAGTACAATTTGTGGATGAATTTCTGTGACAATAGCGTGTTAAGTAACGGAGATATAAGCATTCATTTAAAAACTCAAAAAAAAAAAAAAAAAAAAAAAAAAAGAAAAAAAAAGCTGGTATATTTTTCATTTATAATATACAGAGTTTTTATGCCACTTTCAGATAATTAGAAAAAACATTTTTGAAACAATATACTACAATCGGATTACAATTATCTTAAATATCTCATGAAATATGAGCTTTTATAAGAAAAACGTTTTCGCTGCGCATGTTCGAAGGATAGAAACATTTTTATTACATAAGTTGAAAGCTAGATATATTAGGAAACTTTTGTCAAAAGTTCATTTGAATAGAGTAAAAATTAAGCAAATTGTCGACAAAAAAGGGCTAAATTTCAGGTATTTTATGAGTTGAAATTTCATAACGGCTTTTCACATGCCGCGTAATTAATTTAAAGATACAATTATTTTAACCACGCTCCAAAAGTACATTTTTGTGGGGAAAAAAAAAAAAACCTTCATAAGCTTGTAACGCTAACATATTTTTGTTTATTTACTAAGATTTGTGAGATCATAAGGGGTTTTTCCCAAGAAAGAACTTTTGCTAAGTGGTTAAAATAATTGGATCTTTAAATTAATTACACGGCATGGAATTTCAACTCATAAAATACCTAAAATCTAGCTCGTTCTTTCGTCGACAATTTGCTTAATTTTTACTCTATTCAAATGAACTTTTGACAAAAGTTTCCCAATATATCTAGCTTTCAACCTATGTAATAATTTTTTTTCTATCTTTCGCACATGCGCAGCTAAAATGTTTTTCATAAAAATGCTCATATTTCATGAGATATTTAAGATATTTGTATTCCGATTGCAGTATATTGTTTCAAAATTGTTTTTTCAATTGTGGGAATAATTTTCGCTAAAAACTCTGCCTATTATAAATCAAAAACATGTTATTTTTTTTTAAGTTTTAAAATAAATGCTTATATTTCCATTATTTAATATGCTATCGTCACACAAATTCATCCACATATTGTCCTGGGTTTATGTTGTTAACATATTCTAAAGTTACAAATCATTTCGTTCACTTAACGATACAGATCACACTTAACGATACAGAGTGTCACAACATTATTGATTTTTCTCACTTTGTTACCGGCCCCTTAAATGTTGTCTTAAACCAGTCTTCACTGAAAAGCATGAGGAAGACCCAGTTCTTTAAATATCCAATGTTTGAAAATATTTCATTTAGAGATAAGTTTTTAAATTGAAAAAAAAAAAAAAAAAAAAAAAAAAAAAATTATCGTTTGCAAATCTTGTTGAACTTTTCAACAGGAGTGCGTGTACTAAATGTTCTAAAAATCTACCATGGTTAATTACTATGTTTTCAATCTGCTATTCTGTAATATTAGTTCATTTTTAATCCGAAACAATAAAGGTTTACGTTGTGTTGAATGTAACTCATGAAACTAATCCAAAACGTAGACCCTCTCTGGCTATGTCGACCATTCTATAAATCGCCTTATAACATATAAGAATAAGTTCAAATCTAATTGCTGGACCAGAGCTGTTTCAGTTCTTCTGTGTTGTATAATTATTAGCAGTTATCTTGTTTTTATCTCGACGAAAATGAATAATATGCCTACTTCAAGTCAAAAATGCGTCTGGTATGTGTAGAGTAAATGTAAATTGATTTTTTGTTTTGTGCCTTTTTAATTTACAAGTATTAGAATTGCGTGCTAGAAAAGGAATTTGTCATTCACTGCTGAGTTTTGAAACGTATAAGTTTTTTTTTTTGCTTGACTCGATGTGTGATTGTAAGTTTTCATCTACATGAAGACAAGGATGAACAGAGATGAATTTTCATAACACAAAAGAGCTATCAGAAAATGTCCTGAGCCATCGTGGAACTCGAACCCATTCTCTTATGCCCAAATGCGATTAGAAGAATAGTCGATCTATACACTCAGCCGTAAAAAGCTCTTTCTACAATTAACTATGTTTGATCATCTAAAAAATATCACTAACTTCGGTAACGTGAATTATTCATTAATAACAACTCTGTAATGTGAGTTAATGTGTGTTCGATAATGTGCCATAGTAAATAATATTCAATCTGTGAATGCATTTCTGTTTATGTCACTATTTTCCCTCCCATAAAAGTACTCTAGATGAAGTCACTTCTACGTAGTTCTAACAAGACCAAAATCATAAAATTTCAAGTGTGAATAATGTTTTTTATAGGAGACTTAATCGTACTTGGCCTTTATTTTATTTATTCATTTACTATTCATTTATATTTTTGAGAAAGGAGGGGGGAGGGGGGGGGGGTCGGTAGCCCATCTGGCACAGCATCGAACTTGTAATCAGAGGATTACAGATTCAATTTCCGAGTCGACCAAAGATCGTCATGTTCATTAATGGTGGCTGGTGTATACAAAATCCGCCGTGGCTGAAATGTTCTCCATCTTCCATAAAATAAATACTCCTGAGGGTTTCGGAAAAGAGGAAGCCATCTCTTTCCCAGAGAATTAAAATTCTGATGGCATGTCTGCGGACTACCTGTAGGTGTGAATTCCAGAGCTTCGCTAATAGCCCAATAGGGAGCTCTACTAGCGCGATGTTAATATACCTATCCTAAACCAATCTTTAAATTTTCCTCCATCTTTCTTTGCAAGTTTTAAGAAAATTTCTGAAGTTTAGATCTAAAGGTCAATAACAGAAAATTTCCACAAGATAAACTGATAAATGATACCTATTTTTTTAATCAACTCTCTGCCATATTAGGCGGTTTGAATAATTTAATCACTCTTGCTTTTGTCCTTGCCTGGAATGAAAGTGCAGTGTACTCTGAAAAGTAGTTCAAAAATACACGAAAGGCAAAAATATTTAAAATTGTTATAACAAATGATAAATATATCTTATATAAATATACAAAAATATGCATTAAACTATGATATTTTTTATTATTAATATATCATATTTTACAAATCATATCAAAATTTTTATAGAATGAAGTATTTTAAAATAACACAGAAAGCACATTTTAAGGATTTATAGTTCTAATTTTCGCAGTATGCGTAATATTTTCAAATTTTTAAAGAATTAACAATTTTTTTAGAAATATGAAATATGTTTATACTTAAACATTTTGCAAACAAAGTACTTACCCACTTTAAAACAACCAGGCCTCTCCCATATATTAGCAGCAGACCTATTTAAAAGTATCAATAGTAAAATAGGTAATGCTATTGTAATGTAGGTCATTTTTAATTCGAAATTGATGATTGCAATTTTGTAACCTGTAAAATAAAATAAATTAAATAAAAGTAAAAGAAGTTAGTTATATGTATAAAAATTAATTAACATACTATTTTAATACCAAGTTAATCAATGTATTTTTTTAATTTTAATAAACTGATTAGAAAATATACGTGGCTTCATACGCTTCAAAATTGTAATTCCTATAAGTAAATGAGCCAAATTATTCTATTAGAAGTAACATTTATGACATTATGCTATGATAATTATTTGAAATATAGAGTGTCCATAATTCAACTTGGCATTTGCGAGCAGTATGTATTAAAAACTATGTATTAAGATTTTTTGAATATTGGGTAATAGCAAAATGAGATGATGGGAATTTTATCTAGCACAAAAAGGTTCTAAAAACCACCACTAGATGGCGTATTATTATAGCTTTATAGAAAGCATAACAAGAATCTGCGAATTTCAACAATTTTCTGTTTACGAAACATGCTTGTCTATCATCGCCTGCTACCATCTAAAAGCATAAAATTGCATATTCAACTGTTGAAAACAATATATGTCGGGAAATGTTGTGCATATGGCGTGCTGTGGTACCTTTAAGGTCGGAGACAGATGTGATGGGATCACGGCTGATCAAACCTTTAAGGTAGCCCCACAGCCAAAAGTCGCAAGAATTCACATTTGGGGGGTTTCAGAGGCCAAGCTGTAGGAAAATGACGGCTGATGACTGCGTCGTCACAAAAATGGCGGTTGAGCACTTGTTTCATATAGAAAGCGCAGTCGGTAACAAAAGTCTCCGAACACTAGCAAAAATTCCTATATAAAAAAAAGTACACTTAATACAGTTTTGTTAAATAAATCCTTGTCGAATCCTGTTCTTAGTCAGTCCAAAAACAGGATTCGACAAGGATTTATTTAAGAGAACTGTATTAAGTGTACTTTTTTTACATAGGAATTTTTGCTAGTGTTCGGAGACTTTTGTTACCGACTGTATGTACAGTCGGCTGCAAAATTATTCGAGCACTAGCCAATAATTCCTATATTTAAAAAGTACACTTAAGACTGTTTTGCTAAGTAAATCCTTGTCGAATCATGTTCTTAGACTGATTAAGAACATGACTCGACAAGGATTTATTTTACAAAGTTGTATTAAATATACTTTTTTTTGGCAAGGATTATTGCTAGTGCTCGAATAATTTTGCAGCCGACTGTACAACGGGCGATGTGTAGAAGAGTACCAGCCTGCATAAACTCTGCTGTTGAAACACATCGCCTTGCCTGAAGAGCCGGAGTTCCATACTGCTTTAATAACGATCAGCATCGTTGATTAGTGAAGCAGCATATCACAAGACCTGCGGCGCTGAAATCTAAAAAAAAAAAAAAAAAAAAAAAGACCCAGAACGAATACAGCAGTAAAGCTGTACCCGTTACATGGAGTGTAACGGCGTTTGCAAACACTCATTTTTTTTCAGCCCAAATACGTGACTGTGCATGTTAGTCGCACCATTCAAATGGAAGCGGATCTCCACCCCCCATAAAATATTCCATGACCATTAATTTTAAAGCTCATATTGCGCAAGAAACTGTAACGATTATAAAGACCAGATGGTATGAATTTCTGCACAAGCCACAGTTTATAAGGATAGTAGCATAACATCATTTAAGAACCTTATGAATCATGGAACGAGGTCGGTCAACAGTTTCTGCAATGTGCCAAAACCGGATATCCTGTCTTACTTCACTTATATCGCTACATATCCACTACCTATGCTGCAACCCACCACCTTCTTCTTCCTTGCTGAACAGCCAATGTTCCCGTTACTTCAAATATCATAATCAGTTCTTGGACAGAGTAGGTTGAGTGAACCTTTTCGTAACTGCTACAAAGGCTGAAATTTCCACAAAGTTTCAGTAGCAGAGTTACGGTTTTCATAAAATAATTCCATCAGTAAAGCATATTCTCGCACAGTCAACATCATCTTCCTAGACGTAAAAACGGGCATGCGGTAAGACTTCGGTTCGTTTATCCAGAGCTGCCAACCTAATCCGGCAATTTGCTAGTACCGCCCCATTTTCTACACCGTTTAATTTTTAGAGTAATTCTCTTGAAATAAATTTGCGATGAATTAAGAAAACAAATACTTTAAAAATTAAGTGGTGTGTAAAAGGGGGCGGTACTAACGATTTGCCGGATTAAGTTGGCAGCTCTGTTTATCACATTTTTATATGTCTGACAGTGCGAGTACAAAATTATTATTGTAATGAGATTTGCATATAACACTAGGTTACTTTACACAGTGCCATCTAGTGGTAGCTTTCGATTCCTTTTGTGTTAAATAAAATTCTAATCATATCATTATGCTATTACCCATTTTCATGAAATTCTGCTGCATAGTTTTTGTCAAAAATTTCACATAAACACCAAGTTTAATTATGGGCACCCTGTATAAATTTTAGAAATCTGTATCTCATTCAAATTAATTTAATTTCTGTTAATTGTTTTTCTGGCAACACAGAGAATTATTTTCTTGCAACATATTGCTTTTTGCAATGATACACAGAGTGCATTCCACCCAGCCTATATCACTGGCGTTCATTTGGAGTAACATGAACACAATCTTCGTCGGAAAGGCATTTTTACTTTTTTTACTCTCATCATCATTTACCACCATTTCTTTGCTTATCACTTACATTACTGTCTTTCCCATCGTAACGAAACAAATGACAGACTTCGAATCCACTGATTATAAAATTTCATAAATAATTGTTTCCTAAAGTAATTTTTACACACTTTTATAGTTTCTGTGAATCTATAGCTTTAAATACAGTTCTTTTGTATAACTAGAATTTTTTGATTAAGTACACTATTAGCCTAAAAACACTAAAATTAGCATAAAAAGTATGAACAAATCAATTATCTAGTTTATTTTTGCTATTACTATTATTATTATTATTACTATTTCTATTATTATTATTATTATTTTATAGAAATGTTACATATTTCAAATTCACTATGTTTGTGTGTTTTTCTAATTTGTTTTATATCACAATTAAATACTTTCTAAAGTTGTTTAATAAGCAGTAGAAATTTAAAAAACAACATAAATGAAAAGCTAAAATTAGTACACTGTGACGCAAAAGTTTAGGCAACGAACAGATTCATACATATTTTGAAAAACATCTAATCAGTTTGCCTAATACAGCTTCAGTGCAATGTGCTATGCATACTATGCAATGTTAATAACAACGAAAAGTTGACTGGAGCACAATCGAACTTATTAAATAGCAACAAAAAATTAACATTGTCTCAAAATTTTATACAATAACAAAATAAAATAAAAATAAACCAGAGGGAAAAAAACATATTGTGCATCCATTTCTTTATTAATTCATAAATACGAGTTTCCATTGGATAAACTAAATCTTGGATAATTTAGGGACCCGTTTCCTATTCTATTTCTTCAATAGATCGCGTAAAATTCTTTACAAAAGAGCGCTGTCTACCATTTGCTGTAAAATTTACGACACATGATAACCCAAATGCTCTTTATAAAGTTAAGATCTGGACTACATTCAGGCCAGTCGAGAATTTTTATTAAGAATTAAACCGTGATGTTGTATTATTTTCAGTGTGAATCGAAGTTTTGCCTTACTGAAATTTCTAATGCTGGCCACCTAGAAGCAGTGTTGCCAGATTTGGGGACTTTTTTATTCAACATCCACCATTAAATTTTAATTGCAACAGTTGTTGAATCCCATCGAAGATTAATCGTCTATTACGTATGGCAAATTTTACTTCTCAAAATTATTGGTGGTAGTTGAATAAAAATGTCCCTAAGTCTGGCAACACTGCATAGAAGCTTAGCAAATAGCAGGAGATTGTCCTGCAATGTCTTAATATGATGCTGCGATGTTTGGCGACCATTGGTAAAGGTAGAGACACTTGCTTATTGTAGAAAAAGGCTGGCCAAACAATTCTTGAGCCACCATATTGTCTGAGACTGAACAAACAGCGAGTTTCATTGTGAATGTCGTGTCGATACGATGCTTAGCCATCTGGATTATCCAGATTGTACTTTTTGTCACTAAATAATTCATCGTTGAATACAGTCAACAGCAAAATTATTGAAGCTCTAGCAATAATTCCTATTTAAAAGATGTGCGCCTAATACTGTTTTGTTAAGTAAATGTTTGTTGATTCACGATCTTAGTTTTACGCTCTTTATAAAAAAGTAAGTTGGTGATAAAAATTAACTATCAAACTTAATAAAAAAAAAAAAATCTTTGTGAACATATCTTCTTGAATTTCTTTAGTTCGGCTACGAAATCGTTCGCAGACCTTAAGTACGTGAATTATGTTATTTCATCTCTTTTGACTTTACATATACCAACAAAAACTGACAGAAACACACAATCATGTCTAAACTTTAGCGACAAGCAAATGTCTGATTTTATCTAAAAAAGTAATATTACAGCAAATCAAACATAATATTTTGATAGTAGCATTTTATCATTGTTTTGCCGTACACTTACAGACATTTGTAATTCTAAATTTTATAGGCATTTGTAATTCTAATTTCATATTAAAAATTTTAGAGCTGAATGATATCATTGTCTAAGTTTTTGCGTGACAGTGTATCTATTAATATTTAATAATGTTTCTTGCATCGCAAAAACTATTAAAATATTGTATTTAATATAAGCAGTGTTTAATTAAAAGAAATCAAATAAGAATTATGAATTCATATGAAAGAATTTGAGGTTGCTTTAAAAGAAAAAAGGAAAAGAAAAAAAAAGATTTTTTTTTATGTAATCCTGTACATTCCTTTTATTTTAACCTCACTCATTTTTTCCCAACATTTGTATCATTTAAATTAAATAACTAACAAGCTCTATTCTTTTCTACATAATATAATAAAAATATTTAATGTAGTTATAGAATATTAAACTAGAGTATCTATAAGAAAATGAATAAAAAAATTTACAAAATAAAGTATTATCTTAAGTTTTATATCACTTTGTATAAAGGTATACTGTTCGTTCACGGATGCAAGTCGTAAACAAACAGAGGCGATTCTTCACCGAAAAGTGGCGACCTCTGTGATTATGTTGGCACTGAATGGTAAGATGCAGTAAGATGAATGGTACACATTTGGTAAGAAATAAATATCCATTCCTACCCGTCATTCCTATTTTGATAAACTTCAACAGATTTGACAATTGCGCTATAAGAAACTCCGATACGAAAATAGACAGTAACTGGTTCCTTTATAAGTTTCTTTTGTAACTGTTAATACAAAAGTGTTTATTTTAAACTACTTTTTGTTTTAAATATTTTTAAACCTATACATGTTTTACACTGTAATTTAAAGGTTTACTTTTATGAAAGTATTAGCGGATATCAAAAAGCCTTGAGACGAATTCAAATAGTCTATTATTAAATAAAAAAAATTGAATACTGCTTGGCAAAATCTATAGTTTATTTTGTTATCAGCGGTGGTACTGTCTGCTTTTTTTTTTTTTTTTTTTTTTTTGGGGGGGGGGGGAAGGGCATTAATCTCCATAGTATTTCATCAAGTCGCATTACTATAAAATACCATAAAGATTTCTGCTTAAAATTAGGGGTGGCAAAAAAAGCGAAAATTTTTTATTCCTAAAGATGTCCTAAAAAAAGGGCGGGGAGTATGACCCCTGCATTATTTTTAGATAAACATAATTACATAGCTTTTAACTGTCCATTATCTTCGATTTTTCGGAAGGTTTTCTTAATTTTTTTCATCATGTCCTGGATGATAGATATATGAAATTCTTTCAACTTTCGAGTAATTCTGTTCACTAATTGCCGTTCAGATTTCGCTACCCATCCATTGTCATGCACCAACCGGGCAAGAACACCCCAAAATTCCAAAATCCCCGATCCCAAAATTTTTCCTTTCTTTCTTTCTTTCTTTTCTTTTTTTTTTTTTTTTTTTTCAGTATGTCATTGCAACTCTCCCCCCCCCCCCCTATCCCGAATAATGGCTATTGCCGAAGTCTGGCCAGAACATTATTTTATCGTTATGATAGATATCAACGAATTGTTACAGTTTCGGCAGGCATTTATTGATGTATATGTCGGAATTTAAATGTTTTTGTATTCTTGTCAGAGTGATTGATAGTAAAATCTGTAATTTTTACCATTTCATTTATAATGACTACATTTAAAATTAAAATTACTTAGTAATTCTTTAAAAATATGTTCAAATATTTCGATTATAATCGAAATATTTGCAGCAAAGTAAAACACTTTATTTTGTGTCTCTTCTGAATAGAATATATAGGTTATTTACAGTTCATCTAAATTATTTTGCTTAATTTACTCAAAAAAAAGTGTTTCAAAGATGTGTTTTTAAAAACATTACCATCACATTTTATACTTTAATTAAATAAAATACTTTAAAAAAAAATCTGGTTTATTGAAGTTTTTATTTGTAACATAATTTCAAATGAATATATAAAATATGTTTATCAGATGCTGTTTTACCAAATATAGCATTTATTGAAATCTCGTGTTTAACTTATTTGACTTAACGAACATTTTCAGTTTTATTAATTTGAAATATTAAAACTGCTTTAAAATATTGACATTACGAAAATTCATTAAATATTTGTTTATAGGTAACCGACAAAAAGTTTAGCACGTATATTTATAATAGCTACGTAATATGTACATAGTTGCCAATTTAGCACCCTTTGGCTACCGGAAAAATGTAATAGAAATATTTATTTTATTTGATCAATGAGCTGTAACGGTTTTCACTGATGAAATAAAATAAAAAACTTTATTAAAATTTTCCGGTAACCAAAAGTTGCTAAGTTAGCAACTATATATATATATATATATATATATATATATATATATATATATATATATATATATATATATATATATATAAACCTTTTTCTGTGGTTTAATTTATTTTTGAGGTAGAATAAAATTTAATATATTTATACACTCCTTCTCATATTTATAAGGACACTTTATGTTTTGAAATAACTAATGTAAAAATAATTGTGAACAAGGTTATAGTAAGTGCACTTAATATATCTAGTATTCTAAAAACCAGAACTGCTATAATTTTTTTAATATGAAGCAAAATTAATAAAAAATAATCCAAAATATTTTTTTCTCCACGTTTTCAGATGTTCATAATTATAGGGACAATCAAGATTTTTTCGTTTTATTTAACTTAATAGCGAATAAATTACAGTTGACATGCGAATTTGTTAACTATTGGGCTAGATTAATTCATATATAAGCCTTCAATTTTTCTTGGACGGACATTACTGATAGTTCCTCGAAAAAATAAATAAATAAATAAATAAACAAATAAATAAATAAACGTTCATGTAGTGAAGTATGATAAATGTGTTTTTTAAGAGGAAGGATAATTTTAATCCGCCGAATTTCTAATGAAATTCGAAGATCTAAAATTGCTGAAGGAAGTGTGATCAAACGTTGAACTGCTGGTTCGATAGGAGAGAGATCTGATGCAAAATCAGAGTTGTTTTACAAAGATCGAAGACCATAGCCTCCTAAACTAGATGCCTGTCGCGTTGCTCGAAAACTTGGCAGCAGTTGAAACCGTAGACAGCGCCACTTGGTGCAGATTGCGCGATTTTTTATTCAACAGCCACCAAAAAATTTTAAAAGAGGGATATAATATGGATAAAAAGCAAATTAAATCGAAAAAACATCGAACATGTAAATCATACATCACTTCTTAAAGTTATTGGTGGCAGTTAAATAAAAAAATCGTGCAATATGTACCAGGTGGCGCTGTCTACCGCTTCAGTTGTTGCTATGTTTCCGAGCTACGCGACAGGCATCTAGTTAAGGAGGCTATGCGAAGACTCATAATTCCTCTTACTGTTCTACTCATAATGACTGCTGCTGAATTTGCTCGTAATTTTTAACGAAAGGTTAGGGTCCACATTTATGTATGTTTAAAATAATTAATAATATGTTAAAATGAATAAAAAACCTGTAATAATCAATTAGCATTTAATGTGTGAAAGAACGTCTGTGTTAAAGTTGAATAAAGACAATATTAAATGGTAAAATGTTGCATTTTCGGATGAAAAACATTTTATTCTTGATTAACCAAATGGTTTTAACAGTTACTGGCACGATCTGAAGATAGCGAAAGACAGAGAACATTTTTTAACCCTTTAACGCGCGGCGTCCTCGCTGCGAGGACGCAAAATTTAAGATCCAGCTGGAAAACTTCATCCCGGAAATATTTTAGCAAAAATTTACGTTTATAACATATCAGAAAAGGCAGGTTTTTTTATCCTTCAAATTTAAAATTTCTTTTAGTTTAATTTAATTCATGAATTCCGGTGGCAGTATAATTTAAATGATCCAAATTGTCTTGCGCCGCAAAGGGTTAAAGGCAGATATTAATCAGGCATTTTAAAGATGGATCTATGGTGCTCTGGGGAGCTGTTTCTACTGAAGGCAGAATGAATTGCAGGGATGGAACACGGGCGCAGAATTCATACCACTATCAATGTAAGAAAATTTTCTACTTCTTAAATCAACGATATTTAAGGTAGAGAAATTTCTTAAACTGATTCCGGTATGAATTCTGCGCCCGTGTTCCATCCCTGGAATTTAGTAATTTTTTTCTATTATTATGAACATCAAGAGAATATCCGTAAATTTTAAACGTGGAATTCTCAGATTTTGGGGGTTATAATATTTTTTTCAACAAGACTTACATTTTTGCTCTACTTCTAGAGCAATAGGAAATAGTTTGAAGAAAGAAACTTCTGTATTGTTGTCTTTCCCGTGGCCTAAAAGGTGAAAAAATCTTAACTTGTATCATATTAGAAAAGTGCATGCAAGTGGAAAGCAATTTTAAATAGTTTAAATGTATTCAGAATATCATCTATGCTGTATGAAATAGTATTGAAACTGAATATTAAAAAAAAAAAAAAAAAAAAAAAAAATGTATATATATATATATATATACCAGAGAGAATGTCTGACTGTTTCACTCTAAAAAGAGACCCCATAAAATATTAATTTATAGAATAACTGAAAAAAAATTACTAAGATTCGAGCTGTCCTTATAATTGTGAACACCTGAAAAATCATCTTTTTGACCGTATTTAAAGTTTTTAAGATAGAAAAACGATAAAACTTTTAAATATAGTCTATTAATGAAATTCAAATTAATAAAAATTATATTTGTTTAAATAATAGTGTTCAGTGTTTAGTTAATATAGAAAAGCTGTTGTCCTTATAATTATGAGAACCAGTGTAATTTGAAATATTAAGACTAATTTAAAATATCGACCTTAAAAAAATTCCTTAAATATTTAGTAGTATTTTATTAACAAAACGATTATCACATATATTTGTAATATCTAAGTAATTAAAAAACATTTTCAGCAATTAAAAATCGTGTATTTTATGATGTAAAACGAAAATTAACAATTGTAAAATATAAATTGTTATGTTAACCAGAGCTGCCAAACCTCCAGATTTTTCCATACTACCATTTCTTTAACATTACCTTCAACTTATTTAACCACAAAATTTCCCTCTTAAATAAAGCGATTTTTGCAAATAAAAAATCCAGAGGGTTATCAACGCTGTATTAATTAACGTATGTATTAATATAACACGCATTAATATGACAGCATATGTATTAATATAATTATACTTTAAAATATGTGAGCATCTTATAAATTTACTAAAACAAATAAATAAAATTATTTAATTTGAAACTTTCTATATGTAAATTTTAATACATGTTTTTTGACCATAGCTGCTTATATTTTAATTTATTCCGGAGTATTTTTAGCCTTGCCTTTATTTCATACCATTTATTACTTCCATTACCCTACTACCGTAAGTTATATAAGTATTGTATTCGGTCCAAAAACTCGTTATCGAGTTTTCACCTGATTTACACGTTTTAAGGCCTCCTGAGTCCAAAAAAGTAGTTTTTAGGAACTGATCATTGTCTGTGTATGTATGTATGTGCGGAATATTCTGGCTATCATATCTCCAAAACTAAGAAAGATAAAACTACGAAACTTCAGAATTGAAACAGGTCTAGTGCACAGCTGAATTTTCCAAATTTTGATAAAAATTGGAAAACCAGAAGTGAGACGGTAAGTCCGCATCTCAAAAACGGCTCTAACGATTTTCTTCAAAGTTTCTATATAAACACTGTACTAGATGTCCTTTCGAATGATATAGTGTTTTAGTTCAGTAAAATTAATAGGTGTCCTGTATAATTAGCTCAATTTCAGATCTCGCAAGTGCGTTCCTTTAAAAACGGCTTAATAGAGATTTTTTTTCAAACTCGCTATTTAACTCCCTTTTAAATATCTCTTTACATCTAATTATTGTTTTCCAGTCAATAATTGTGTATGCGAAGTTTTGTTAAATGTTGGTATGTCAAAAACGGCTCTAACGTTTTACTTGAAAATTGTTACATAAATCCATTTTAGATATCCTTTCTCATGTATTAAGTGGTTATTACAGGAAAATTAACAGCCACTCTGCTTAGATAGGTCACTTTTAGATCTCGGAAATTTGTGTTTCAATTTATAACTCTACCATTTTTTTTCTTTTCTTATTTTTTAACTCGCTATATAAACTTTGTTTTATATGTCTTTACACGTGTATTAAGTTTCTCTTACAGGAATATTTTTAGGTTTTTACTTCGCTAGTTCAATTTTATGTTTTTTAATCACCTTATCGCCGAAAAATGTATATAATACGTGTAATAGTGAGTAATGGAAGTCGTGTGGTTGTTTCACACCAGATTTTTTTCAAGAGTAATTGCTTCTTATTTTATCGAAAAGTTATATATTGGAAAAATCTGGTATGAAACAACCACACAACTTCCATTACCCACTATTATACGTATTATATGCATTTTTTGGAATTTTCCAGTAAGAGAAATTTGATACACGTATAAGACATAAAACAAAGTTTACATAGCAAGTTAAAAAAATTGGGTGTGTGTGTGTGGGGGGGGGGGGAATAAAAGAATTATTTTCTTAAACACCAGTTTCTGAGATCTAAAACTGCACTACCTAATCAGGATGACCTTCAATTTTCCTGTAATAACCACGTAATACATGAGAAAGGGTATATAAAATGGATTTATGGAACAATTTTCAAGAAAATAGTCAATTAATAAAAATGTATGACTATTTTAAAGATTAAACAAAAAATGTTTCATTAAACTTTCCATATTTATACATAAATGAATAAACAAATAAAAGTTTCTGTTTACGCACATAAAATGGAAATTAATACTCATCGTCATTTAAAAAAAATAATAAACTGTTTTTTGAGAAAATTAATGCCACCAACTCAGTTCCCACCAGTATTTTTGAAAAATAATCTATTCTAATAATTTTAGATGATTAAATAATTAAAATATTCATTAATATAAATACAAGTACTTCCTTGGTAAATGAGTGTCTGTCACACACAGAAATATTTCTGCTTCCACCAATATTTTCTAACAATAATCATTATCACGGCCGTAAAAGTACAATTAAAGTACATAAAAAATGTTTCAAATTATACAAAGAAACTTTTAAGTTAATACTTATCTTCATTTTAAAAAAATAAACACTTTTTCGAGAAATTTTTTTATCACCAACTCAGTTTGGGCTGTACTACTGACTTAAAGTGTACTTTTTTGCACCAGTATTTTTGAAAAGTTATCTTTTTCTCATAATTTTGATGATTAAATAATTAAGAAACACATTGATATAAATATGAGTAATTCCATAGTAAATGAGTATTCGTGTCTCACGCAGAAATATTTACTCTTCCACCGATATTTTCTAACAATAACCACTCTATTTTATTTAATGAAAAAAAAAAGAAAAAAGAAACTACAATAAAAATGTACAATAAAAATTCCAGTATGGTTATAGTGGCAGAAAAAAAAAATTGCGGAAAGCTTATTCTTTAATGTGACTGACCCTACCTTCTGCCCTTAAACTACACATACATGATATTTGACATAAAAATCATAAAAAATGGCTGTAAAAGTACAATTAAAGTACATAACTTCTAAGTTAATATTTATCTTCTTAAAATAATAATAATAATAATAATAATAATAATAAATAAAATAAATAAATAAATAAATTTTTTCGGGGAAAATGAGTACCATTTTTAAAACAAAATATTCAGATACATATAATAGGAATTTAATATTAATAATCAAGTATATTTTAAAGTAAATAAATATTAAAACTAATGCTAGCACTTACCAGACTTGAAGTTAGAAAAGAGATATTGTAAAATGAAAGCCTCGTATTACTTGAAAAGAGGCATATCACTTCAGTTTATTCGGCGCTGCTCTCAACCAATCGGATTAAGAGACAGAAATGAAGGTGGAGCATAAAGATTTGCCTTAAAGCTCATCAAGTGCTATTAAGAAAAAAATATATAAAACATAGCTATAAACGTTTTTGTCTTAAGCATAAGTTTTCTCACTTAATTGACCCAAAACTTAAAAGCTTTTATAAATGGCATTCTAATTTGTGAGTGTTAATGGGAATAAAGCCTTTCGAACTCACTTCTTTTTTTAATTAAAAAGCAGTAATAAACTTTATTTCCTGTAATGTTACCACAAAGGTTAGTAATGATGCTGTTTTTAATGAAATAAAAGAAATTAAGGGGATTTTGGTGAGGATTGCATTAAAAGAAACTCATTTGATACTATTTTGAGACTGCTTAATAAACTCGAACAATTCATGAAATGTTTAATTTTACAAATATAGAAATGCGTGGGTGGAATTTAAGTTAAAATGGAGTTTATGAATTTACAGACGATGTTGAAATTATATCTGAGGAGTTTGCTTTTACAAATAGTTTGAAAAATAAAAAAAAAGGAAAGATTTTTGTTCTGTAGATTGGTTTAAGCATTCTAAAGAAAATAAGAAATTTTATTTAAATTTGTAGGATTTTTAATATTGTAAAAATACTTCATAATAACTTTAAAAAATATATCGGAAAAAAAAAATAAACACGAAAGTGCAATAATTTTTTTTCTAGTTGATTAAAAAAAGAGAGAGAGAGAGAGAGAGAGAGAGAGTCAGAGAAAGAGACGGCGAAGAGTTGATTTACGAAAGGTTCTTTATAAAGATATATAATATAATCTTTTATAATATAGCATCGTCTACATACTAATAAATAAATAAATAAATAAATAAAAATAAAAAGCCATGTGCAGAGAGAGGCGTTTGTGTCCCCGGATTTTGCTGCCAGAAATTTTTATCAGTGATATTATTGATAATTTTTTTGTAAAGTTTAGCAATTAACTATAACCAAAATTAGAATTCGTAATTACCGGTGGAAAATCAAATAAAAAACCCAGAGCGCAAACACCCCTTCATGTAATCATGTAACCCTGTATCCATGTAACCATCGATAAAAAATTATAGTTATTTTACCCGTTGACTATCACGAACGTTATAGTTCGTCTTAGACATTTTAGAAGCATAAAAGTGTTTGAATCTAAAATTTAAATTATTTAACGAAACTGAGAATAAACGGATTAGAAATAAGATTAATTTTTATTAAGCATCTTCGTTAGTACAATAATTTCAGTTTCTAATTTTTCGTTTTTCATGGCACAGTATTCAAACATAATTTTAATTAAATTTAATAATGTTAGGCTGAAAATCTAGCTGTAAAAATAATTTTTTCGGGTAAAAAAAATGTGCGAAATCGTATTGCAAATTTAAATTGAAGGCACATATGAATATATAAATAGACTATCTCAAGATAAGGATTGTCTCTTGGAATTATGAAATAGAATAAAGAAACCAGAGATGATTGGTATAAATAGCTTTTTGTTGACACTTTTAAGACTGCTGATGGTTGTGTGTGGATAAAAGCCCATTATCTACTTAACCCTTTCAGGGGCGGTGCTATATATTTTATACCACCTACTTTTAGTTTCCAATTTCGAAAATTCACCCCTGAAATTTTTAATAAATTTTTACCTTTAGACTTAGCCGAATAAGTTCATTTATTTCTTATTATCTAACTCTGTTCTCAAATTCTTGGGGCACTTGATATTAAGTGAACTTAATTACATTGCCCCTGAAAGGGTTAAAAGACATAGGTCTAGGTTGAATGTTTTCCGCGGGGGTCTTTTTAAGATCCCGAGAAAACACATAAGAATAAGAAACATTACGTTCTGGTATCAGATGTGTCAGATATATCAGATATGTTGATTTTTATGTAACATTCAGGTATGGGATCTCGTGAAAATAATGTTATATCACATACGTGGTGCCTGTATGCGGTACAAAAAATATATTTTTATATAGTATAACAGAAGTATCAAATAGTTGTAATCAGAGAAATATTCGACACCTGATAGCTTTACGAGGTGCTACTAATGTATTGATTGCGAGATATTATTCTGATATCATAGATACAGACATGCCAACATTTTAATTTATTGCAGAGCATTCTTGGTACCCGCCTTTCTTCACACCTCTTTTATTGAAAAGTATTTTTCTTCATATTTAATCATAATTACATATTGAAGAAAATTTAGCTACAAACAAAGTGGTGTGAAAAAGGTCGTGTATTATCAGTGTTTCGGAATAAATTAAAATGTTAGCATATCTGGCAATATGATAATCTTTTAACATTTCATTTAAAGAATTAAAATGCTACCGACATTGTATCGTTGTTCTCGCTCGGTTTTGTTCACTGCCACTGCTAAATATTTATAAATGAATTTGCTTATATGCTAAAAAACTGTTAACTTGCTGTAGTGAGGACGATCAGAATTTTTAAACTAAATTTGAAGACGTAATAAATAAATCCCTTTAAATTATAAAATTTTAGTAATTTTTATGTATGAAGTACCTGAAAACACTTATTTCAGTTTATTTATTATACAGTCGGCAGCAAAAGTATCCGAGAACTAGCAATAATCCCTGTCTAGGAAAAGTACACTTAATACTGCTTTGTTAAATAAATTCTTGTCGAGTCAAGTTTTTAGACAGACTAAGAACATCAATAAGGATTTATTTAACAAAACATTTTTAAGTGTATTTTTTTTTTTTTTTTTTTTACATCGGAATTATTGGCTAGTGCTAGGATACTTTTGCTGCCGACTGTACATATAATAAATTATTATAGTAAAAAAATAATAACTTTGTAAGTTGTGTCCTTAAATGTGTTCTAATTTTTTGAGTACGAAGGGTAGTTTAGAGAAATCCAATGATCTTCGGAATATAACGACGATTTGGTATTCTGGGCTGTTTCGATCGAAATTCTAACGATTTTTTTTTTTCGGAATTTTTCGAAAGCTATATAAGGTTGTCGTTGAGTGGCTCTTGTATTCGTTACAATATGGCGCGCCTATATGGTACGATAAAGGTGTTTAACACTATTTTTTTTTTCTTTTTTTAGAAATAATTATGATTTTTGAAATAAAGAAGCTTAGATAATTTTCAAGGATTTGAAAAAAAAAAAATACCAAAGCTTAAAATACATAGAGTGTAAATAAAAATTAAACACTTCTTCCACATTTATGAAAATTTAAATAAAATGAAAAAAGAACATAATATTAAAACTTTCTTCTTTTAAATTATGGAAATTTTAACTTTAGTTGAGAACCTAGTTATTTATTTATTTTTTTAAATTATTATTTTGAATGGTTCTAAACAATTGCATACTACGACTTAATATTTTTGGTTTAGTAAATCTTCTGAACTATTTTAAAGCTTAATATATTTTAGAAAGCAATATATTATTCATCATGTACATTTATGTAAAAAATTGAATAACGTACTTATATAAATATACAAATATATTTTTAGAAATTAGTACACAGTGTAAATCAAACTTCTATATGCATTTAATTATTACTATTATTAAAAAGATCTAACATTATTAAAAACAATTCACGTTTAATTATTAAATTATTAAAATCAAACAATTTTTATCATATTAGTTCAGATCAATCTAAATATTTTTATCATCTCAATAGACAATGACTACATAAATTTTAACTTCAAGTATTTAGCAAAAATAAGTTTATAAACAGAGAAAATTTTTTTTATGTTTTACTTACTAAATTTTAGTTTAGTTAATTAATTACAGTTTAATTAATTTTACGTAAATATATCTATTTACCGAATATTTCAATTGCACTTAAATGAAAAATATAGTTCAATCAAGAAAGGAATTTAAAACATAAAAATTAAAATTAAAAAATATATTCGGTCATTAATAAAAAATAAAAATAAAATAATAATAATAATAATAATAATACGGATGTGTTAACAGAAATTTACTTGTGATTAAGAAAGTTTAGCTCAACTAAATAGCATAATAAAGATATATATTGTACTATATTTCAGAAATGATTTTTGGAAAAATTATTAAAGCATGTGTACATAGTATGTAAATAAACCTATTATTTTGCAGATAAAAAAAAAAAAAAAAATTAAAATAAAAAATAAATAAAAATACTTCCTCGTTATTTTGACACGTAAATATTTTATATCGAGAGGCTGATTTCATTTTAACAGCCAACCTAAAATAAAATTCTACTTGGCTATTTTAATTTTCCTTTTCATCTAGACGACACAGTTAAATTGAACTGGAAAACTATCCTATTACGACACCTAAAAGAAGAATACACATTGTGTATTCGCTGTTCATTTTTCTTTTTTCTTTTTCACAACAAAACAATTAACGAACATGTCGATCACCTGCTGTTGTAATGTAATGTAATCATGTAATCATAATAAAATAAATCATGTGCATCTGCATTCTACCTTCGTTCTGATTGGTTGAAAGAGTTAACCTCGAACGCAGTTCATTGCATTGTCGTTTGATTATAACGTTCGAAGTGCAGAATCGCTCTACCGCTGAATATCGTTATGAAAAAAATTTCGATCGATTCGTCCATCTATTTCGAAGAAGCCAGAATAGGGCCCCTGTATCAGGGGTTAGTCTGGAGCGGATTTCCTACGGTTGCAGAAACACTCTCGACGCGATCGCAATCATCTTAACAACAACTTTGTACACCAGACTGGCTATTGACTCGATTGTGCTACTCTTAATGAGCAGTAAGGGGGTGTTTTACAAGAAAATAAATCTCGTCCTCATACCACTGGTGTCACTGCAAAATGTCGACATGATGTCTTGATCTTCAAGATAACTAGACATTTCTTTTGTCGCAGACATATGGGATATGATTTGACGAACAATCCAGCGTCATTCACAACCAGAATTAAATGTTTTTGATTTGACTTAACAAATGCTAAAGGCATGGAACTCTGTCCCACAAAATGATATACATCATTTGCCTGTACACATGCAACACGCAACTCTCACCCAATGCATGCTCGTTTGCAAGCTGGTATGCAAAACGTGGCGATTACAGCGGTTATTAACGCATCACCATTGCACATTTCATGACGCTGTCTGGTCTTTTGGGATTAAGGCCGATTGGTTACGCTTGGGACTTAAGCCTGGGTGGGAAGCTCTTTCGTGGGGGTCCGTAAGGCATTTCACCCAGGCTAAGAACCTATTGCACAGTTGCAATGGCTCTTCTTGCTTTTATATTAACTAGTCGTTTAAAACCTGAATAAATTAAATATATATCTGGACAACACTGCTTTGTTTAAGTTTTATTTCTCTAAACTAATTTCATCTTGATGTTGGAATAATTCTTGGTGATTGGCTGAGTAACTCCTTAAATGAAATTGAATATCTAAAGTAGCATCTAAAAGAAAATTGAATTAAACAGGAAATTTATTCAACAGAATAACAGAACTATATAAAAAAGAAATCAATTAAAAAATTAAAGTTAAGTGATTAAGAGAAAAGTAGAGAAAACGCTACTAATATTTTACAGAATACGTTTAGATCTTTCTGAACAGTCCAATACTTATTCGTAAAATACAAAAGGCAGGATTTTAGGTTCGTTAATCCCTTTCAAAAGCACTGTTACGCTTTTATTTTTTATTTTAGGTAAATGTGACTATATATTAACCTAAGTAATTTTGCCCTAAAACACATTTAAAGAGTATACTTTTTTAGTATGAAATCCTTAAGCGTCATATTCAGTTTAGCGAAAGTATCTTCAATATTAGATATATTAAATTTCCACAAAAATTAGTTTATGTAATTGCATTTAATTAAATATAGTTTATTTAATTAGATACTTTTTTGAAATACATGACTGGACACTTTCGATTTTAAACGGTTTGTAAAATATCTAAAGAAATACTTGAGAAATTATCCTGAAACTTCAAAGATATAGAACATGTTATATCTAATATATTTTAGCGAAAGTTTTTTCCAAAAGGCAGAATAAGGAACAGTAACAAATTAAAGATTGTTGGTTGGATGGTTGGGTTTTACGTCGCACTTGTGCTGCGCAATGGGCAATAACAGATTAAAGAAAAAAAAATAATTTTGGGGACCACCCTATAAAAAATAATAATTAAAATGCATTGAATCTGCTGCATATGATTACGATGCTTCTTTTAATTACCTATATTCATTTGTATGAGAATGACACGTATTGTGACATCGTGAGAAAAACAGACAAATTTGAGAAATCCCTAGACCACCTGGATATTTCTAGTACGCGCTTTTTCTCAAGATTCTAAGGTGTGTGGTCGCAGTAGCCTGCTGTATCAAGATGATAATTAATTGAAAAATTCGATGTTTTCTCTCATCCGACAGATCAAATAGGCAGGGATTTGATGGTATTGATGGCACCTTACGCGTAATCTATACAAGTACATTGCAGACTTTGTGACAATGAAACGACTCTTCGAATGGAAATACTCGGACTCCAGGTTGGATGACGAAAAGTTTTAGTATTTATGTGTGTCTCGAGGAGGCAGGTAAGTAGTTTTCTTCTGTCCCTCTCTCTGAAGCAAGAAAGAAAAGTGATGCTGACTCTGATTTTTCTCTGATATAAGAAGGTCGTCGTTTATTTATTTATTTATTTATTTATTTTTTTAAATCCCCAAATTATTAAGTACTTACTGTCATTCACTACGGTATGTTTGTGAATCTCAAGCTAATAAGAAATGCGCCTCCATTTTAAGGTAAATATAAGCTTTTTCATTTCTCTCTCCGTGGCTGAGGTTGTTAGAGTGCCATGTTAGTAACGTGGTGGTCGAGCGTTCGATACCCCGAAAGTCCGATGCGTTAATTTTTGCGGGTAATTGGTAGAAAAGATGTCAGTAGATAAAAGAAAATTTTTCATTGACTACACAGTATCCTAAGAATTTTTGAAGAGTTTTTTTAAGCAGCCTTTTTTTTATGTGTGAATGCTGAAATTTAAGGCAAAAATTTAGTATTCAAACATAAAAATGTTTTATAAAAATTAACTCAACGATAAATTCACAAAGCAGTACACAAACATATTTAAAATATTTTTTAAAACTCAAATTTAAAAAATTGTTTGCAGGGAGCAACATTGTATGCATATTTTTATAATTCTAAAACAATTATACAGTTATTTACAAAAAAAAAGTTTTTATGCATATTTACGTTTGTAATGACCGATAAATGGCACAACCAGAGCAATAACTAATGGCCAATCATAGCAATTCATCGGTCAATGGATCAAATTCCCCAGAAAAGTTTTTTTGAAACTCCGTCAGGCGTGTATCGAATTTTTGACTGCCTTACCGCCTAGACTTTCGTGAAGGAAAAGTTCAGGACAAAGTGGACTCAGTCAGTGTGAAAAAGATGTTGAATAACACCATGAATTTTTTTGTTTTTTATGTATCCAGTACGATCCCATAAAACCTTTGTGTCCCAACAGGGTTCAGGCAGGAAGCTATTGCCAATCATGTAATTACAAAGCATTATTTGAGTCCATTTTTTTTTTTACTATATGCAAAAAGAGCTTTAATAAACAGTGTAAAACGAGATTAATTGCAATTCGTCGACCCCGAATGTATTTCTTTTTTTATTGTAAGTAAAGCGGTGGTCAAACCCGTTGATTTAGTTCAAGAGTATTATTTAATGGGGAACATAACAGTACGGTTAATTGAGTCACAGAAAAAGTGATCCTTACACAGTAGTGTAGGAATCCTGTCAAGGAAAATCTCGGAACGAGGTTTGTAAATAAAGTCCTCATACAAATGATAAACTGTCAAAAATGCAGTCGGGATATTCCCATGCGAAAAGAGAAAAAAAAATAATAAAAATAATTCGAGTTTTAAACTTTGGAGTGCCATGGGCTGTATCTTTTAGAAGTTGGAGGATGAAGGGTGGAAAATCAAGAAAGGTTTGTTTTCAAAGATATCAATGTCTTAGTCTTATGGAAGAAATTACAAGGAACCATAAATATAATAGTTAAGATTGATGAAATCTGTAATGTCGCAGAACTGTTTTCATTTTTTTTACTGTGTTTTGCAAAAGTATAGAAGTGCATTTCTTTTTGAAAAGAATTAATGTAAATTGCATAGATACCACCAACCAAGCTTACAGCTCCTGCTTCCGAAATTAAAGTTCATCTGTGTATAACAAAAGCAATGAAAGATGAAGAAAGGTTAATTCTTTTTAACGTGTTTTTGCCTTTTCATCATTTAATAATGCATTTAAGAAATTTGTATAAACAAGAAATTGTATTATATGAGAGTTTCAACTTTCAATTGTTATTCTTTCAAAGCTTCCTCAGATGCTGAAATAATACATGGATGGACATGTCAAGAGTAATTATAGGTTTTTTAGTTACAAAACTTAATATTTCATTCTTGAATGTCCTAAGTTTTTTAAGGGGGAACAACACAGTAGAAGCTTTGTAAAATACATTTTTTTTAAATGAATTTTGCAATGATTGAGATAAATAAAACATTATATATTTTTTTTGTCTTATTCTACTTACCTTAATCTTCATTTTAAAATGTAAAAATTACAAAAATCAAAAAAGATATTTTTAATATAACACAATCTTTGAAACTGTGTTTTGCAATTATCGATAATTGGCTGTATGCATAACTTGAGTAAAAAGAATGCGAAACTGAATCTGTTTAGATTTTTGTAAACTATATAAATATAGTTTTCGTTGCACGTAGGTTTTTTTGAAAATTTGAATTTTTCACAAAATGGCGAAGTGTTTAAAAAAAACTCAAAAAAAATTCAAAAAAAGGAGTACATATTCTTGGATTACTGAAAAACTATAAATCAAATCAAAAAACCCCTACGTGCAACGAAAACTAAACATACTGTGAACACGGTGTCAAAATTTGAAGCAAATCGGTAAAAAATTACAGTAGTTAGAGCGACAGCCGTTTTGAAAAACTTGGTTTCGAGTAAAACACGTTTAAAGTTTTATGAAAAATCATTCGTTTATAATTTATAAAATGCTTACAATACTACAATGCATCTATACCAGGTCCATAAGATGTTTCTTCTTCATTATTTTTAGCAGTCTCACGTGCTATTTCAGCGATTTTTCTAGATTTTCTACCCTCCTGTGATGCCTCATATGCTTGATTTTCTATCCATATGTGTGATTAATTATATTTTTTGTATATATATTTTTATATATTTAGTTATATACAAACTACTTATATAAAAAATCCTTTTTTAAAAATCAGAACTGTCAAATGAACACATCACTATGTATTAAAACACATCAACACTTTATTGTTTAAATAATTAACGAATTAATTTAGTTAAAACGTAAAACAGTTAAAATGATGTTACTCTACTATAACGTTTCGATAAAAGTGAGCAAATGTAACAATTAATCGCGCGAACAAGTTCACTCGCTCGTACATGTTGAAGCGCGTCACGAGTCGCATGACGCGCTTTACGTATTACGCTGTAACTTCTACATTTTAACGAAAATCAATTTAATATTTTGGCATTATAATCTTAAAAGTATAAGCTATCAAAAACTACAATAAAATTTTTTTTCATTTTTCGAAAATTTTACTGTGTTGTTCCCCCTTAAAAGTAGTATTAGACCCTGAAAACATTGTTCAGCCATTTAAAATTATACTGACGTAACTTTTGTTTTAAAAATTTCCCCATTAGTCGAAAGACCTATGGGTTCAAATTAAGTACAAAAAAGAAAGAAAGAAAGAAAGAAAGAATTAAAAAAAAGTGCTCATGAGTTGCATTTATAGACACCAATCAAATTAGAGTAAAAATTAGAACAAACAAACTTGGTTATTTAAGTAAATTTATTTTATATATAAATAAAAATTGTTATTTTGAAGAACGAACATCAACATAAATCTTTGAGAATCATTAATTTAAATATGGAGATGGTTCAATGTTTATGCAGCTACAAACCTAAAATTAGTTGAGCGAATCAATTTTTTTTTTCAATGTAACAAATCACATACTAATCTAAGAAAAAAAAAAGATGTACTTAATAATAATAATAATAATAATAATAATAATAAAAGAGTTTAATATAAAAGAAAAAAAAGTAATTTAATCCTTTTCCATGGTTTTTGCTCTTTGAATATTTTCTTTTATAAGATTGTAATCAATGTAGATTTTCTTATCGTATCTTCAAAGAAAGTAAGCAACATTTTTAGTTCTTTTTGAATCATATACATTACTAAACATGAAACTGAAAATTGCATTTTAAGAGAACTGATAAAAATATATATTTCAATATTAGTTTCAACATAGCCTTTAAGTGAAAACTAAGAATTACTAGAGAATACAAAAAAAAAAAAAAAAAAAAAAAAGAAAGAAAGAAAGAAAGAAAGAAATATACAAATACTGTGAATAATATTTTTGGTATCAATAAGAAAATACAGTATGGTGCGTAGGATAATTTAAAGAGGAAATTGAATTTCAGCACCCACTGTTCAGAATCATAATTTCTAAGGAGTAAACAATGCTGTTTTGAATTTTGGAAGCCTATTCTTTATCAGGTTTTGTATTATTTTTTGTAAGATAATTTTGTAAATTTCATGAAAATTTTACAAATAAAATGAAAATATGAATGTTTGTTCGATAAAAAATTGCTCAAGGCATTGAGGAAAAAAAAAAAAATCATATTTAGGCAAGAGGAGGATTATTATTGAAATATTTTTTCTTACAAACAATGATTCTTGTATTAAATTTGGAAATTTTCTCTCAAAAGATTTCTTTCGAGTGATAATACAATAAAAAAATTCATCTACGCATTATTCAAAAGATTCGAACAAGCTTTCTATTACTAAAAATTGTAATTTCATTGGTATATGAATATACTCTGCAAACAAATTTAATATGATACCAATGTCAAAAAGTCATATTCATTTTTTCAAGAACTTTTCAGAAAAAAATGTTAAAATGTTTTAATAGTTTGAGCAGTATGATATTTGTAGAATAATGTATAATTTCGAATTTGAATATTTAGAAAATAGCATGCATACAGTAATGGATTATTGGAAAAAATTATGAGTCGAACGAATTTTTTGACAATTATATTTAAACGTAACTACAACTCTTTTATTTTTTGTGCTTCAGTTACGCATAAAACGAAAATTTACCCATAAATAGGCACATATATCAAAGCAGAGAATTATCATCATTAGAATGGATCAAAATATTATTGAAAATTTAGTTTTTATGTGTTTAAAAAATGTATTGCATTCCACTCTAATATCGTTATTAGACTGGAACTTTGTATAATAGTTATACAAAGTTCTAAATACAAAGAACTTTATTTTATTATATGACCAGAAATTGAAACAGTAAATTGAATAAAAATGTTATCAACAGAGACTGTTCTGTTACACTCATTGCTATTAAAATTGGCGCACAAAGAAGTAATTTTTTGATCGTAACAAAACCCTGCCCCACCAGTGGCCGAGTGGTTCTGCTCTAAAAGATAGTAAACAGGAAGTGCTCGGTTCAATCCCAGATCGCGCTCGTTCCCATAGCCGTTCGAGCTTTTCCGTGGTTTTTTCCGAAATTCGCTTAAATACGGGCTAAGATCCTTTAGAAAGTCTTAGCATAGTCAATCGGCCTTATTCCGAACAACAATCGTAACGAAACCTGATGAGTGGCTACATTTCTAGAAGATATCAAATTAATTAACAATATAACGTAATTGCGCATTGCGTAATGTAACTAGAGAGAATTTAACTTTGATCTCCCAGGTGTATAAAAAGAGTACAAAGAAGCATTTTGCCTGTAATTAGTTTGTTGGAGGGGTTCTTTGTCATCAAGGAAATCCCGACACTGCTATCGAAGACAATACGATCAGCTGAATAAGTTCGATAGAGGAAGTATCATCGGTATGATGCAAGGTGGACTGTCAGCTCGGCAAGTAGGCAGTTACCTAGATCGTTCTGATTCCGCTGTGAGTAGCTGTTGGAACCAGTGAATAAGAGAGAAGTCGCATACACGTCGTCCAGCCGCCCTTTCCAAGTAAATAACACGGAAGACTGTCACATCACCCATTACCCCAGTATAGCGCCAACTTCATTACTGTACATTATCCAAACACAGGTAGCATTTTCATTGCAGGCATCAGTGTCTGTCCGTACCGTTGAAAAGCACCTTTCTGAAAGACATTTGGTATCACGGCCCCCATTACGTGTACTACAAATGGCACCTGCTCGCCGTCGTGCAGCGACCATTTGACTGATTTAGCCGGCCAAAAATATTTCTTGTTGCAACATTGGTAAAAAGTTTCTCACTTGTTGGTTTTCCATATTACAGTACAACCCCTCTCGTCCGTCCTCGGCTGAACCGCCGCTCCAGTTGATCCGACCGTGCTCGAGCCGAACTTGTCCCGACTCGTGGATGTCTCACTACTGTCGCACCATTATTGTTTACTAGCTGTTATCGCTTGTCCGCTTTAGCGCTCCATTATCTCTCGTATCGTTTCTGTCGTTGTAAGTATTTTTGTACTATACTGAGCAGTTTTTAGTGCTGTTTGTCAGTTTTACTACAAAGTTTTGTGTTCGTTACAATATTTATTTTACGTTGCGTGTACAGTTGTACGCGTTTTTTTAACGTGTCCGGAGTGAAACGTGAACACGTTACTCTTTTATTAAATGAAAAATTAGCAGTGCTACCAAGCCATAAGGAACCATGCAAGAAATTGCGGAGACCTTCAATGTACACTGGACAACGGTCGAGAGACGGCCTGTTAAGTTGGGTCTTACGAGAAAGTTGGATTGCTGAGTTCCACATAACCTGACAGCTAATCAACGGGATGACCGAATCACCTCTTGTGTTTCCTTGCTTTCCCGGTAAACAAAATGACCCATTCTTGACACGAATTGTGACAGGACATGGGAAGTGGGTTATGTACCGTAACGTAAAGCGTCGCAGGACTGTGTGCCGCCCTTCTGATCCCCTTGCATCGACAAAGCTGAACATCATCCCAAGAAGGTGTTATTGAGTGTGTGATGGGATGTGCAGGGTATAGTTCACTGGGAGGTCTTGCCACTCAACCAAACCATCAGTGCTGCCTTCTACTGTCTACAGTTAAGACAGGCTGCATTCAAATTTGGTAGCAAAGCTGCCAGGTCTCATCAATCGTCACGGTTTTATCGCTTATCACGTTAACGTCAGGCCACATGCTGCTGTCATCACTCGCCAAAAGTTACTGGGCTTTGGTTGGGAGATTTTATCCCACCCTCCTTATTCTCTTGACTTGCCACCAACTGACTATCACCTATTTCATGCGTTGAACAATTCCTTCAGTCAGAAAATCTTTGATGATCTTGATGCTATGAAAACTGCCATTCATGACTTTTTTGACTTGAAACCGCCGGAATTTTAGCGCCGTCATGTTCATCTCCTACCAGAAAGATGACAAGAGGTTTTTGAAAGCAATGGGGATTATGCACAATAATAGGTACTGTTCATTTTGCGCTTATTTGCTCTTCTTTATGGGTAATAAAAACGGGTAGAACTTTTGCACTCACCCAATATAAGATTGCTCAGTCATCATTGCGAAAATCTTGGCGTAAGCTTTGGCCGGAAGTTATGACCAAAAGTGACCGGATCGAAGACGAGCAAAACAACGACACGCTGGAAATTGTTAAAGATCTACAAATTCTACAACCGAATGCCACTGCAAGTGAGGAGGAGTGGATTGCCTAATGTGACAAAGACTATCAAACCAGTGAAGAGCTCAATGACGATCAGATTATTGCTACTGTTTTAGAAAATAATGGTGAAGAAACCGTGAACGAGAACTCGGACGGTGATGATGACGAACCCCCTACCCGGATTTCATACACCGACGCCAAGAACTCTTTTGATATTGCCCTACAGTGAATCGACCAGAACTCAACCTCAGAACCTATGGACATTTTGCGGATCAAGAAATGGAGGAACACTGCATCTACGTCTAGAATTTCATCTGTTAAACAAAAATCTAGAACTGACTTTTTAAAAGTAATTTTGTACTATAGGCTACCATCACTTTTTGCAGTATGTATGTATGAACATTTCATAAATACACACAGTATTGCTGTTTTTTAATAATAATAAACAGCTTTTGTACGGTTTATTGTAATGTTTTTACTATAGGGAACAATACAGTCATTTTTTATTTCAGAGATTGTTTATTATACTGTAAATCTGTATTTTTCTGTATTTTCTAATAATCTGACCTTTTTTGCTTTTCGACCATACCCCCAGTCCCAAAAGTGATGGATTAGAGGGGTTGTACTGTATAATACTTTACAGTAGTTTTTTTGAGAAAGTACTATGTTTTTTCTGCGTCTATACAGGGCATATCAAAGTTACTGTAGCCCAAAATAATAACTTTAATAGCAGTAAAATGTTAAATTATTTCTGTGTTTGCAGTAGTATTTTATTAATAAATAACATAATATCTTATCATCTAGTGCTAATTCATCATTAAAATTTGTTATGTCACATGAAAATTTCTTCAAAAAATTTGGAGCTAACAGTGTTTTTTCTCAAGAGCCTTTGAAAGTTTTTGAATCGATATCAAATTACATTATATTGAATTTTGCTTTTATCTCATCCACAGATAAATTGGAAAAAGTGTTGTTTTTGGGTCAAATTTTAATATTGACTTTTTGCTATATTTACTCGTTTAGAGGTCACCCTGAATCACAAAATCAGATTTTTAGCGGTGGGTCTGCATGTGTCTGTGTGTCTGTCTGTTTTCACCATATCTCAAGAACAAACAGTTACACAAAGTCCAAACTAGGTATTCTATAATAAAGGAATGCTACACTAAACTTTTTATTGAGATCAAGCAAATGGTTTACGCATAGTAACATCCAAGAAAATTCAATTACATTACATCTATGAGTGGAATTTTTGGTAGGTACAGCTTAACAACTGTAAGCAGCACTAAATAAAAGAAAATGAACATATATTTTTTATGTGCTTAACAACATGTTTTCTGTAGAATATGGTATGAA
Organism: Salticus scenicus; assembly: GCA_963930645.1. Lineage (NCBI taxonomy): Eukaryota > Metazoa > Arthropoda > Arachnida > Araneae > Salticidae > Salticus > Salticus scenicus. The sequence goes on from OZ005657.1 coordinate 189,980,947, forward strand.
AATCATTCACCTTACATATACAAGGCTACCGAAAAGAACTGGAATACAGCGGGATTATATATGAAAATTGCTGGAAGTGCATTTCAAGGTTGTGCTGTATGTCACTAATATAAAACTATATCTAAGTGCCTAATGTTGTGTGTACATAATTTATAGAAGACACACAGGGCTACAATAATTAAGTGAAAGCTCTCTTTTTTTAAAAATGTAATTGATGGAAGTATTTTACTATATTTTACCATGTACAGAAAAACTGCTCAGGAATGAAAATTAATTCCTAACACCCATACGGTAAAGTAAATAAAGTATTATTTTAAGTTAAATTTTCAGAGATTGTTTTTTGTATACTTACACGTTTGAAAGTTCCTTGAATACTAAAATCAAGTTTTAAACGGGTGATCTTTGTGTATGTCTGTTATATATGTAATTTATAAGCAAATAATTGAAGGAATTCAAATGTTGTATTTTGAAATTCATATGAGGTTGCTACATGAAAAGTTTGATGCAGATTAATAACTTTGATAGAGTGATGCAAGTGAAAGAATTATATGGGAAATAAAACTTTTAATAAACCTAGTTTGAATTGTTTTTAATGCATATTTTTATAAAATGCTTGTTATTTGTCCCTTAATCTGCAATTTATCTTTATATTATTGAAATGCAGTGTAACATAGAGACGTGTGAGTGCCACACCATATTATTAACGAACTTTACGGGTCCTTTCTTTAAATATTGGCATGGCTTTACTTCGCTTGGCGAGATTTGAAACTTGGCTCCGAAGTAACTTTTGGACATTTCTCGTGAATGTCTTAACTTGAGCATTTCAATTGATCGCCAAAATATCAAAAAATATTTGAAGTCGCTAAGCAAGGGTGTCTCATACTAAAGCTGTGCTACAAAGGAGACGGTTGATTGCAGTTTGTTAGGTAATAATTTAACAATATTTGGAGACTAGCTATCATACAATAATTTGTGAAAGAAAGGAAAATGAAATGATTGTCACTTTCTGGAGTACATAGATTTGTGTGTGAGGAAGCTCTACTTTAACAGCGTTTACTAGCAGCTAATTACTTCAAAAGTATTTAGTATACATCTTGAACTTTCAATTAATGAAAAAAAAATGCTAATGCTTTATAATGTAATATAACTAATAACTTACAGAATATTAAAATTGACAATAAAATTTTCTAAAAAATATAAGGTACATTTCACGTCGCCTTATCATGTCTTTAAGAAACACTATTATAAACATTTTCATGTGGGATATTAACATACTTACCTGTTCCTCAATAATTAATAATTATATTATTTTAGTTAAAGTTTTCAATAAAAATAATCAAACAAGTCGTTACAAAATTGACATTGAAAGTAGACATGTTCAACTTTTTATTACAAGCAAATTTTAACCTGCATTGTATACTTTACCAGGCTTGGCGAAAATAATTACACCTGTACCGTGATCCCTTATGATTACCTTCATAATTACTTACATCTTTGTCTTATTAGTTGCATTTCGAAAAATATGTTTTTGGCCGGCTAAATGGCGAAAATGCCCCACTGTGTGTCACCTTGATTTAGAGTGGTGTTGCGCTCTACAGGATTGGACTACAACCGAATGGAACCAGGCTATCTTCGGCGACGAATCAAAATTTAATTTAGAAAGTGATGACAAGGTGCACGTGTGCGGTGGCAACTCATCCTATAATAATGTCTCCAAACTGATCTTTATGTCTCAGAAGATCGACTAATTACATCCAAGCAACACTTCTTATAATATCTACAGGATGGTGTAGATTGGATGTAATCGGCCGATATTTCGTGACGTAAAGCTAAATTCGAAGACATTATTATAGGAAGTGTTAGTGGAAATCCCCGTGGTAAACGCCTTAATCCCTTAATCCTTCTTTTTTTTACAGCGACACACCACTCCTGGCGTGAGTTGATATCACATACGACACTCGGTCACCTCTAATTTTGATCGAAGGTAACTTGACATTTTAGTGGTATGTTCGTGATAATTTTCAGAAACAACATTCAGCCACGTGGTAAGACTTCCAGCAGGCATGCAGGCATTTTTCAGTGGGTATAACGACTGATTTTCAGCCCTGTTTGCTTCTCTCATATTACTAGAAAAAGTCTATGTGATGCAAATGAAAACAAGTCAGATACAAACTTAACTTCCTTATTTAGAACTTTAAACTTTTGGACATAGTGGACTTTCACACTAATAAATTAACTTTCACTTAATAGAACGTAAACAGGTCTTAAACTTAAAGAATTAATAACTTATCTCTTACCAAAGCTTGCTGTAAAGCTGCTAATTTCAATCTTTAAATTGCAATGGGAAGCGTAATCACAATACCTCCCCTTTTAATAACCATTAAACATCTAAAGCTTTATATACTGTAGAACTTACTATCTAAAAAGCACGATCAAATAACATGGCCAAAAAGTTCCGTCCAAAAGCACGCATCTGTTATTTTGGAAGTTTATTTTAAAGAACAGACTGGAGAAAAACTTCACTTCAATACCCTAAAACCTTTAATCTAGGAATACCGAAATCTAGCTAAACATCAAAACCTCACAACGTTCTCTAACACTTCATATGTTTCCACTGGAACCAAGCTAAACTAAACCGACTGGCAACCTTCTCGTACTCAAATCCAACTCTTCTATGGATAACCTTATACTTTCTCCGAGATCATTGCTAGATAACACTAGATTCAACTGGTAATTTTATCTCTCCTAACCTAACATTTCCTGGACAACTCAACGTGATTTAGAGCACTTGAAACTGAAAAGGATTCAGTGCGGCCTCAGAATATCACACAGGATAATGTTCGGTCAATCATAGCAAGGGTGTCATATAAATGCCTCTGTCATAATACCAGCTTACCCTGGCCAGCCCAATTCCCAGATTTGTCACCAATCGAACATGAGTGGGATCCCTTGGGAAAGCAAGTTGGGCAACTACAAGTTTGACTGAACTTGAGTCACAATTACAGAAACTGTGAAATGAGATGACGCAGGACACTATACGGAACATGTATGCATCAATGCCCATCCATATCTCCTCCTGTATTCAAGCTAGAAATGGCCCAACAGAGTACTAGAATCGCCATTCATTTGTAATTTTTCGTATAATAAATTATCCTTTTGCTTTAATTTTGTAATCACTTACTCATATCAACGTTTTACTCACATATACAAAATTGCCTTCCATTCGGATAACTCTTTCTTAATGTTCTACTTTTTAGTATATCACTGATTGTATATTCGTTTCGGGAAAAAACGAAACAAAGACAACGGACATAATAGCAGGCAATTTCCAACTATGCAGTATCTTTGTTTGCAGCACTCGTACCTACTTTGTTCGCCTGACGAAGGGTCGTGTCTTCCTTCGACCCTGAATAATTGTTGCGAGCTCTTGCATTTTATATAGTGATTATTCAAAGTTTTGTACTTTTAGAATGAAAATATCCATTAAAACATTAACAATATTAGGATGATATTTTTAAGTTTAAATATAAAGTAAAACGTTATTAAAATGCTGAGGAACTCAGCATGAATGAAGAGAGTCACGAAACCATAAAAATTTAAATTTAAAAACAGCGGTCAAAAACAATCATATGATAAAATGTTTATAGCGTACATGAAATGGTTACCATCTGAAATTTGTCTGGAGAGATGAAGAAGTATTGTAGAAATATCTATATTTTTTGACAGAGAGCAATGTGAACGGCAGAAATGTAATGAGCAGAGAAATTAATGATACAAAACTAGTATGTTATAGCCATTATAATTTTTTTTTTGTATACATTACTCTACAAATTCACACAATGCAAATTATTTATTAAAATTACTTTTTATCACAATTATTTTCCATGGTGATTGCAGACGAATTTTACCTCAGAAAAGTGCAACACCAAATGTCGAAAGAAAGTCAATTTTGTGCTCTACACATGACATCTTAGGAAATGCATTTTATCAGGCTTTCTTTTTCCTGAAATGTTTGGAGGGGTATTCTTTCATCTGAGTTTTAAATGTTTTAAAATCTGAGTTTTTAAATATTACGTAGGTAATAGTAAGGGCAGATTTAGAAATAGGATGGATGGGACACCTATAATTATGCTTAAAAACATTATTTTAATTTCTGACTCTTCTACCAAATGAAATAACCACAGCGCCATATTTGTTGCTATTAGTAACCTTAGTTCAGGACTGTAGTATCAGTATCAGTTTATGACAGAAACACTATTTTACAACATCAAAAGTAAATAACTACTTTATTTTAAAGGCAAGTTTTCAATGTCTTTCTTTTATTGTAACATAATTGCTTTTAATTAATTATGAGACGCGGACGTGTCTCCGTTAACGCAATGTTTTATACACCTAATAATATAAATTTTACGAATTAGCAGTTAAGTTAAGCCTAAAACTAATATGCTACTAGTAATAAGCTATTTTATTGAAATCTTACGTAAAGAAAGGGATGGAGCAGTACAGCTCAGGAAGAGATGGGACATGTAAGAAAGGAAGGGGAAAAAAAGAAGAAAGGATTTTCTATCTGATGCTAGCTGATCAGGAAATTGAAAGACAAAATAATGAAACAATGTAGTTAAAAATACACAATAAAACCCAAAACGCGGTTAAAAAGAATATACTGTTTGATCTCGTTGAAAAGATTCATGAGGAATAACCTTTTTTTTTTTTTTTCATGCATCTTTAATGATAGCATTAATACTGATGTGGGCAATGATAACACTGTACAAGAGGTAGTTTGGGAAACAATAAGCCAAACATTGGTTTCAATGATTTCGTGTTAATTACGATTTTAAAGCAGATATCCATTATCTACAGTTGGAAGAGTTCGAAGCGAAGCAAGAATAATGATATAGCGATCTTTCAAACGCTGTTTATTAGGAAAAATAGAAAAGGGAACTTTATCTTCCGACAAGTAACTGATTGTACTATCATTGATAAAGAAAAAAAAAAAGACAATATTGTGAAGTTGTCTTCACCAAAAATGGTTGGTGAAACCAGTCAAGCATAGGGATGTTATTTATTTAATGTAGACTTATTAAAGTGTAATGTTGCATAAGGTAGATATTATTAGTACTTGATAAACTTGATACAGAGTAATTCGGAACTATTGTTCAAAAATCTACTTATAGGTAAGGAACACGACATCAAGCAAGAATCATATAGGAATATATAGTCGCAAACGCAATTCTGACTCTCCAGAGTTCCAAAAACCTAGAGACTGAAAGATGCGAGGCAGATCACAAATAATGATAATTTATTATACAAAGACAAGTTTGCAGAACATTTTTGTTTAAAAGAAAGCTTTACAGCAGACGTTCGAAGTCTCGGTCTGCAGCTGTAATACACGCCTCGCAACGACGACGCACCGATTGACGAACCTTTGCAAGAATGCCTGGTGTATCGGTAATAACTCCACTTGCAGCAACGATTCGTGCCACTACATCATTTCCGAATCCCCAGAAGTTTTATACACAAGGATTTTATATAAGTTATATAAAATCCTTGGGGTTATATTATAACACCAAGGTATAACCTTCTTTGGAGTTATATTATAACCCCAAAGAAAAAATCAAGAAATCTGGTGAATGAGGGGGTCAAGGGATGGGTCCAGCGCATCCAATCCCTCATCCCGGAAATGTAGCATCTAGATATTGGCAGGCAATGCTGGAAAAAGATACTGGGACTCCGTCATGTTGAAAACACATCTGTTGCTTTATATGGAGCGGTACTCGCTCAATTCTGGGAGGACATGAGCCAAAAGGTTGCTAAGTTTCTCTCTTCAATGTCGATGCAAGCAAGTAAGAGACGATTATTCTAGTTCTCTAGTAGATGTTCCACTGTAATTCGCTGCCCGAAAACGACGTGCATACCTTCATTTCTCAATTCGTGTAGCGATTCACCCATCTTTATGCTCATACACTAAAATTGCTTTTTGTCGCTTCATCTTTTTCTTCCCAGTCTTTCCCGAGACCTCTAACGAACTCTGGGGCGTCTGGGTTGCGCATACGACTATGCGTTCCTATATATTTCTTGCTTGTAATATTTTCCTGATCTTGATGCAATTTTTTTTCCGAATCGCCCTGTATACATAAATGACAAACTGTTTTTGTTATTTTTTTCTAATATTTAAAAATAATTATGTATATATTCAGCTTTCAAAAACATGTTCCATTCCTCCCTCTTGTAAGAGTGGGAAGAGACATTTTTATAACTATAACAATTGGTTTATAAATATAACATTTTAATTATCACAATAAAATTTATATTTTTTAAGCATGTTAAAATGTTTCAATTTATTAGTCTAAAACTTACAGTATTGTACCAGTAGAAAATAATTTGCAAGAAATATTTTTGTTAAAACTTTTCCATCCATCCCTTCTCTCCCCTATATGTGAGAGTGGGGAAAGGGCAAAAGGGATACCTAAGTTCAATTTCAAAATTACGCATAATTCATTCAGTTATCTAATAGAGGTGTTTTTTCTGAGCCCACCCACCCTCGCCTTTTCTTTATTTTCTTTATTTTATTTTATTTTCTTTTTTTTCTTTTTTTGGAAAAATTCCATACCTCTCATATTATCATAGATATATAGTTCAGTCACTCACTTTAAATGTATTGACGAGAACTTTTGAAAAATACCTGGGAAAATTTAGACCCCCCCCCCCCCATGGGGTACTTCAATCTTTGGGGGAGGGCAATGCTACTACACATAAATATATTTTGTCTTGCTTGACTATTAGTATTATAATTTTTTTTTTCTTAATGGTTAGTTAAAAATACTCGTCGTAAAAATACTGACGTCTGCACATTTTATTTATTAATTCATTTATTTTTTCACCTGGGGAAAATTAAAAAAAATATCTGATTCTTATTTGTAATTTTGATTATTTTTCAAATTTTGAAAGTGAGGATGAGTGGATTTCAAGTCTTACTAGAGCTACGCAGCTACCGATTGGCGATGGTAGCACCCCTAGGGGCGGACTGGAGATATGCCATCAAGATGCACTGGAGGTATTGCCACGTTTAATCCGTTACGGAGAGTATGATACCCCCGTTTCGCCATCCCTACAGCTACTATTTTTACGGAACATGGAAGTCATTGTAGACTCCCGATATATTTTAATGCATCAGCCACCATTAGTGAACACAACGTTTTTTGCTCGGCTCGGGTACTGAACTCGCAATCTTTCGATTACGAGCTAGACGTTGTACTAACTGGGCTATCCTACCCATCTGAAATGTGGTGTAACATTCAGCAACACGACGAAACCGCAAGTACCAAAGAATTTAAAGGCCCACCCGACAACGTTCAAAATTGTAGAAAATACTACAAATAGTAGTACAAAAACTAGCTAAGGAAAACTCGAAGTATGCTGAAAGTGGACACGATTTATTAAATAAAGTCCGAAAGGAAGTAGAAAATATTGTTATACTTACGTCTCAACGACCAAACTTCAGTTGCCAAGTACCTGGCAAGTATGTCCGGAATCGTCCGGAATCCAATTTAATTTGTAGGTCCTGGTCTAATGAGCCTTAAAGAACAAAAAGTGAACGTAGAGCGACAACCTAAACTCAAGCCCTCAAGGATCAAGAAAATTCCATTCCAGGATTTTCCAGTGCGTTTAAGAAGGGGACTAGGAAAAATCAAGGAGACTAGGGGACTAAGACCTTCTCAAAATGCGAGAAAGAGATCGTCAACGCTATTGTTCCAAGAGTTATCATTTAGAAAGAGAAGCACAAACGCTATAAAGAAAGAAAATTTATATTATATATATATATATATATTAATTAAGTAAAATATAAAAAAAGTGCGAAATTTGAGGACAAAAGTAAGAAGCAGAGGAAGAAACTAGGAAAAACAAAAAAGAAAAATGTAGGAGAAGGAAAAAAAGAAAAAGTAAAGGTAGATGGTCAAAAAAGAAGTTAAAAAAAAAAAAAAAAAGGCTTTAGAAAAGCGAAAAAATCAAAATGAAAGAGAGAAACCTTTCGAAGAATACATTAATGTACCAGAAATAATTTTGTTTACAAAATATTTTTATAAATAAAAAATATATATAATTTATATAAATAAAATTATTATAAATATAAGTAAATTTATTTTTTATTTATATTATATATATATATATATATATATATATATATATATATAATTTATTTATTTATTATTCATATTATAAAGATATGTAAATAAAAAATACTTTTTTCGCTTTTTATTTTGCCCATTTTTGCAAAATTTTAAAGGTGTCTACTATTAGGTTCTAGCGTGTCCGCTACTGGCGCATTTTAAGCCCTTTTTTCTCCTTCTTCACATCAGCGGCCGAGCAGTTCTTCGCTCCAAGGTGGTCGATGGAAAGTGCCGGGTTTGATCCCAAGTCGTGCTCATCGACCTAGCCGTTCGTAGTTTTCCGTGGTTTTATCCGAAACTCGCGTAAATACGGGCTAGGACTCTGACTCCCTTAGAAAGACTCCCACGGAGGGAATTCCACCTATAGGCCTAGGACCCTAGTGTAGTCAATTGGCCTTAAATACTACAACTTACCAATCATATCCTTTTTCTATGAAAACTTTATATATATATAAATGCTTTAATTACCAACTTTCGCAGTACAGTCTTGTAAAGAAACAGTTAATTGAGATATGAAACACTAACTAATTTTAATCTCTAAAATTACGAAAAGTATACAAAACATGGCTCGAAAATGTCCTTAAAGTGTCCACTACAGGTGCAGTTACCCTATTTACATTTTTGATTAGATACCATCTAATACGTTAATAAAAGTTAAAATGTTATTCAAAAAATCCTATTAATAATTTTCAGTTATTATTATATTTCGAATATTTCATTTGAGTTTTCTCGGTCTTTACTGAATGAGCCTTATATTTGTTATTTAAGGTCTAAAATTTTAATGTTCTTTGAAAAATAAATACTAACTGACTAAAAAGAAAACAATCGCACTGTGATAAATATTTTATTGAAAGACTTTACAAATTATCCGTTTTCACTTCTTGGCACTAGAGCGCGCCATCATATTTGCTACATTTTCTTCAAATAAAATCCTCGTTTAAGAAGTATATATATATATATACATATATAAAGTTATGATTAAAAATTTGTCTACACTAAAATAAAAACACTATTGATGATTATTTAGTAAAATACTTGAAATTTATAACTTAATTCTAAATAGTGATAAAGTTTTCTAGAGAAAAAATGTAACTTATGATTCAAGCATCTACGTTATGATATTAATTTTGCATATATATATATATATATATATATATACTTTTATCATATTTCACTTTTTGTGGATTTCTTTGTAATCTCCGTAAGGATTACTTATAAGTACTTTTTAAAAAGGTATTAGGAGTTGAAGAAGACTTGCGAAGTAATAAAATTTTTTATAAATTAATTATATAAATATATAATTAATACAGGCTTTTTTTTTAATTAAATCAACGGATTGTTGGGATTAAGGCCTATATGACTGCACTAGGGTCCTAGGCCTGAGGGGGGAGTGCCCTCCGTTGCAGGTCTTTCTAAAGGGTCCTAGCCTGTATTTACTCAAGTTTCGGAGAAAACCACAGAAAACTCCGAACGGCTAAGCCAAGCGTGACTTGGCATCGAACCCGGCGCCTCACGTCTACTAGCTTTGAGCGCAGAACCGCTCGGTCACTGGTGGGCGCAATTAAATCAACGGAAATATGCCATCATAATTTTGATCAAGCAAACGAACTTCCGGTATGATGTCTGCCTTTAAAAACGGCAGACTTGGTACCTATGATAAAATGTATTTAAACGAATAAAAAACTTTATTCTGACAGGATAGAAAAATATTTTGATTTTTTTTTCTTATTATACTTTAAAAGACGTTTCGTTTTCAAGATGCTAATAAAGAGAACGTCGCACTATGATTAAAATACGTTTCCATTGGCAATTTGTAGCTTCATTACTACATGCAAGGATACAAGTACTTTTTATTCATTATTTACAAACATATTTTTGCCATAAAAACGTTTTACGAAGCGTTTATTGATAGGCTTCAACATAGGTTGTTTAATGTAAGTAACATCCATATGTATATACATATATATCCGGCTGTAGGCATTATAATCATGAACTCGCAATCAGCACTGTACTCTCACAGTTCGGCAGCTATACCATAATCTGCAACTGAATATGCACTGACAATCTTGACCTGAATTTCTCAACAAAACAATATCATAAATTTATTCTAATGCCTTTAAAGAATTACATTAAATATAAAATATAACTAATTAAAACTATTGCTGTTATATGCCAAAAGCTTACATTTAATCGTTTACATATGAATAAAAATATGTTAAAACAGAATTATATTTTAACATTGTCATACTATAAAGGAAATTTAAAATATTGAAAGATGAAAAAACGTGCTTTAAATTCATTTATTATCTTATATTTTGTGCATAGTTGCGCGCATAAATATCGATATGATACAAATTAGTCGATTGGAACTCCCTCACAGACTACAAGTTCATGTATGATGAAAATATTTTAAAGAGATGTTTATAATTTATTTTATTTCAAGTATTGGTCCGAATGAGATTTGAAATATTCCCGTCCCGGGGCACACACCTTAGAAAGACCCCCACGGAGGGCATAGTCCCTTAGGCCAATGTCCCTACTGCAGACACAGCTTTAACTCAAACACACATACACACCCGTCCCGGGACATTTGAACCGTCTCATTGTTATATTTTGGATTTTCTACCGTAATGATGTCCAAGAAAAAATTTCCTGCTCCCTTCAAGTATTTCTCTAAAGAGTACCAGTTTCTTTTTTCGGAAAGTACTCTGAAATCTAGAATTATTTCGCATTGTTTACATACATGTTTAGTTCAAAAGTAAAAGAATCTGTAATGGAATAATTCAAATTTTTCTGACGAAGTGCTGCCATCTAAAGTTTAAATTACAAAATTGCAATCGTAATTTGAGTTCACTGACTTTTCTTTGTAGTGGGCGTTAAAATGGTGTGCAATTAATCTTTAAATACGAATTTTAGCGTTCTAGTTTTATTTTTTGAAAATTACTCAAATTTAAATATTTTTTATAAATTTGTATATTAAATTATAAAAAAGATCTGCGTCAGTTTATAGTTTTATTGAAAATTTGTTTATTATATTCTTAAATTACTGGAATATTTTTAAATTAGAATATTTGAGTATTATTATAATTAAAAAACTAATTATCATTGTTTTTTTCTTATTATTTATTGGTATCAGTTTCAAAAATTAATTGTCCGAGATTTACAGCTTTACGAAAAATTTAAAAAATATGCACCTACTGCAAAGAGGAAAATTGCTTTTTTTTTTTTCCTTTTTCTTATAAGCATACATGTTAAAATATATATTCTCAGTTCATGGTTTCCATTAGAGGTAAAAAAAATAGTAATACGTTAAATGTAGAAAAAAGAGAAAAGAAACATGGACCTAACGTCTTCATTGCAGTACCCTCCATTTTTTTTTATACGAAGACCACATAAAAAGATTTAAAAAATTTTCTGTTATTACAACGAACTAAAACCTATCTAAATTTATTAAAACACTAAACATAAATGAATAATTTAAACATAATAAACATAATAATTTATTAAATAAACATAATAATTTATTAAACACTAAACATGAGTTGTTTAAAAACGAAATATGTTTTGCCGTATAAACATATATCGATATACCTCTATCTCTAATGAATAATAATTTTAATTAATTTATTAAAGTTTGTTGAGTTTATACTTGTTCTTTGTTGAGTTATTTCACAGCATGAATTTGAAAAATTAACCATTCAATAGTTTAAAAAAATTTCTTAATAAATAAAAACTCTCATTATTCCGCGAGTTTTTCTTTTTCTCCTGTTGAAATATTATAATATTAACAATTAAAAAAAAAATTATATCATAGAAAAATCACACTACTGCTATGTATATGTGATTGTAAAAAAATGTGTAACACCAAAATGAAATATTGCACACTAGTTCGAAGGCTTGAAAACACAGCATCCCCCCCCCCCTCCTCTCCAGAAAATATAATCTTAACGACAGGGAGTGTGATGTTTTCTATTCAGGCGGTACTGAAAAATGTGTTATAAAACTTTAAAAACATCTAATTTTCTTTTGAATGTACTTTTATTTAATTATTTATTTGTTTACGCACATCAACATATTTAATCGAGTTTTTCTTAGAAACTGATATATTTAAAATCAAAATTTGTAAAGATAGCTGCTATGGATTGCAATGTATGCGAATCAGCGGAATTAGATTTACAATGACGGGAATTTGCCGCAGAATACATACCACTATTTGTAAATAAAAAATGTTTTATTTATAAATCTTAGATTAAACAAGAAGATGATTCGTTTTGTAAATACTGATATGAGTTCTGCGCCAAATTACCATCCCTGAATTATAGTTAAAATTAGTAAAAAGAGATTTTCAACTTTTTCTTTGTTAGTCATTAATAGGTCTTTTCTAGTAACTGCTAATACAAAACATTTTTTTTTTTTCGTTTTTGTATAGAAAGTGTTATTATAGTATAAACTCTAATAAATTTTATGACATTTTTTGATATTATACTATTATAGATTTTTTCCCCAGTAACATAGCTGCCAACTTTTACGCTTTTTGTTACTGGAAAATATTCATAATAATTTTTTACCTACTTATTTTTTTCCTAATGGCGCGGCACTTGCGACTATAAGTATTGGCTAGGGAGTCGCCGAATTAATCGCCGTTTGTGAAGGAGCACCCAATGAGCGGTCGTCTCTACCTTTTACAGAGACAACACTGATCGAAGCATACATGCTTAGTACGTGATTCGAACCCGGGCTCTATCGTAGGGTAGTCAGAAACACTAACCACCATACTGTATAGGCGGTATTTTTACATGATTTTATGTCAGTTTTTACTGATTAAATAAAATAAAAATTTCTTTTAATTTTTTCTGGTAGCTAAAAAGCCTAAAAGTTGGTAACTAAGCAGTAAGAATAAAATGTTTGTGAAATATCTCGGTAGAGATTCACATTACATATATTGCTACATGGAAATACAGTAAAAAATAAATTTCTTTGTTGACCAAATTCTTTAATGAAGTATTGTTAATTAATATACAAACTTTCTAATCACTAACAGAATAGATATTATAATGCTATATAATTGCATATATACAATTAAAAAAAGTACCAGCAAGAGCAAACGCATAAAACAGGGAAAACAGGGCTTTTAAAAGTCCCTTAATTGAAAATCACCCTTTTTTTTTTTTAAAGCTAACTTTCAAAATCGGTTGCATTACTTTTTTTTTTTTTTTTTTTTTGATTGAATAATAACGAAGATCGCTATTTAAACTAGTATGTTGTGGCCACCACAAGACTTTCTTCTATATTTTCCTATACATATTCAATCAGTAACAATAAAAAAAAAAAAAAATGATTTTTTTTTCTAAGTTTTTTTTTTTTTTTTTTTTTTTTTTTTTGGTTAAAAGTAAAAAAAATCGATAACTTTGTTTTAAATTATCACAGATTTGTAGTTCAACCATTCGTTTTAAAGGTATTGACGAGATCTTTCGAATGATACCCATCTTCAAAATTTAACCCTCACGGGGGGGTACTTCCCCCCCAGGGGGGGAACCGATGCCCCCCCATGCACAAATTTTTTTCCTAGTTAACTACTACTATTATCAATAATTCATATTAATTTTACAATCACAAGTTTAAAATAACTCTCATTATGCCCATTTATACGGAATTTTGTCCTATGCTGCCATGTTAAAAATTTGCATAAAATGCGATCACAGCGCCACCTGTTGAGCTATTGATCCCCAAATCTAATGGGCACCACTTCATGTCAGGGTGCAACTAAATACCAAGTTTGGTTAAATTTCATTCATGGGTTCGTGAGATACAGCGTCCACAAAAAAATGATACAGACGGACAGACAGACAGACAGACAGACATTTTCTAAAAACTATCAATTCGTGTTCAGGACATCCCAAAACGTGTAGATCCGTTAAAAAACGGAGGTCGAAAATTTTCGCGAATCCAATACTTTCTCTATATTACATATAGAAGAAAGTAAAAAGTCGCATTCAATGAAAAGAAATGCAAAAAGACCTGATAAAAGTGTATGTTTAACTTTTAAAATTTTGGTATAAGGAAAACTAAAATTATAGAAAAATGTTCAGTTTATAAAATGTTAAAAATACCTTTTATGTCAATTATATTTTGTAATTAGGATTTTTCAAAATTTACAATTAAACGTCGTTCGTAATTCTAATTACTACCAAAATATCTCACCTAATTGTGTTATTAGCAATTAGGCAAAAATAGTACATGAAAAATAATAAAGAAAAAGTAACAAATAGTTATTTTCTTGTATGTAATATAATGTCTACCGGATTGTTCTGTCTTTTGAATTAAAATACTGACATCGGAAATTTATTTTGGATAATATTTAAGATATTTTTGGGCAACTTTTAAGATGATAATTGGTAAAGTACCATATACATATTGTTAAGCAAAACTTTCTGGTGTCATTTTATTAATTCAAAAGAACAAAACTTTTCGGTAGACATAATACATAAATTCTAAACAATTAAAAAAAAATATTTTGAAATTCTTTAGCTCAGTTTTTATTAGTTTAAGCAATATATTTTGAAATCAATTACTTTTCCTGAAACTTTATATTACTTCTTTTATTCGCTTCTTTAATTAATTCGGTATATTTATTCAATATTCATAAAGATTTTCAAATTTTCTCTATTTTCTGATGTATTGTTCAAATTTATCAACACTATGAAGGAGTATATGCCGATAGCAGACAAAAATATATAAAAAGACGTTTCTGTAAAATGGTTGCCACCACGGTTTTTATATAATAATCTCTATACTATTTAATCATGACACATTACTATAAAAATACGGTAAAGATAGGGGAGACCGGGGCACAGTGGACCACCCCTATTTAAATCTATTAATATTCAACTCTTTTAGTTCATATGGATACTCATGTATGGCAGCATAGTACTGGTTGTATGCAGCCCAAAAAAAAAAAAAAAAAAAAAAAAAAAAAAAAAACATGGGAAATAGTAAGGCAACCATTTTGAGCAGTTTTTATGTTTTGTGCTGCTCAAAGTAATTTTTCCACATTGAAGTTATCAAAATTTTATGAAGATTGAACTAGTGACTATAAATACTATATAACTGTTAAAGGAAGGCGAGATATTGCCGTTTTTAAATTCCTAAAAAATATTAGCATATCTACAGTCTGTATATTATTTTATTATTATTATTATTTGTTTTATTCTGGCATGGCGTACAGCGGACCACCTTCCAATGTGCCTAAAAGTACAAATTAGGTTTAATACTTATGTTTGTTTCAGTTAAATTTATAGATACAAACATAAGGTAAAGTATTAATATCTCAAAGTAATAAATATCTTAATGTTAAAATAAATAAAAAGAATAATAAATTTTTGAAAAGAATAAATATTTGAATTGTAATATAATATCTATTAATATCTAAATTTAATAATTATTAGAAATATATTGCATTAATAAAAGAAAACATAATATCTAATTTAATAAATAGTAGGAAAAATTTATTATTATTGTTGTTTTTAGAGATCACATGTGAAAAGCAAAAGAAGTAGCTTAATACATTTTAGTTAAATTTATCCTACAAATAAAATGTAAATTAATTATATCTCAAAATAACTTTTAAAAACTATTAAATATTTGAATAGTAGTATAATATTTATTAATATCGGAATTAAAAAAGAAACATTTAATTTATATAATATTAATAAAAGAATACAAAAAAAAAAAAAAAAAAATTACCTATTTTAACTTAATAAATTTTCTTACTGAGATTTGATTTCTTATTTGTTTATTCAAATTTAATTTAGTTTCATTATGTTCTTTAGACTAGAATAGTATAAGAAACTAATTTTACAGAAAAGAAAAGTAATTTATATTAATTTAATAGAAACAAAAGAGGATGGTCCACTGTACCCCGGTCATGGGGCACAGTGGTCCACTTTGTGAGTGCTCACATTTTATTTTTTCATTCATAATGTATTGGAAATATTGTTATAAAAAATTAAGACATGTAAAGAATGGCTTATAGGTTGTTTGCTATATATATATTTTTTTTAAGTGCATTGCTTTTCTGGTTCTTGTGAAAAAGTATTAAGAGTGTAAAAGTGGTCCACTGTGCCCCTTTCTCCCCTGTCTGTATAAAAATAGAGGTATCAAAAAAGACAAAATTTCTCTTCTTTGAATTGTCTTAAGGACAAGGCAGAAGTGAAAGTGTTCCGTCTTTAGATAGAACTCTTCCACCGGTATTTTTCAACAATAATTTCAATCCTTATTTAATCACAAAAAATTAATGTAAAAATTCATTAAATATTTCCAATTAAAAATAGCGGTGCCGAAAACGCGGAACACGTTCATCCTCAGGAGCAGAGACTTCGAGCTTGCTATCTCTCTATATATTATTACAGTTATTATGTTACGCTTACAATACACGCATGCCAACATTTTAATTTATTTTGAAGCATTGTTATTAGGGACTTTATACACACCACTTTTCTTGAAGTGTATTATTTTTCTTATTAAAAGGTAATCACACATTGGAGAAAATTTCACTACAAATAAAGTGGTGTGAAAAATGGTCAGGTACTAACAGTGATCCGAAATAAAGAAAATGTTGGCATGTCTGACAACATTATATATATATACAGTCCGTAACAAAAGTGTCCGAACACTAGCAAAAATTCCTATATAAAAAAAGTGCTCTTAATACAGTTTTGCTAAATAAATCCTTGTCGAATCCTGTCCTTAGACTGACTAAGAACGGGATTCGACAAGGATTTATTTAACAAAACAGTATAAAGTGTACTTTTTTTATATAGGAATTTTTGCTAGTGTTCGGACACTTTTGTTACCGACTGTTTATATATATACTTTTTATAATAAATAAATATGTAACTGAAATTTTTATTGCTGATCAGTAATGCCGTGTTAGACTTCTGAATTAAAATATATCCCTTCCGAATAGTATCGGTAGTGTTGCCAATTTTAGGGACTTTTCTGTTCAATAATCCCCAATAATTTTGGGGCGTGATGTTTGATATATGTGATCATACTTGCCAACATCCTAATTAGTAGTATAGTAGTGTCGCTAGTCCCACCTATTTTTTTTTTCCACATTGGTAAATTTGGAGAGTAATATTCTTTAAATGCAATTCAGATTAATAAGAAGAAAAATACTCTAAAAAATTACTGGTGTGGGAAAAAAAAAAGGACGAAGCTACGGAATATTAATTAGGTTGTTGGCAGGTATGTACATGACAGACGAATAAGCTTTAATGTGATTAAACAAACATTACAATTTAAAATTAGTGGTGAAAATTAAATAAAAGGTACCTATAATTGGCCTCACTGAGCATCGGTTCACCAATCTTATGTGCAGTATATTTAGTAACATATAAAAAGTTATGTATCTAATTATGTATTTAAGTATATCTAAGAAACCTCAAATCGGGCAAAACAAAGTTGTGTAGTTGATTACGTCTCTACATTATATATATTTCTTTTAATTTTATCTTTCATGAAACATTTCCACAATATTATCTTGTTCTTCTTCTTGTATGATTTTAATTTTGTTTTTCTAGGTTTTTGGATAATCCTTTAGCACACTTTCTGTTATAACTCTACGATAACTAAAGAAAAAGTACACTAACCGTACAATTTTATGCGCTTGCAGAGTTCTAGATATTGAAATCGGAAGTCAAAATCAGTGTTACTATTGAAAATATCAAAGTTGGCACTCATTTTAATATGTAGATGATCCCTAATCCAAAATTTCATGTCATTTTTAAAACTACACATAAGTGCCTGTTAAATAATATCTATAAGATTTTTCTTCGCCAATTAGTAACGAAATAACATCAGATGTTGCGTTTATTATTATTATTTCTTTTTTCCATACTGTACATACTGTGTTTCCTTTTTTCAGTTTTTATGGTGTATTTATAATTTTTTTTATTGCATTTTACACGATACATGTTTTATTTTTTGTTTTAAAAAAAGAGGCGATTGGACCCCAAACATGTCTGAAATTTGCAATCTGCAATTTGCAATTATACAAATAAAGCTGTCCAAGTTGGCCATAGATGTTATTTGAAAAGAAATATATATATATAAATATTTTGTTTTTCGAAAAAAAAAAGGTTAAATCTATGTTAAATTTAAAATTTCTGCTATAAGTACTCCTTCTGAAGTAATACAAGAAAAATTGTCCACTGAATAATAAAACTTCTAATTACTTTTTACACACCAAATCAACCATTTCTTCAAAAGGAATTTTCTATTTTATCTTGTGTTCATACCACTGAGCTGAAGAACAACTGGAGGAAATGCTAGACCGGTTTTCGCGTGCCGTTTTTTGAAGGTTTGTCTTTCGAGTGTTGTATGGCAAAATGCATTTGATATATTTATATTTCAAAGTAAAATTGTGTAAAGGTTGTCAGTTCGAACAACCATATGCTAAACATGACATTACAATTTAAAATTTTAATTCTTTAAAGATTTTAATAGTAATAGATGACCCGACAAATGTTGCTTGCCATACAAGGTCGGCGAAAGATTGCAGAAAAACTGGCACGCACGAACACTGTGTAAAAGTATTGGAAGCATTTGCTCCAGTTGTTCTTCAGCTCAGTGGTTCATACACGGAGTTTCTAAAAATATTTCAGCATTTTAATGAAGACTTTTTAATCTGCGGGAAATAATTTAGAATCTAGAATTATATTCTGTTATCCCTTTCCGACCCAGGCCGTACGATCGTGCGGGTTAGACATCCACGACATCCACTTACATTTTTGCATCTGGAACAGTGGTATGTAATAAAATCAGGAAATAAACGATCGAGCTAATTAGCAGAAAGTAAAAAGTATAACTTTCAATCAACAAATGTCGGTTATAGTTCATATTATTTTTTCAGTTTGCAAAAACAGAAGAATGTAATGCTTTATGGTAAAAAATGTTTCGGGTCAGAAAAAGGGATAAAAGTACAAAATCTCTCTTATAAATACAAGTGCTGCAAACAAAGCGGCAACACACTCCTGCCTACTTTGTTCCCCTGACGAAGGATCGTGTCTTCCTTCGACCCGAAATATTTGCTGCGACTTCTAGCTTTTTATGGTGTTTATTCAAAGTGTTCTACTTACTACTTTATGTTTTTATTATATATATAGATATATGTGTGTGTGTGTGATTGTATGTATATGTTATTACAGTGCATTTTATTTAAGATTATTTTTTTCTTACTGTATACCTCTTATGTATCATTTCTTTAAATTCATACTAAATGTTAATAAACATTCTTTCTAACTTTTGAATCGATAAAATGACCAAAATGTCGCTCTTTCCGGGAAAAATAAATTCACACTTCATATTAAAACTTCTGAAAAGCATATTTTTATAATGTGCTTTTTTCGGCTGTTACTTTGGGAATCGATTGGCAAAAAATGCATGCTGTAAAATAGAATGCAATTTTCACAGTTTGAAGTGCGTCTTAATATTAAAATTTTTGCTTAAAATTTGCTGGAAGTACTCAAATTTGACAAAACTTTTTTCATGTGAAGTTAAAATTAGTCTTAAACACGAAATATTTTATTATTTGAAACAAAAGTCTTTTAATTTTAATCTGTGCATAATAATTAATATCAGACATATAATCGTATAAGAAGTAAGCATTCATTTTTTCCCCCTTAAACCAATTTACTAAAATAATTTTAGAAATGAGATAAGAATAACAAACGATATCACAGTAATAATTTCATAGAAAATGCAAATTTTTAATGTATTCATTTCATAAACGCTTTATAAGAAAAATAAGAACATGTATTTGAAAAAAAATTTAAACCATCTTTCTTTAAACAAATTGGTATGCTTAACATTTTTTTCACGAGTACATAGTTAAAAATTATGTACTTTATTGAACAAAAGAAAAAAAATATATATATATACATATATATATATATTAAATTATGTAGAATGTTCTTAAGTTAATATTTCAAAGATGTTTCGCGTAATGTCTTTTTCTTACAGATATAAATTAAAATTTCATTTGTTTTCATGAACTAATATTTACTAATAAAATATGGCAAAATAATATATTTATGGATAATATTACAGTTAAATATTGCTAATAAATTACTTGAGAGTAATATTTTCATCGATGACTTAAAAAAAAAAAAGTTAATGAAATTTGAGGAAAACAAAATAACAAAACAAAAATGTTTTACTTTGTTTTATATGTCGTTTTTAGAATTAACGACGCATGAAGAAATAGGTATATGTTTATATATATTTGAATGTATCCTGGCTAATCACGATATATATATATATATAATTTACATTGTGATGTATCCTAGTAATTTAGTTCGAGTAATGTAATTAATAGAGCTCAGTGCATTTTGCTTTTTACATTAATAAAAAATATAGGAATTTCATATATTTTAGATTTGCCAACAGCAGGCCAAATATTTTTAAATTTTTAACAACTAATAAAATAATTAAAGAAAGAAAAACTTTCATTATGAAATAAATAAACTAGTTAAACATTGGGTAGACTTTTTTTAATCAAAGCGCAATGTTTGTTATTAATGCTCCCTCCCCCCCCACCCCCCTTTTTTTTTTTTTAATATTCAACTTAAATGTTTCTATCAAAGTTTAATGAAGATAAGTTAAGAGAAGTATTAATTATAAATTTTATAAATCTTGTTATGATAAGAAGCAAAAAGCTTTTGTCTTAATCTGAGAAATTTTAATTCATTTCCTTTTCATTTTAACTTAGCAATGTAGATGATAGCATTATGCAGTCAAGTATCCTGAGTTAAAACTAAAAATAAAAAAGTATTATAACTTAATAATATCACAATTATTTAAATAATTGGTTTAAAATATTTTATAAATATTCATTATGCTGATAAATAATCCTTGCAGAATATTGATTAGTTTAGTAATTGTAATTAAGAATATTTAAAGTTTCTTAAAGTAAATTAAACCAATAAAGCTAATTCCGGGGTCTTTTTGAAATTTACAACTAAACTTCACGGTTGCTTGGATTTTTTTACACTACTTACGGTAAGTCTGGATTACAACATGTGACGTGCTTTCCGAATTTATTTCTGGTGAAGTTTTGTTTATTCTAATTACAGGTCTATCTTATTTTCTTATTTCGTTAAAAATAAAATTTTAAATGCAGGGTTGAGTTTAATTTTGGTATTTTGCGGAGCATCACTTGTCAAAAAAAGAAACCTTGCACATATTCACTCAACGCTGGGGATGGTAAATCCTGGCGAATTACTTCCGCATTCTGAGTCATTTAATTTATTATGTATTCAATTATTTGTATCTTGGTCCATAAATTCATCCATTCTCTCCCTCTTTTTTTTCTGTTCATTTTGTTATAGTAAGCTCGTTTAGTAACCTTTTTCTACAGTCAATTAAAAGCTCCTTCTTTTTATGTTTTCATTATGTTTTGTATTATTAACGGAGTTATTTTAAAGTATGTTTTGTTATTCCTTTTTTAAATAAATTAAAATGTCACAAATATATCAAAAGCTAAATAATTCTTTGTGCCTAGGCCCGAAACATTCATTGGAGCTAAAATAAGAAAAAACTAATATCAAACTCTCCACAACATGTGATAAACCAATAAATTAATTAAAAGATTATGAGTGAAAAAAGAAAAAAAAACAATAAAATTTTGTAATTATGCATCAATAATCACAAATGATATAATCAAGAAATAAGCAACGGAAATATGTAAGAAATGAGTGTGTCACACGTAAAATTTAAGAACTAGATAGCTGTTAAAAGTACAGTAAGTGTCAGTACAGTAATGGCAAGTAATAATGGAGTAAATATAGAGATATCACAAACTAATTCAAATAATAAATCCTCAATTTAGGATTCAGAGTTTCAGAAGTATAACTTGAATAATGCTGCCAATTCCGAGAGCAATTCCGAATATTAATCTTGGTATAGGGGAGAGTGTTGTGCCTTGGGACGCTTGTACCTTAGGACATTGGCAATTCCTAAAAGCTATTGGCAACATCAACATTTTTTTTTTTTTTAAGTGTGACTCTAACAAATAGATAACAGCACAGTAAAAGGCAGCATCAGAAACGCTGAGCATAAGACTTAGTGAGTGAAAGAAAATTTTATCGCTTAAAAGTAAGTATTTCTCTCATTTTAATTTCAATTTCTGAAATAGTAATTCTAAAACTATTCTACTCAATTTTAAATCGATACTAAACAGAAGAATTTTAAACGTTTTCGTTATGAAAAAGTAGTGTTACTGCATTTGATTGACCACAATTTTGATTTTATTTAAACCATGTGGTGATTGTACCTTGGGTCAGTAAACCCTGTTGTACGTTGGGACATGTTCTAAGACATAACATATGTCATACACATAGTTCTCAATAATTTAGGTATTGTTTTAGTATAAATATCTTTTAGTATGCTTTAATATGGCATTCTAATAATAATAATTTAATATACTAATTAATATCTTTTAGTATAACTTCATATATATCCGATAAACCAATTGATTCAACTCAAGTGTTAAGTGAAGCTGTTGAATCTACAACAGTAAATGCGATAAATGAATTAAAAGCTGTATGTACAGCATGTTCATCTTCAGATTCTCAAAATGTGACATCACCAATAATGATTTCGGTGTTTCCCAAAGTTTCAGCTCCTAAAAACAATGGCAATAGAAGAAAAACAAAATCTTGCATTTAACAGATTCTCCTGTAAAATAGAAACTGCAGATCAGAAAACTACTACATCCAGAATAAGGGGAAAGAATCACCTGCGCAACAAATTAGCAGTTCAGAATTTGATATTGATAAAACAATTTTAACAAGTACAGATGATGACAATATTGAATATGATCAAACCACAGACACAATAGAAAAATAGATACAGAAAGGTTATTATTATTATTATTATTATTAATTTACAAAAGTATCTGAAATAATAATAATAATATATAAATATATTAACTTCTATGTTTGAACCTCCAGAAACACCCCTTGCTTACGCCTTTGATCTGAAGTACTGGAGGTCATTAACATCGAGATTTTTAAAGTGCATAAGGGACAGCAAGAAATTTATTTATGGATATGAAAATTATGACATTTTATCAGACATTGAGTGTTAAACTCCCACTGAGATCTGAACGAGAAATCTCATAGTTGACTTTATGTCATATAATGTTAAAGTATAGACTATATCAATATTTGTTTAATTTACGAATAAGATTTGAACTTTCAAATTTATTATTATTTGTGTAATACATCTGCAGATGTATTTTTTAACTGAATGCCTTAAAGTAACTACTGCATGAATTTTGAAGCATGTCCCAAGCAGTGGCGGATTTAAGGGGGGGCTAGGGGGCTGAAGCCCCCCCCCCCCCAAAACACTGACATTCACAATTGAATATTGCACTTGTAAATTTTTATCGGTCTAGAATAACACTTTGAAAAATCTTAGCCCCCCCCCCCCAAAAGTCAAGTTCTGGATCCGCCACTGGTCCCAAGGTCAAAAAAGCATGTCCCATGGTACAACAAAACATGTCCCGAGGTACAATACCTTAATATATATATATATATATATATATATATATATATATATATATATATATATATATATATATATATATATATATATATATATTAAGGCATTAAATTAAAAAACACATTTGCAGATGCATTGCACAAATAATAATAAATTTGAAAGTTCAAATCTTATTCGTAAATTAACCAAGTATTGATATAGTCTATATTTTAACATTATATGATGTAAAGTCAACTATGACATTTCTCATTTAGATCTCAGTGGGAGTTTAACGCTTAGTGTCTGATAAAATATCATAATTTTCCTGTCCATAAATAAATTTGTTGCTATCCCATGTGCACTTTAAAAATCTCATTGTTAATGATCTCCAGTACTTCAGATCAAACTCGTAAACAAGGGGTGTTTCTGGAGGTTCAAAGGTTCAAACATAGAAGTTAATATATTTATATTATTATTATTATTTCAGATACATTTGTAAATTAATAATAATAATAATAATAATAATAATAATAATAATAATAATAATAATTTTTCTGTATCTATTTTTCTATTGCGTCTGTGGTTTGATCATGTGCAATATTGTCATCATCTGTACTTGTTAAAATTGGTTTATCAATATCAGATTCTGAACTGCTAATTTGTTGCGTAGGTGATTCTTTCCCCCCATTCTGGATGCAATAGTTTCCTACTCTGCTGTTTCAATTTCAATTTTACAGGAAAATCTCTTAAATGTAAAATTTTATTTTTCTTATATTGCCATTGTTTTTTCGAGCTGAAGCTTTAGGAAACACCAAAATCATTATTGGTGATGTCACATTTTGAGAATCTGAAGACGAACATACAGCTTTTAACACATTTGTCGCATTTACTGTTGTATATTTAACAGCTTCACTTAACACTTGAGTTGGATCAATTGGTGTATCGGATGTATATGAAGGTATACTAAAAGATTATTAATTATTATATTAAATTATTTTTATTAGAATGTCATATTAAAACATATATATTTTAATACAAAAACAATATCTAACAACAATTAGATATTGTTTTTATACAAAAACAATACCTAAATTATTGAGAACTATGTGTATGACATATGTTGTGTATTAGAACATGTCCCAATGTACAACAGGGTTTACTGTCCCAAGGTACAATCAATTTAAATAAAATCAAAATGGTGGTCAATCAAAATGCAGTGTCACTAATTTTTGTTAACGAAAACGTTTAAAAACCTTCTGTTCAGTATCTATTTAAAATTGAGTGGAACAGTTTTACAATTACTAGTTCAGAAATTGAAATTAAAATGAGAGAAATATTTACTTTTAAGCGATGAAATTTTCTTTCACTCACTAAGTCCTGCATGAAGCGTTTCTGATGCGTCCTTTTACTGTACTATTATTTATTTGTTAGAGTGACACTGAGAAATAAAAATTTTTGATGTTGCCAATAGGATTTTAGAAATTACCAATGTCCCAAGGTACAACACTCTCCCCTAATATATATTTTATATTTAGATTTATACAGATATATTTTTAGGAAAAATCATTATGTTATTCAAATTACGCCTTGTTAATTTGTTTTCAGAATTTTCTTTGTTCGTAAGAATTCTAACACTAGTTCATCGGTTTTATTCAAAATATAAAATGTATGATAAATAGGTTTAGCATGCACATAAAATAATTTTAAATAAAGTATTCGGCTTTATATTTGGAATCATTATTCCGTTAAATGTTCATATTTTACCTTGGTAGCATAGCTTTTTGAAGATGTGTATAAATGTACCATAATTTGTGGATTAATAAATAAATAAATAATGCCATCTAAGAACCAAGTCATCTAAAATTTCTTCTGTTAAGCAACTAATAAATTAAAATACTGTGCTAAACATAATTTAATTTACAACATGAGGCCCAAGTTTTTCTCTATGACTATACACTGCTTTCTACAATTTGAATAACTATTAATCTTGGGTAATAAGTTTATATTATAAAATGCTTTTCAACTGTGTACGGTAATAAGTTTGTATTATAAGATGCTTTCGACTATGAACGTCATATATCCTGTCACCTATGACGTCACAATATTCATTTTTTCAAAAATTTTACGTAAAAAAAATTTTTTTTTTGAGCAAACGATAATTATTAAAAGAAAAAGAAAATAAGTTATGCCTTGAAGAAATATCAATTAAAATTCTGTCTTAAACAGAGTTTAATATTCAATAAAAAAATAATTGCTTAAGCTTTTATTTTTGTTTTTATTTTTTGTAATCATTTATAAATTATTTATTTTAACTTGATGCCAAAGGCGAATTAGAAAAACCGTTTTACTTTAGTCTATTTTGTTTGAAAGGAATATACCTTTGTACTAAATAAAGGAAAATGCCCTGTTATATGAAATGGGATACTTTTAAATATTATATCAAAAATTAATCGTCTTAATCATTGAGTTTAGTAACAAACTATGAGTGTCTTATTTTAAACCAAAGTAACAATGCACAATTTAGCCTTTTAAAAATAAGGTAATAAATGAAAACTACATTTAATTTAAACATAAAAATTTAATTTTTTTAACTTTAAATGTTTTTATTAAAAACTCAAAAATGTAATCATTTTATTTTCACAAGTTCTAAATCAATGATTCATTTTTTATATGAAATGATTTATAACATTTAGATGTCTCTTCTATTGAAAAAATTTGGGATTGAGTCGTTTTATACGGTTATTTTTTGCACATTACGGCCCATTTGACCGAAACCTACGGCTTAATATGGTTTCAGAACCACTACAAGAACACATGTTTGAAACAGGGTTCAAACCCATCACCTGGAAACTGAAAGGCTGTTTGCAATGATGAGTGTCCTAAAAATAAAGTAGAGGAAAAATTATCTATAAAATATATTCAACAATTTTTTGTGTATTTATTATTATTTCAATTAGGGGAAGGGTGGGCAAAATATGGTCGGGTAAAACGGGGTTTTTGATAACCCCGCTTATATAGTGATACCATTTGTATGTCATTGCTATTAGGTTGTACGGGCCGTATCTGATATTCATTTCCACGTGAGATATTGCTTGTAGAGTCACAGACAGATACGCTACCAAGATTTATGTGCTTTTTTTATTACCCTGATATAAGGTAAGTGTGATGTTTGGATATTTTAATTGTTAGGTTAGCTTGTAGGTACGAACGTGACAGTTAGTATTAGCTAAAAGGGGTGTTTTTTAAGTCAATTGCATGAAAGAGTAGAACTACATTCAGTGTGATTTATTATGTAGGCCTAATTATTTAGCATGGCTGCTTGTAGGGCAAAACGGTGTATCTCAAGTTGGGGTCAAAAGGTAATCGTAAAAGTCAAATGACCAAAAGGTCGGGTGTCGGACAGTTCACAAGCCAAGAGAAGTCGCGTTGCTGCCCTATCAGCAGACAACATATCGTCAGACAGTGATCCAGACGATGTAGATATTACATAGTTGTACTGTCACGAAATATATGCAAGATCAGCACAAGGAGAAGGATGAATCAAGAGCAGTGAATGTAACAAATGGGCTCATGACTTGTGCGCCGGTGTTGATGAGGACGATGACAGGTTCGTATATGAACTGTGTCAGTAAATTTGTTAAGTTGAGAGATACTCCATTTTGCCTTATACCGTAGGGTAAAATGGGTAAGTTTGCAGCTTTGAATATATTCATATGCAGATCATAAAATATGCAGTGTATTTCAAATTCCAATACTGCAGAATAACTGCTAAGATTGTAAAATTGAAATAAATATTACTTATTGAATTTCTTTCTTTTTGTCACAGAGTTATTGGCCAGAATAACCTTAAGTACCCTATTTTGCCCACCCTTCCCCTGCTATTTGTTAAAACTTTTAGCTATATAATTTAAACTCCGAACTTTAAAATTTAAAACATGTATGTAAATTTAGTACTGGATAGTCTAAATGTTATATTTAGTGAATTCATAGTTAAATTTAATCAAGTAAAATTTTAATTTTAAATATTTCTAAAATATTATTAATTTGAGTGCTAATATACCACAAAATTATGTTCACTTAATTCCTTTAAAAATTCTACAGCTTAAGGTTTAAATTTCATCTTTAAAATTTGGCTTTTTATCAAATATGCTAATTTTAAAAGCGTTCGAAATGTTTAGATATTAAAGAATTTAGCTTTTTTTTTTTTTTTTTTTTTCTTTTTTATCCAGTTGATAGAAAACACTTTTTTGATCTTTAGCCAAACTTTAGATTATCTGTTTTAACTATTTAAATCTTTGAAAGAATCATTAAAATATTTATGGAAAAACGCGTGTTATTATTTCAAAAGTAGTTTTAACATTGTTTCTATATAATTTTTCTTATTATTATTTAAAACTATTTGTTTTAAAAAAATTAAATTTGATAATTATTATGGTTAATAACAGGTATAAGGAGAGGAAAAAAAGGAACTTTATAAATTTTCGTTGATAAAACTGATACATATCTTTTAAAAGAAATTAATTTTTTAAAGTTAATACTTTTATTATCTAAGCTGAATAATTTTGATAGAAAGCAGAGCCTTCTTTTGACATTATTATTATTATTCTTTTTACTATTTTTACTTTTCAAAAGTAAGGTTATAATTAAATGAACAATTTTCGTTATAGTTTATTTTTTTCCCCTAACTGTTTATTTTTTAAATTTTTCATCATAATAATAAAGAAACATTTTCTAAAATATCTCAGCGTGAAATGTTACGTAATTTCCATCGGTAAAGTGAAATTTTACTTATTTATTTATTTATTTATTTATTTTTATTTATATATTTATTTATTTATTTCGCATGCCCACCGAAACAAAGACAAATGTTTGGGTAATTAATAATGTTCTACAAAGAGTTTCCAAACTAAACAAAAAACTATTAGAACTCTCATAGCATGAGAAAACGTGTTTCAAAAATTTAAGTTAGCTTAAAATATTTAATATAAAATATAGCAAAAGAATATAGCATTACGTTGTATTTTTTACTTTATATATATATATATATATATATATATATATATATTTTATGTAGTGCCAGTGTTATATAATGGAAACGAAGAAATATGATTCGAATTTTGAACTGTTTGGGAAAAAAATGCAAAAGTTTTAAGCAATGTAATTTTATCAATTTTAGTAGAAAAAGCTAATGACTTGAATTATAATCAAATTATAATAATAAAATTGAAATAAAGCTGAATTTACTAATAATCGAAATTATAACTGTTAAAAAATTTGTTCTTTTCTTCATTAACCCTTTGAGGAGCAGTGGGATATACTTTACACTGCCTAAGTTTAACTCCCAACTGCAAAAATTCATCTCGGAAAATTTTAATAAGGTTTTCTTCTTTTAACATAGCCAAAAAATTAATTTCTTTCTTTTCTTCTAACTCTGGTCTCAAATTCTTGTGGTTGTTAATTAATGACGTAATTAATAAATATTGCCCCTGAAAGGGTTAAGTGAAAATTTTCTGTAAAAATAGTACAGCTTGATAATGCACAAATTACACAGTTTTCTGCGAAATATTTATTAGTGAGGAGAAATATTATGTCAAAAACAAGGCGAATTTTTAAAAGAACGCCCCACCTATCATCACCGGCAACTATGCCTCACGTTATTCTATGGGAAAATTTGTTATAAGTTATTAATTACCTAATTTTTTTTTTTTTTTTTTTCATTCAATAACAATTTTTTTTTTCTGTTTTCTAGATTAAAAAAAAAAATAATAATAATAATAATAATAAAAAAGAAGTAACAAAATGCGAAAAATGAACTAAATAAATTTTCCACACTATTTAACTTCAAAATGAGTTATTAAAAATTAAATAATCAAAAATCAATTTTTGTGAAACAAAAAGTACTATAATACTTGTTCTTTTTTTTTTTTTTTTTTTTTTTTTTTTTAATGTGAAGACAGTGGAATTTTCGATTTTTAGAGATGAAGCGGAATATGGATTTTGGGGAGGAAATTTCGCACAATCCGGTTTTCGCGAAGATACTAAACATGGTGCGAAGAGGTTTAAAACGGCTGTGCTTCTTTTGGACGATACTCCCAAAAGATCATTAAGGTTTTTATTGTAATTTCCGTTTTTATTTCATTTTTTTTTTTTTTTTTTTTTTTTTGAGGGGGGGGGGGATTTAGGTGGAAATATCAAGAGCCCCCTTTTCGTGTTAAATATGTCCTGGGCAATCGATGGAATCTGCGGTCATGAATTTTGGTGTATAGGTTAATCATGTTTATCCAACAACTACTGTGACAGGATTTAGCGCCGGATAATCCGCCCAGGACAGGAAGGCAAAAAATGCGTTTCCAAGCGTAGTTCCAGAAAGGCATTTTTGGGGTGTGAGCTGGTTATTTGTATCTAACGCACACTAGAAAGTTATTTAGCGAAATCCTTCTTCCTCTCTTTGTGTACGGTCCCCCAACGGAGAAGCATCTCCCTACCCCTTCTTTAAGAGTGACGGGGGGGGAGGTGCAAGAATCATGATTCCCAACGTAACTCTGATCCAAATTATCTCAGGAAGGCGATTTTTTTGTGGATAGATGATGTATATCTAATACGCACTATAAAGGGATTTTGCGAAATTCCACCCTTTCTGTCTTCGGGGATGCAGGGTGGAGGAGAAACATTATTTTTCAAGCATATCTTTGTTCCAAATTATTTCAGTATGATGATTTTTTGATGTGTGGGATGGTTATGTGTATCTAACAAGCACGCTGATGGGATTTTGCGAAATTACCCAGTTCCACCCACTGAGGGTGAGGAGGGGGTAAAAACACGTTTTCAAGCTTAACTGCTTCAAATTACCTCAGGATGACAAGTTTTGGTTTATTAGTGTTGGTTATGTGTGCGCAACATGCCCTTTGAACGGATTTTACAGAAGTCCCAACTTTACGCATGGAAGAGGGGGGGGGTGTTAAAAACACAATTTCAAGTGTAACTCTATCCCAAGAAAGCGATTTATGATGTGTGGGTTTGTTTGCGTTTCTGGGAATTAGTTGCAATTATTTTCGTGGTTGAAAAATTTAAATGAATTAATTAAAGAGAGCGCGCGTAGCACGCGTGGGTAGGGCGCTACTACACGCAGTGGGGACAGAAATCCGACATAGTACAGGCCGGAAAAACGCTGCCGAAGGTACTGGCGACTAAAACCGAAATTCTGACCAATTTAAATCAAATTTAATTAAATGTTATGAATTTTTGAGATTTTATATTAATACGGGATATGGAATTTTGAGAATTCATTTAAATATAATGACCATAGAAGCATTTATAAAATACATTCATTATTTATTACATAAAAAATTATGTTACATAAAAATACCTTTAAAAAAAGCAGTTTACAAATACAACATTATTACATTCCTGACAAATTATTTATTTTTGCAGAATGGTTTCCTATGACTTTTAAAGTTGAAAAAAAATTGATCTTTTTGCATTAGCAGCGACTTTCTTCTACAACTACAGTATTAAAATCCTTACTGCCTTACTTAGAATCCTTACGAGCACATTCTCTTAGACTTATTTCTTTCACTAAAATAAAGCTTTTTTACCAGTTAAATCATACATCATTATGTAAAATTACTTTGATATGCTTTGTCTTGTTCTAAGTTTATATAAGTTTTCATTTGACTATGAAATTATAACAAGTCTAGTATAAAAGTATTACATTGACCAAGATTCATTGATTAATAATTATAACTGTTTCATCTGATAAAATCTTAGAATATATTTACAATAACCGATTTATTTGGTTACTATTTACATCCTATTATTATTAATAATAGCCTAATAATAGTGTTACCTGCAACATGTATATTCTGTATTCTTAAACTTGTTGCACAGACGACAGATATCGATAAATTATGTTAAAAAAATCTGATGGGGACACCACATGACTTCCTTACAGTGTTGCCAGATTGCGCGACTTTTTCATTTAATAGTCACCAATAATATTTTGAGAAGTGATGTTTGCTATACATTATAGACGATTAACCGTCGATTATGTACATTAAATATCACTTCTCAAAATTATTCGTAACTGTTGAATAAAAAAGTCGCGCAATCTAGCAACACTGCTTCCTTATACAATCATAGGAATATACATATTGTTCTAAAAACATTGGCGGTTTTGTGTGAGGTAACCGATTCGTAAATAAACAGGCAGGTTCCAGTCCACAAACATTCCTTAAAACAAAAACAAACAAAAGAAAAAAAACTGCTACTCCAGCCAAAAACATCACGATAATATGATTATATGTACCGCCGAGACAAATATAGTATTTTTTTTTCAGGAATAGTACTCCATGGCTTATTACAGAATCTCTCATTAGCAAATGTACAGATTAGAGTACAATGAAAATGATTCGAGTATAGATGAGCCAGTTTTGTTCTCTTTGGCAAAAATTAGTGGCGAGAAACGATAAATTTTACTAAAATAATTAACTCAGTTAAAATTGAGAAAGGGTTTCAGGCTATCCTGAAACAATATTTGCAGCAAAATTGTATCGCTAATCTCGCCAAACTGCAAATTAGTAGCCAGCGTAGTTTTTTGGTCTTGGCATTGAATTTGGCTATTCGGCGTCGAATTTGGAGACTTGACGAAAAAATATGGCGAAAATTTGCAGTTTAGTTTCGCCAAAGTTTGGAAGCTCTAACTTCAATAAGAGGAGAGTTCTGGAGCATTCCGAAAAAATTCATTGGTTTATAGCGCAGAACTAAATTTTTCGAAAGTTCTAGAATTGACTCAGAAGACTATAATAAAAAAGAAAGGTGATTGTAGATGATTGTAGTCTAGAACTTGCCTATATCTTTACGTATTACTTTCTATACGGTATTACAGTAAAGGTGGAAACAGATGAAAGTTTTTTTCATTTCCATGAAGTTGGGCATTGACTTAGCGTCAAATTGGGCATTCAAATGTGGCAAAAAATGGTAGTAAAGGATTCAGAAAATTTGGAAACTATAACCTCAAGAGGAGTCTAGGTCTGGAAATTTTGTAATGATGCATTGGTTTCTCGCGCGAAACTACCTTGAAAATTCCACAAACAGCCGACAATACTCTTCATGAATTCAAATTCCATTTAGACTTCGTAGTATTTGGTTGTTCCTGATTTAGCAAAATTTATGACTTGTAGTGTATTTAACAATGTTTATTTGATTTATGTAGGGAAAATGACCATTTCATTGCAATGTTTAAAAATATTAATTTTTGTAACACAAAAAGAGATTTATTCAACTGTTTACTGAATATAATTATATAAAATGAATTCGTCGACTAGAACCGGATTACTTTTTTTAAGAATTACTTTCTACGCGCTGAAATATCGACAACTTTTTTATCAATATCATTACAGTCTCTGTCTACGGGCTGAATATTCATCAAATGAAGTGCTTTCGTCGATTAGAACCTGCTTATCTCTTTAAGAATTATTTTCTGCACCCAAAAATGTCACCAACTTTCATAATAATATCATTACAGGTTCTATTTAAGCGCTGAATATTCATTAAATAAAGTGCTTTCGTCGACTAGGACCTTACACGTTAACATGCCGAGAACTTTTTTTAAAATCATTATCATTACAAACACTATCTACGGGCTCAGTATTCATTAAATGAAGTGCATTTGTCGGCTAGAACCAACTTCTGTCTAAAAGAATAAATTTCTACACGCTAAAATGTCGTCAACTTCCACAACAATAACGGATCATTCATTCCATGTTAAATCAACAAATAGGTCATGCCTCACCATTTTTGATTTTGATGAAATTTAGTAAGTAATATATACCCATCTTCTATATTACAAAACAGTTTATTTTATTCCTTGAAAAAAATTTGTTCTTGAGATATAGTCATTTGTTTACTCTGCGTATGAGTAAAAATCGTCATTTTAGACTCATTTTCTAAAAGCTGTAGAATTTTTATTTTAATTAGCGGGAACATCAGATAGGGCTAATTAGACAGCTTAAAGAATGGACTTTTATTTGTGCACAGTAAAATAGATTTTTATTAAGCCTAAACAGAGTTTTTTGGAAAACAGTCGATCCCAAATTAATATATTTTGTCATTTTAAGCATTAAAAAAACAATGAAAGACTTGAAGTAACAAACTATTTTTTTTCCTATTGCACTTACATATCAATACAATATGTAAGAAAAAAAATTAGCTGTTACTGGTGGTCCTTCATCGTGAAAAAATTGCTTAAACTTTAAAAAAATTGAAAAATGTGCTTTTTCACCCCTCAAAAAAGTCATGTGGGACAGATGATAAAAATCTCAAAATGGTAAGAAGCTCTTATACTGTACTTTAAAAAAAAAAAAAAAAAATTATCTTTTTATTCCAAAAGGAAGAAGAGATACTAGTTTTTAAAGTAACACAAAAAAAATCACTCATGACCGCAACTTTATTGAATTAAATTAAATTGAAATATATTTACAAAATGTAATCTGACCTTAAAAAAAGAAAAAAAAAAAAAAAAAACAGTTCTTATAAGTTTTTTTTTTTGTTGTTGTTGTTGTTGTTGTTGTTGTAAAAAAGAAAATGGTAAACCATTTTCTCATTCAGCAGAGCTGACATTTGCTCATTCCTGTATGAAGTTATGTTTCAACTTCTCCTTTTAGCTGCCAAGTACAATTCAGACTTTGTGAGAATCTTTAAAATGTTTTCCTTCTGAACCCATGAATCACATGAGTCAGCCACCCAGTATAAGAACATAAAAAAATTCGTAAATTTGTGTTATCATGAACAAGATTTTAAAATGGAAGCTGAGTAACATTTTTTTTTTTTTTTTTTTTTTTTTGCCACGTGCCATGGGAAAGAACCATGTGACGGTATTGGTGAGACTGTTAAAAGAATTGGAAGAAAGGCTAGTATTCAAACAAGAGTAGAAAGTTGCACAGAAAATATAAAAATTGATTTGTTATTTTGGTCATGATAAATTATTGAAAAGATTGAACAACAACTGCAGACAAGATATTATATTGTAATTTGCGTACCTCAAATAAGAACATTTTACAGTTCTATTCCTGTCAGTCTCTGTGCTCTTCATGTTCATATAACATGTTTCAGAGAAATTCAAGGTTGTTACAGTCAGTAAAGAAAATTCAGCTCAACTCCAGGCTGAACTACGGCCAAAAGTAAATGATTATGTTTGCTGGGTGTATGATAATGACTGGTATCTGGGTTAGGTTCTGGAAGTGAAAATGCACAACAACAATGAAGAATTTAGGATCACTATTTCCATCCTCGAGGTTCTGCCACAAGTTTCAAAAAGTCAGAAAGCGAATGTGATTCATTCAAAATAGGTCTGGGTGAGGTTCTGGAAATGAAAATTTACAACAACAATGAAGAATTTAGGATCACTATTTTCCTCCTCGAGGTTTTGGCACATGTTTCAAGAAGTCAGCCAGTAAATGTGATTCATGGGTCCAGAAGGAAAACATTTTAAAGATTCTCTTATCCTCTGATTTGCACTTGACAGCTACAAGAAAAAGTTACAATATAACTTCATACATGAATAAGCACCTGTCAACTCTGGTGAATGAGGAAATGGCAAAATAATAAATAAAGAAAAATATAATATGTTTCTTTTTTTCTTTTCTTTTTTTTTTTTTTTTTAGGTCAGATTACATTTTGTAAATGTATTTCCATCAAATTTAGTTCAACAAAGTGTTCTATTTGGTAATTATCTTGTCTATTTAACCTATTTTCAATTGCCGTCATGAGGGATTCTGTGTGTTACTTTAGAAACTTGTATCTCTTCTTATCTTTGGAACAACAAGATAATTTTTATTTTGTTTTAAAGTACAGTATAATGGCTTCTTACTATGGTATTTTGAGATTTTTATCACCTGTCTCACATGACATTTTTGAGGGATGAAAAAAGACATTATTTATTTATTTATTTATTTTTTTTTTTTTAAGTTTAAGCAATTTTCTCACGATGAAGGACCACCAATAACAGCTAAATGTAAATGCAACAGGAAAAAAATTAGTTTGTTACTTCAAGTTCTTCATTGTTTTTTAATGCTTAAAATGACAAAAAACATTAACTTGTGAACGATTGTTTGATGTCCAAAACACTCTATTTAGGCTTAACATAAATCTATTTTACTGCGCACAAATAAAAGTCCATTCTTTAAGCTTTCCAATAAGCCCTATCTGATGTTTCTGCTAATTCATAAACCTTCTACAGCTTTTAGAAAATGAGTCTAAAATGACGATTTTTATTCATCCGCTGAGTAAACAAATGGCTATATCTCAAGAAAAAAATCTTTTCAAGGGAAAAAAAAAACTGTTTTGAGATCTAGAAAATAGGTACATATCATCTACAAAATCTAATGGAAATCAAAAATGGTGCGGCACAACGTTTTCTTAAAATTTGTTAATTTTATATGGAATGACCCTAACATTACAGGCTCTATCTACGGGCTGAATATTCATTAAATAAAATGCATTCGTCGACTAGAACCTGCTTACGTCTTTAAGTATAACTTTCTACACGAAAAAATGTCTTCAACTTTCATAACAATATCATTACTGGCTCTATCATTAGTTTCTTTTGAAATTTCTATGATGGTAGATCATATATAATGGCCAAAAGCTTTGTATTTTCGGTGATTATGAATATAATTTTCCTAAATATTTCCAAAACGAAAAATCACAGAAAGTCTAAAAAGGGAAGTGCACAACCAGATGTTATTACAAACCTATATACCAATTTGCAACGTTCTACGTCCAACCGTTTTTAAGTTATGCGAGATACACACACACACATACATACAGACGTCACGAAAATTCGTGTAAAGTCGTTGATATCTCTGAAACTGGAGCTCGTATTAAAACCATAGTTGCAGGTGTACAACTAGACATCATGACAGTCACAAGTATAAAATTGAAACATTCTACGATCATTCGTTTTTAAGCTATGCGAAATACGAAATCCATTTCGCAAATCGGGATTATTATATTTCCTTAGAAACCTTTGGATAGCCCCTGCCTGCCTGGGCTCGACCAAGCTTAATGGATTTAATGCCGTCCGCCGGAGGGAATAAATCGCCAGATCACCGCACAGAAGCTGCCTACACCAGACAATAATCTAGTCGCAAAATAGAACGAGCTGTGTCCGATAATTCTTCGTTCAGATTTCATCCATCATTATCAGGAACTAGATGGAACTGCTACGTCATTTCTGGGCAGCAATGTGACTAGAACGTCAGAGCTCAGGAATTGCAGGGTAGCGACTTCTGCTTCTTGGACATATAGCTCGACTTTCACACCACACCCTCCAAGATAGCCTCGGTGGAAACACACAGACACGCTCCTGGATGCTATGGAATTTTGAATAAGTGCACTTACTAGCTGAGAGTCAAAATAACAGGAATTCAACAAAAAATAAAACAATTTTGAATTTAGGCAAAGAGGAAGAAAAAAAAATCGCTGGGGGAGCCGCTAAAGGTAGTAGTGCACACGATAATTAAAACCAAAAGTGGAGGCCATTTGAAAAGGGGAAGGGGACAACATTTAAGATTTAAGAAAGAGAAGCTGAAGAATATAGGAACAACGAGATTATAAAAAAAAATTAAAGAAAAAGAAAATTGAATACGTGAAGCCACTGGGAGATGAAAGATAGTTTTTGGGCGCATAGCGAAAATTTAGAAGATTTTGAAGTGGCAAGGCCTAAATACACCTAATTGGGAGGGAAATTATTATGCGCAGGGAGGCCGAATGGAGAAGAGAAAGAGGGACCATCGAAATTTTGATCCACCACGGGGGGATGGTACCCCGCGTTGGTAGCCCGATGGCTGCTAAACGACCCCATCGAGCACTTGACGGTGCAGCACAGATTAACGAGGACCAGACACCGCCACACCCTGGTAAAAATAAATAAATAAATAAAATAAAAAATAATAATAATTAAATTAAATAATTAAATAAATTAGTTAATTAATATTTGAAGATTGTTGGTAGATTATTTTTAGAAAATAAGAATTGAGGCTTACTAATTACTGTAGTCTAAGTAAGAAGAAGCTGAGTGGATGGTAGCTTATTGAATCAGTGGGTTCTTGTTGTACTGATCGAATTGCTATCGCAACGACAAGAGAGCACAGTTTTGTTGTTTACTGAATTTTTTAGAGTGAGAAATTAACTTTCTGTGAATTAACAGTAGTAATACTGGAAAATTAAGTGGAGCGGACTTTAACTTGAATTTGCTGAAGGTACTAGTTGTACTGACATTATAACTAGCACGACGACAGAAGGTTAACTAATTTTGATTTACTTTAACGGTATTTATAACTTAAGAGATTAGCAAGGTTATTAGAAATTTACTATATTTCCTTATACTTTGTATAAGGAAGTAAAAAAGGAACTGTTTGGGGGAAATGCTATAGGCATATCAATTTTAAATTTTTAAAAACTCACTTATTTTTTATGTCTAACCAACTAAAAAAAAAAAAAAATCTAATTTTACATATTTATTGTATATTATTGTTGAATAATCTTCTCTTTTTAGTGATTTCATTGAAATAAAATTGATTATTACTTAAGGTACATATTATTATTTTTTTAATTTCTATTTTCTTTTATTTCCAAATTCCTGTGTCTTATATATACATAAAGTTAATTTTATGTCTAAGATAATTCTTTCCTTTTAACTTTTCTGTTAAGCTCTTGGAAGTAGGAGATTCTACATGTCTGCTGATTTCTAATAGTATTATATTATGTTTATTTTCATATCCTCAATATTTATTACATATGTTACAAACGTACGTTTTTAAATAAACGAATATATTTTGCTTGACTTGGTCATTTCAAATAAATTTCACTGTATATGACAAATACAGCCGTAGCTGTTTTGTTATATTTATAGATTATTTATTTATTTATTTTCTGTTCTGAACTTTCAGATATATGCATTTTGTCTTTATATTTCTTTAGTATAGTCTGTCCACCGATCATAACATTTGAATTATTAATATTTTGTTAAATTAATTAGAATAATTAAGAAGTTTCTAAAAACAACTTTTTGCTTCTAAAATGTTTTTTTTTTTTTTTTTTTTTTTTTGTCCGTTCCAGAATTCAAATATTTACAAAATCTTTAATGTAAGTAAACAAACAAAGAGAAAATAAGATTGAGAGAATTTAATAATTTCAATTATTTACTTGATATTTTTTTTAAAAAATATTTTTGAATACTGGGAATAGAAATAGTCTTAGACTATAGCTGTCAAAATCGAAAGTAGGCACTGAAATAAGATACATTCTGTAAGAAAAATTATTTTTCAATCCTCTTTTGCGACGTCTCCAATCTAGCACCTTGAATTCGTATATTGCACGCACGCAGACACTTGGGCGTCAACAGCTATGAGCAGCTGTTGGGGGGCGGGGGGGTGGCAATGATGTAAATTTTCTTTATCTTTTATAATTTTGAAGGAAAAGAATCAAAAAATTTTTTTTAATTAAATGTTTCCAGAGAAACATGATTCACGAAAGTACGATCCTCTCTCTCCCCTAAAGAGAAATTGTTTAGAGACCAATATGAAAATGTCTT
The DNA here is from genome assembly GCA_963930645.1 of Salticus scenicus. NCBI lineage: Eukaryota > Metazoa > Arthropoda > Arachnida > Araneae > Salticidae > Salticus > Salticus scenicus. Next base: position 190,020,250 of record OZ005657.1, read on the forward strand.
ATCCCTTTCTTTTCTGTTTACGCTTATGACACAGAGGCTCACACGAACACTTATCCACACAACTGTTACTAAACTCATTAACTGTATGAAACTGTTCAAGTCAGACATTGCCCTCATATATTAAATTAACTCGTCATCATAAGTTTTATCATTAGTAAATTGATATCCTGCGTGTCTACTTAATGACGTACAATACTTTAGAGAAATTCTGGAAATAGAAAAATAAAATACCTTATCGTTGTCGTCAGACTTGATTATGAAACGTTTTAGGTGCCCTGAGATATTTTTTCTTATGTTCCTTTTAATCTATCCTTTTATTTATTTTCTAGAACTGTCACAATGGCTTGAGAAACACAATGGGAATGGTCGGAGTTTGTCTTTTATTTATTTATTTATTTTTTTACTTTACACTTATATGTACATCTCTTTTGTAAATTTTTATATTTCCTAAAAGTATATTCATATACCTTTTATAAATTTAAGTAATTTAGCTTATACATTATTCAGTAAAATTGCTTTTCGTATAACTGCTAAATGCTTATTGAAAAATAACATTTTAAAGTATTTATTAGCTTATTTTGTTCATTATTTTTCGTTCTTTTGACAAAAAAAAAAAAAAAAAAAAAAAAAAAAAAAATTAAGTATAAATATTAAAAATTTTCCAAAACTGTTTTTTCGTTATTTTTCGACAGGTATTTATCCACCATCAATCGATGCATTTAAAAATTAATATAACTTTTACTATCCAGATTACATAAAAAAAAAAAAATAATAATAATAATAATAATAATAATAATAATAATAATAATAATGTACTTTTAGTAACAAATTTTATGTACATCATCGTAAATATACTAACATTGTAACATCGAAATATTGCTTTTTATCTTGTTGTCTGTTGCTTTTTTTAACGCTTATATTTATGCAAGGTTAGTCCTTTGGTGCTTTTTTATATATCATAAAAGTGGTGTCTATATGGGACAAAATGTTTATGCGCTACCATATGTTACCACGTATAACACTACCTGGTGGAAAACAGCAGAGTTAGTATTCCTATCTCAAAAACGGTACGAGATTGGGGGAAAAGGTGAATTAATTACAAAATTGTAGAGCATCATAAAATTAGTATGAAAATAAACCTTGTGTGCGTGAATGCTAAAAACAGAACGCTTAAAACGTGCATTTATTTATTTGCGATTTCTAACACAGTGACGTCAGGAATCGATCTTAGATAGAAAAAATATAGCTAGTCATCAAAAGATACCTTCATTTTTCGATGTTCAAATACTTGCTCGTCAGGTGAAATACACACCTGAACCCTTGTTTGAAAACATAGCTTATATGTTATTCGCTGTACTACAAAGTGTTCAACACGAAGTTCAAATTAGGGATCGAATTGCATTGCAGCTGACGGACAGAAGTTTGAACACTACTGGTAGAGAGTCCACAGCAGGTGCTTTCATCTTACTACTTTTATAAAAAAAAAAAAAAAAAAAAAAAAAAAAAAAGGTTCGAAAAAAATGGGTATAAGAGAAATTTATGCTTTCGAGTAAAAAAAAAAAAAAAAAGAAAAAAAACAGAAATGAAAATGAAAATGAAAATGAAAATATCCTGCTGAAGTTCAATAAGATATGTGGTCACTTCTAAAAGGCAAGGAGTATATTGGGATATTGGGAGTAAATTGTGTCTGCAAATAGTCTCAGACGTCACGGTAAGTTTTTCATTTCTGGAATGGAGTTTAGGGAATGCGAAATGGTTTCCATGTGCTGGCAGCAGTATAATTAATGTATACTAGTGCCCAAACATTGAGCATAATTAGTAAGTACTATATGTTGACTAGTGAAGAAAATCTAAATCGGAATGATGAAAGATGGCATGCGCCTGTAAAAACCGAATTAGAGAAAAAAAAATTATAATTAAGTAATACATCTTTCTTTATCCAAAGAAACAGTTTGAAAGAAAACTGGACATAAGCTAAGTTCATGGGAAATGAAAATTAAAATACACTGAAAAAGGAAGGAAATGGAAATAGCCTGCTGCAATTTAATAATATATAGGGTAGAGTCTTGCATTTTTGTCAAGTATATTTTAACTAACTTGCTTCGAAACCATTAACCTTTTGTACATTTCTGAAAAATAAGAACCTATAAATCAGAAAAATGAAACCTTGGTGTATTATTTTCTTAAAGTCATGACGATTTCTTGTCTTTATCCTGGACACACTTAATTTTATTCAAAGTAAAAATAAATAAATATATCTTGAAAATTTCTTTCCCACCACACTAGAATAGCATGTGAATAACAGTTTTGACAAGTAACAACGATGATAAAGGCTAGATAGAAACAAATAAATAGACTTCTTCTTTAAGAACGAGAAATTTAATATGCTGCGTAGGATTATGTTGTCAATTTGCTGTATTGTAAATTTATTAACGACTTGATAAAAGTACAGTTTTATTTTGGGCTGCTATACACAATACAGCTAAAAAAACATATGGTAATCACAATGTGCGCATATCCATAATATATGTTTGAGGCCTTTTTTTTTACTTTCCGAACACTATAGTGAGGAAAGTATTGTAATCATGTCAAAAATCCAAATTCGAGATTTTGATGTTTCTATACGTTTCGAGGTCCAACGAGTCCGTTTTCACTATTTTTACGATGATGTATGTATGTGTGTGTGTATGTATGTGTGTGTGTATGTGTGTATGTATGTGTGTATGTATGTGTGTATGTATGTGTGTATGTCTGTGAGTGAACACGCTAGCGTCTAAACGCTTTGTTCGAATAAGCTGAAAGTTGGTACGTATATTGTAAGTCACCATAGTAAGAATCCTATAGATTTTGGTGAATCTAGCACTTATAGTTTTTTTACAGGGACACAAAGAAAAATTCTTTATCATTATGGCCAAGGGACCAAAATCTTAAAAGTGCGATAGCATCTAAACGCCTTATTCAATTGAGCAAAAACTTTATACACATATTATAGGTCACAGATACTCAATCTGTATACATTTTGGAGAATCTAGCACTTATAGTTTTTTTACAGGGACACAGAGAAAAATTCTTTGCCAAATTTTTAAAAGTGTGATAGCGTCTAAACGCCTTATTAATCTCAGCGAAGAATTTGTACACATGTTATAGGTCACATTTGAACCAACTGTATAGATTTTGGTGAATCTAGCACTTACAGTTTTTTACAGGGACACAAAGAAAAATTCTTTATCTTTATGGCCTATGAGACCAGCGATAGCATCTAAACGCCTTATTCAATTGAGCTGAAAATTTGTATGAATATTATAAATCACTGTTGCACTAACTATAAGCATTTTGGTGAATCTAGCATTTATAGATTTTTACAGGGACACAGCGAAAAATTCTTTATCCTTATGATCTAAGGGCTCAAAGTTCAGTAGCGTTAAATAAAACCTCGTGTGATATATGGAGAAAAATACTCAAACACTCTGTTAAGGTTTTCTCTTTTTTGTTTGTTTAGCAACTCCTCTTTCTTTATTTTATCTACAAAACTGTTAGTCACTCAATGTTCGGAAAGTCGAGAGGAGTCACTCCAGATTTTTTTTTTTTTTTTTTTTTTTAAGTTTCTGTCCAACTAATATCCGATATATTCAAATATGTCTAATATAGCTAAAACATATTCTTTATGTCTAATTTCTAATTTGACTAAATATAGGTATTATTTAGAACTCTATGAATGTAGTAACCTCAAGCGGCAAAATAAAAAAAATCAATATTACAGTTCAGTAAATGTTACCATAAAATAATTATTACAATGAGTATCGATACAAAGTGTCTCTTCATTTTCACAACAGTGATCTCATAAAAATAAAGCATTGGATTAGATTTAAGTTGTTAGGTAATTTAGGCATCTCGCAGTTATTTATTATACATTATATGTGTTCTGAAATAAGTCGCGTGTTCTTGAATAAATTGTATTGAAGAAAGCTTTGAGATACGTACAAATTATTCTTTTTGCTTAATTCCTTGTGTATGTAATAATACAGGCGAACCGATTTTAATATGTCCTGTTTAACATAATTTGTAAAAAAAGTTATATTGTATTTCACAGATTTTTTAAAAACAATTATAAAAGTACTATAATGCGTAAATTATTTTTGTCGGGTAGAATTTTAACTTTTTTCTCTGTTGCTTGTAATTTTCACTGCTAATTTAACATAATTAAATAATTTTTGATTTTTCGGCATTCGGCAGCAAAAAATCAAAAATAATGTTTAGGACTTTCTTGAAAAGTTTCATAGCAATATATCACTGTAGGCTGTTTAGAAATTAATGAAAATGATGTCATGCATGCATTTTTACATGCATGCAAGAATAATTCAATATAAACTACAAAACAAGAGTAATCAGAAAATTATTATAAAAGCTGCTATTACTTTTCAAATTTACAATGTCTGTTAACTTATGCAACTGAATACTAAAGAAGTTGTTTCTATCTAACGTTAAAGTTTAAAGTAAACACGACAAATTTAAAAACAAAATTCTTTCTTGAAAGATATTTATATAAGTCTCTCAGACTATACAGAAATGCCAAAAATTTTCTTTCTTTTTTTTTTTTTTTTTTTTTTTTTTTTTTGGCATCAGAACCACTTATATGCATGTACAAATATTAAAGTTTTTGCATACATCTCTTACGTTATTAATACTCCAGAAGAAAAAAAAAAAATTCTATTAAATTGCAAATGCTGTTTCTGTAGAGAAAAGATAAGGATAAAGACCGCAAAAATGAGATTTTACATATACTCGTTACTGCGAATATTCACTTTTATTTCAACTCATAACTCGGTCAATAAACATAAGGTTATTCTGCAGTATCTGGCGAGAATCATGAAACATTTTTGAAAAATGGTTATTACGTTCAGCTGCGGAGCAACTGGTAGCTAGTAAATCACGTGGATTTCTCATTTAAAACTTTCACTGATTACCTTTTAAATAAAGATTTTTCTTTTTCTTTTTATACTGAAAATGTAAATTGAGGTCTTTATATCTGTTCTTAAATATAAATTGCCTACATTTTTTCGTATAAATCTGTAATATTCAAAACCATTCTAACTCAGATTTTTAGAAAGAATGAAGAGCTTTTCTAATTTTTATATACAACAAAATCTTTCTTGAATATTGCATTAAAGTTAGCATTTCCTGTTTATTTATTTTATTATTATTATTATTATTATTATTATTATATATATATATTTTTTTTTTTTTGATATAACCGTAAATTAAAACTGATATCTCGAATCGATATATTCTAACCGTCTACTTAGAGAAAAACGCAAAATGTAATTAATTACTATAATAAGTTTCATATATTTTTTATCAAAAAATAAATAAATAAATATGTCAAAAAATTTCGCTTACTATTTTTTTAATTGCTTCTTATTTATTTTATTTTATTTTTTACTTTTTTAGAATTTTCAATTTAAGTAAATATAATTATAGTTTTCAGCAACAAAATTATAAGAATATAAACAGAAAAAATTAAAGAAAAATTCGAATTACACTTTTCTTAAACTCATTATTACAAAATCAAATGTTATATGTGTTTTTTTTTTTTTTTTTTTTTTTTTTTTGTAAAGCTGAATTATTTATGTCTCTTACTAAAAACTTCTCTTGATCAAAGTAGGTGTCTCTTGATCAAAGTACATACAGTATGTAAATTCTACTATTGTCGATTTTGAAGATTTTTATTAAGTTATATGTAAAATTAACTTATCTAATACGTGAAATCAACTTATGTAGCGCGCATGTTTCGTAATACGAACTCAATTAAAAAAAAAAAAAAAAAAAAAAAAAAAAAATGAGTGCAAAGAGAAAAGAAAATTTATTTTTTATGTTTCATTCTTAAAATCAAATACTGCAAACATTTTCAAACTAAAGGAAAAAATATACTAGTGGATCTGCAGATCAGGAGCCTCAACGTCCTATTTGCATCAGACATTTTAAATAGGTCATTTTTATTTATTTCTTATTATATAATAGTATATATTGAATCGATCGACTTATTACCATAATCAGATACATTCCTGAGGGGGGCTGCCGCCCCTCTCAACCCCCCGCTGTATCTCTCTTTCTATACCTATTTGTATATCATATAAAGTGTTACGGAATTGTAAATAATTCCATTTATTTTTGTATAAATTTTTTCAAAGAGGCTTAGTAAGTCGATAAAATGCTAATTTTGTGCATTTCTAGTCGTTTTAGCGTTAAAATAGCCTAATTTTCCTTTAAAAACGAATTGAAAAGCTCCAATAAGGGAAGAAATGGATTTGGCGCCAGATTTTGCGACTGTTTCCCTCCTTGGCGATTTTTTTTGCGACCTTGGCGAGAAAATCCTTATTAGGGATATACCAAATATGGAAGCTCTAATCTCATTGGCTGATGAGATACGATAATTTTCCAGAACAGTCTGTGTTCGATAGAATAGTATAAAAAGAGCATTTTTTTAGCCAAGGCTTCCAATCTCAGATCTGTGTCGGTTTCGTCAAATGCTTGCTTTGCTTTGAGCCTCTTTGAATGAGACTTGCTTTATGTGTTATTGCTAAACAGTTTGTACTGTTGTTTTGCTGTTAACGGCTGTTGTTTAAGCTATGTTTACTGGTTGAATTGAAGCTGATACTTGGTTTATAGACCGGTATTCTTCTGGAACTTTCTTTGAATAAATCACTGAATTTTTGCAAGTTTCGCCTTTCATTCTCGGACAACTTACAAACCCCCAAGTACGCAATAATATGCATTCTTATTAAACGACGCTCTGGTATATTATTTCCCGGAAATTCATAAATACCGAATTTCATACAAAAAAAATTACGTAGCATATCGGAAATATTTTGCGTAACCTTTAAACTAATTATCAATTCTATGCCCACAATTTTCAACATGAAAACATGCTTTTAAAATTCTAATAAAATTTCATTGTATTTGATGGGGTGTAACCATGTTAAAATACACTTTTAAGAAATACCGACTATAGACCGTAATAGTACGAAATTCCTTTATGCATCCCGGAAAAGTAGCCACAGTCATTATAAACGCCAATAATAAGAATAAACCAAATTAATTATAACTCATTACTTTTTCAAACTAATTTGACATCATTTGGATGATTACAGTACATACTTGGAATTATTTTGTGTGGTCCCATAAATTATTTAGTCTATACATAACCTTTTTTAAGAGAAAACATGATTTTAAGCATCGTTATAATGTATGTTAACTTTATTAAGTTCAATTCAGCATAAACGCATTAAAGTGCGCGCTAAAATTAAAAATTTGTTCATAGGCTCTAATGTTACGAAATTCTTTCGTGTGTCTTTGTAAACGAACCATAAACATTGTATACACCAGTAAAAACTATTCAGTTTATTTTGCGTTTAAAATTAATAATTGTTCCAAATTTAACATCGTTTGGATGACTAAGTGACATTGTCAGAACACTTTTGTAAGGTCCTGTACATCAATTAGAAAGCTTAAGAGCACATATTTTCTTCAAACAACATAAGTTTAAGCATCTTACTCACGTACTCTAGTTTCATTTTCTTCATTGCAAAGTAATGATATTAAAATGCGTTTAAACGAAATTCACCCCATACGTTGTAATGTTAAGAATTTTGGCGTGTCCCTGTACACAGTTTATAAAAAATATAGCAATAAAAATTATACAGCTACTTATATGCAAAGATGGAACGTGTGCGCCAATTTGCAAGTCAATCGAAGGATTTTTGCGGCTGCTATTGCGGTACATACAAATTTTTCCCATAGGCCGTAAGGATAAGAAAAATTTTGGCGTGTCCCTGTACACGAACAACAAATGGAATACACACCTAACACTATACAGCTAATTCCGTTGGGCTCATGAATATGTGTACAAAATTGCAAGTCAATAGCGTTCTTTTTTGGGCCGCTATCGCGGTACATACAAATTCTTCCCATAGGCCGTAATGATAAAAAAACTTTGGCGTGTCCCTGTACACGAACTATAAATGGAATGCACACCCAAAACTATACAGTTAATTTCGTGGGGATCATGCACATGTGTACAAAATTTCAAGTCAATAGCGTGATTTTTGCGGCCGCTATCGCACGACAGACAGACAGACAGACGGACGGACAGACGGAACCCAAAATCCTTTTGAGTCTCAACAGAGGGCTTCCACTGACGTTTCGGCAAAAATTGGAAGTCAATAGCTTGATTTTTGCGATGGCTATCGCTGTACATACAGATTCTTCCCATAGGCCGTAATGATAGAAAATCTTTGGCGTGTCCCTGTACACGAACTGCAAATGGAATACACACCTAAAACTATACAGCTGATTCCGTTGGGCTCATGAACATGCGTACCAAATTGCAAGTCAATAGCGTGATTTTTGTGGCCGCTATCGCGGTACATACAAATTCCTACCATAGGCCGTAATGATAAGAAAAACTTTGGCGTGTCCCTGTACACGAATTACAAATGGAATACAAACCCAAAACTATACAGCTGATTTCGTGGGGCACATGAACTTGTGTACCAAATTGCAAGTTAATAGCGTGATTTTTGTGGCCGCTATCGCGGAACATACAAATTCCTCTCACAGGCCGTAATGATAAGAAAAACTTTGGCGTGTCCCTGTACACGAACTACAAATGGAATACACACCTAAAACTATACAGCTGATTCCGTTGGGCTCATGAACATGCGTACCAAATTGCAAGTCAATAGCGTGATTTTTGTGGCCGCTATCGCGGTACATACAAATTCCTACCATAGGCCGTAATGATAAGAAAAACTTTGGCGTGTCCCTGTATACGAACTACAAATGGAGTACATACCAAAAACTATACAGCTGATTTCGTGGGGCTCATGAACATGTGTACCAAATTTCAAGTCAATAGCGCTATTTTTGCGACCGCTATCGCGCGACAGACAAACAGACAGACAGACACAGCCCAAAACCGTTTTGAGTCTCAACAGAGGGCCTCCACTGACGTTTCGGCAATAAGTTCAAAGATGAATTATTTATCGATCATAAGTAGACTTTAACGAATTAGAGTATAATAACAAATATCGATAAAAATAAAAAAATTATTATATTTTGTACTTAATTAATTAAATTCTTAAAAAAGGATTCTGAGAATTTTTATTACACATAACATTTTCGCTGCTTTTGACGCAGTACTAATATAACAAAATGAAGTAAACTGCTGTTTGTAAAAAATGCAACACCATGAAGGAATGCGAATATCATAATGATATTTATTGGGCTCATACATTATAGTAAGAAGAACAATTGATTAAAATTTCAGGATATTTGGAGTAATATGTACTGAGAAAACAGTACATAAAGCAGCGACCTCTGTGAGCAATAACTCCACTTATCTGCCTAGGCATTGAATCAAACAGCGATTGGATGACATGTACGGGTAAAGAACTTCATGAAGTTTCAACACGATACCAGAATTTATCGATCGTAGTTACTGGTGAATGGTGGGGGCCAGTCGCTTTTCAACGATTAAACAGTCATTTTCATTGGTGCAAGATCAGAAGAACGCACTGGCCAGAGCAACAGTCGAACATATCCTGCATCAAGGATGATCCGGACAATATTTACAACTTGCGGTCTTGCATTGTCCTGCTTAATTATTGCGTTTCGTAGGCCTTGAATTTAGGGCACAGCGAAGGGCCTTAACTCGTCAGAAATGTAATGACTGGTATTCAGAGTGGCGGGAATCAAAACAAGAGGTGATCGAGACGTGTATCCAATGGTACCACATACCATCACTCCATATGGTGACCCAGTATGCAGCTACCAAAATTTTGATTACCCTCAAAACTGCATCACTGATACGGACGCCTTTAATGTGTGATAAATGACGAACCTGGACGCAGGGATGGCGTGAAGTCGCTTTTCAGACAAATCACAATCTTTTTTATAGCATCAAGATTGCCTTATACGTATTTAACGGCATTGTCAATAATGCACAATGCCAGCTGGGATTCGACATCGTCACACTGTCCACCACATGCAGTGATGGTATGGGGTCCTATTGGATACACGTTTCGATTACTTCTTGTTCGCATTCCCGGCACTCTGAAATGCGGTCATTAAATTTCTGGTGAGTTAACGTCCGCACCTTCTCTCTATATTCAAGGCCTCCGCAGCGCCACATTTAAGCAGGATAATGCACGACCGCAAGTTGTCAGTATAATCCGGACCTTCCTTAATACACAATGTGTTCAACCGTTGCTCTGGTCAGCGCATTCTCCTGATCTTGCACCAATGAAAATGACTGTTTAATCGTTGAAAAGCGACTGGCCCCCCACCACTCACCAGTAAGTACGATCGATGAATTGTGGCATCGTGTTGAAGCTTCATGAAGTGCTTTACCCGTACATGTCATCCAATTGCTGTTTGATTCAATGCCTAGACAGATAAGTGCTGTTATTGATCACAGAGGTCGCTGCTTTATGTACTATTTTCTCAGTACATGTTACTCCAAATTTTCTGAAATTTTAATCAATTGGTCTTCTTACTATAATGTATGTGCCCAATAAATATCACTATGATATTCTCATTCCTTCTTGGTGTTGCATTTTTACAAACAGCAGTGTAGAAATAAAATGCATTATAAGAAATAAATCTTGTTATGTTTGTATCATCAGAGAGATATCGTAATTCTTTCAATACAAAAATATATTTGAATAATTTTAAGAAATTTAATTAAAGAAGCATTTATAAACAAATATTATAAAATAGAAAAATTTCAACAGTTGCTTCATGTCGAAATAATTAACCACGAATACTTCAGAAAGACACACACGCACAAAAAATAAAAGCGCATATTACTGCTTTTGTGTGCTGCTCTCATGAGTAACTTTGTCGCCTAAACCGTAACATAATGGTTACATGTTTAAGATTTTTATAATTTTTTTCTTACAAAGTTTTTATTATTCATCAGTTTTTTTGCACGTATATTTTTATTTGTTCTATTTAATTACATTTCTAAAGTATTAGGCGTCTGTTTAGTTTATATATATAATAATTTTGCTTTAAAGTTTGTAATCTGACGAATTGATTTTCCTGTATTAGTCATAGAGTTTAAAAAAATATTGTGTTTACCCAAAATGCTGCTGAAATCTATCCGTCCGACCTTATCTTAAAGCGAACAGACAGTGAAGATAAAATTTCTTTTCTGAATTTAAAAATTTAAAAAATTGGTAAGAATGGCTAATTTGTATTTATGATAAAAGGCAGGATTTTTGCTTTAAAGTTTGTAATCTGACGAATTGATTTTCCTGTATTAGTGATAGAGTTTTAAAAAATATTATGTTTACTCAAATTAACAAACTTAAAATGATTTGCAATAATCATTTAGACCTGAATTTAGCTCTTGAAAATCTCAAAAACATTTTAACTGTCAGCCGCTATCCTGTTTTCCTACTAAATAAGCATTTCAATCTTCCAGAATACAATCAAACATAAGGTTTTTTTTTTTTTTTTTTTTTTTTTTCATTCGGGCGACACTTAAGGTAAGAGTCCTACCAGCCAAAGAGGGTTCTTTCTTTTTGGTGGGGGGATTTTTCAATGATTTTCAATCTACTTGTCATATAAATTTGTCCTCATATATATTTATATATTTATATTTTTGTATTTTTATATTTACATATTTACTAATGTACTTTATTTTTATATTTAATTGTCTTTTTAATGCTTTGTGTTAATTCAATTCTAATCTTGAATTCGTTTGCTGTTCATTTTTGCTTTCATCTATGAGAAGTCGGGGGGCTAGAAACGTATTTTTTGGCTAAAAAGCACATGTTTCTTCAGAAACTTCTCCTTTTTCATACCCTACACGGGGGGAGGGGGGGGGTGAAGAAGGCCCCCGTGTGTTTTGGGATTACTTTTCATTTATTATCAGTTTGTTTATTTATTTTTGTTTTATATTTCCTTTTGTTGCATTTGCGCATTAGTGTATAAATACTCTGTTTCAAGTTTTTATAAAAAAAATTCAAATTTTATTTCTACTAATTTTCAAGATTTATTATATATATATACGGATAAGTAATCACATAGCTTAAATGAAGCTATTATAATTCATAAAAAGTTCTTCAAGAGGTCAGCCATTCTAAGAAACAAATAATTGTTTTATCATTTAATTTTTTTGTATAAATAAGAATAATATGAAACTTTAACGATATCAACTATTTTCAATTTAATTCTTTTTGATGAAAACATTTATTTTTGAAAATAAAATCTATTTCTCAGGGGAAATACAAATTCCTTTATTATATACTAATTTCTTATTCCGAGAAATATGATTCTGCAACGTGAAAGAAAAAAGTAAATAAAAATTTCGTGATTTGTCTTGATGAAATTTGATATCTAAAAAATAGATTGAAGTTGAAGTCCTATTTCACAATCATGTTTTATAATAAAGTTGAATAAGCTATTTTAACTGTAAAACTAGCTTTTTCTATCCAACAGTAAACAGGGAAATAAGTAAACACCCTGTATTTGTTATCAGCGTTTGTTTAGAGTTTGATAATATTGCAATTCCAAAAATTTTATATGAAATGATTATGTAATCTTTTATTATTAAAAAAAAATAATAATAAAAAGAAAGAAGAAGAAGAAGAAGAAGTTAGCGAAAGCTTTATTTCGAAGTTATTTCTCTACGAAAATTTCCTGTTATTAAGAACATAAATAACAATAGTAAATATTCACTATAAAGCATTTAATATCAGTTTCCAGCGAAAATGTAGATTAGATTTAATCGAATGTCATAGGTAAATCATAATTACATAATGTAAAATAAATAAATAAATAATTTTTATGTATTTTAAATTTATTTTTATCGTCATTGTGCATCATAAAATATAAATAACAATTTTGATTACTCAAGATGGAATGTGATGGAGATTGCTTTGATAAATTTTATTAAAACGGAATGAAATTTTAAAAAATATGTTGAGAAATTGTGTGCTACACATTATTATATAGTACTTCCCTGCTCATTTTTATATGACGAAGTATCAGAAGCGACTAATTTGATTATTTTTTAGTAAAAATAAATAAATAAATAAGGAAATAAATAGAAAGTAAGGTAAATAATGCATCAGGAATAAAAATATAGTAACTGTTAAACATTAATATTTTAATTTAATTATTTTATTTATTTTTGTTTTTCTCAGCATTAATTTTCTAGCAGACATATAAAATAAAATATTTATATAAAAACTTTTTTTTTTTTTTTTTTAGGGTGTGTATGTAAGCTAGAGGTCTACACAGTTTTGAAATTTCAGACTGGGACCCGTCCCGACCCGCATGGTAGCAATCTTCTCACGGCTTGGTCGACATAAATTAAAAATCTCAGCAATATTTGGAAGTATCTGATAATTTACGAGCGATTGAAGATTTTACTGTATACGTTCATGTGTATGTGCTTATGGCACATGAGTAAATTTGTATGCATTTCCATGTGTATAAAAATTTAAGTACAGCCATATCCTATACTATGGGGAAGTATTTTTATCCTGTTTTATTTCATGTTGTAGGTGACAACCTTTTTATCGCAGCTTGAAAGCAATAGAATTTGTGGGGAAAATATAGAATCAGGACATTCGGACGAGAAAAAATAACAAAAATTATTCAAGGGTTCGGCTCGCTTAGATTTAACGGCCATATTCACCTTTAACTTCAACTCACGTTTCAACGCAAAAACTTAAAAAGCGTCTAAAATCAGAGTGCAGCTCTCCAACAAAATTTGGCACGCTGCTTCTGCCATTTAGCGTCCAAGATTTTACATAATTTTGATTGGTTATTTTCAGCTAAAAATCTGAAAATAACAGTTCCGCCAGATGGCAGAAGCAACGCGGAAAATTTTGCTGAAAAGTTGCTCCCTGACTTTGTACGCTTTTCAAGTTTTCGTATTCAACCGGGAGTTAAAGTTATTGGTGAATACAGCCGTAATTGATTCCAAGATTGAAACCACCACTGGATTTAATCGTTTGCATATCACAATTATAAAGATGTAACCATTAAAGTGTTTTACATTTACTTGAACATGAATTGCAGATAAGAAAGTTTAAAATTTAGTAGATTGGGAAAACATATATCTAAGCGAAATAATATGATGTACACTAATTACAAGAAACATTTTCCAACTTACAAATTTTTTCCATAATGCACAAAATTCTTCACTTTAATTTTTGCGAAAAAAAAAAGAACTTTTTCAGTTTAACAGACTTTAAAATAAGAAGATCGTTTGTACTTTGCCGGTCTGGTCCGCTTGAAAATCGTTATTGTTTTGCCTGTCCGATTCGGTTCGATAAAAAATTTGCTTTTGTTTTGCCCGCTCGACCTAGCCTGTTTCAGAATTCACCTTTATTCTGCCACTCCCACTCGAAGATTTAAAAAATTATCTCTGACGGCACGGCCCGGCCTCCACCTGGCTCACGCCCGTGCAGTCCTCTTATGTAGGGTGCAGTCCTCTTATCTAGGCACCCTACTCTTACGTATTCGTATGTGTGTGTCAGGGAAGTCGCTTTAAAACATTTGCCTAAAATTAAAGTTATTTATCTTATGCATTACACAAAAAGTATTGCATTTCACGAATAAAGTGTGTAAATATCTTAATTTATTTATATATTCATTGATGTAATTTAAAATTATAAAAGTTGTATTTAGCTTTTACATATCATCATATCTGAAAATTATTTTAAATAAAGCTTTTATTTTTCTGTTAATTAACAGTGTAAGCGTCATTACATATATCTTTTTCAGATGTGTTTCGCTCAATATGCAAGCGAATCAAATGTTTTTGAAATTGCGTTTAAATTAATTTTAACACAGATAACGCTGGCACACATAAACCCATCAACAATTTGAAGTTTAAAAACTAAAATAAAAAAGATGGAATTCATTTTCTTGAAAATTTAAAAAACAACAACAAAATTATAACCAAAATTGGATTTAAGAAAGCTGGAATCCTGACATTTAGTCCTAGTTAAAAATAAAATAAAATAAAACTTTTCAACCAGACTATATTGTGTCAAAGAATGTATCTGAGAAAGGAAAATACATCTCAATATATATATATATTGATCCCATCTACGTGACAAATAAAAGTTTGTTCTGTACATGTAAAGAATTTGGAAGAAATGTGGTCGTTGCTTTTTGTAGCACCCTTATTCTAGTTAACTACTTTTTGTTTTTCAGTAAAATAAATTATTTTGCTATTCAGTGAAGTGCACAGACATTTCTTGGTGCATTCCGGAAATTTTTGTGAAAGTAGAAACAGCGAGTGGAAAATCTAAAATACTTCCTTTTATGTTTCACTTAAAAAAAAAAAAAAAAAAAAAAAAAAAGATAAAAAGAAATAATAGTATAAAAAAAAAAAAAAAAAAGCAATGTCCAGTTTTCTGTACAAAAGCACTTAAATTTCTTATAGAGCATTGAAAAGCGATTCGGTATTTACCTATATAAAGTTCCGATTTGGATTTGCTTGTCGAAAGCTAATCTGCAAAATTCTACGACACCTTTAAGAAATACACGTGGAAGGTTTCAGAAAGAATCTAGTCTAGACGATTTCCCAATTCCTATATAAAGAACCCCAAAATACACCAACTATATGTTTTATTGTTTTATAAGGTATCTAAAAATTAAAATGTCATACTTTATATATAGTCTTATAAAATAAAAAAATTTCCTTTAAAACAAAAGTTTTTCGTCAACTAGATTTTTTTTTTTTTTTTTTTTAATGAAGACTATACCATACATATTGATGTGATTTTTTTTCATAGTATAATAGTTTATATTATTATTTATGTACTTATTTACGGGCATTCATTCTTCAGTTTTTTTCAAATTATATCTGAAGAAACTTTCCTTATATTTTATATAACGCGAGACTAGAAAGCTATTAGCGTACGAGAAATATTCTTTGGATTACATTGTCGTATATAGGAATGTCATCAGAAAGAACTTAGAAATACATGATGTTATTTCTATTACATAATTGCCAAAATGTCCGTGGAGGCCTCCTTGTGGAGACTCAAAAAGATTTTTGGGTCTGTCTGTGTGTCTGTATGCCGGTCTCTCTCGCGATAACGGCCGCAAAAATCACGACGCGATTGACTTGCAATTTGGGACACATGTTCATGAGTCACACAGAACCAGCTGTATACTTGTGAGTGTGAATTCTATTTGTGGTTCGCGTACAGCGATACTCTGACAAGGAGAAGTTACAACATGGAAAATTCAGATCGGGACGAAATTGCGCAGAATTGTAGCATATTATGAAGGTAACGACATGACATATTAAAGCAGTAGCGCACACTAGCCACACAATTTCGAGATAAAAAGGCTTTAAAGTTTCAGTAACCTTTAAATACAAGTTATTTCACGATCCTGTCAGCGGTCCAGTGGCGTACTTGGTAGAGCAAGAGGCTGCCACGCAGATGACCGCGGTTCGATGCTACTTACGGAGCCATTTTTTTTCTCTTCTTTTTTAATTTTTTATTTAATCCAATTTTCTTTTATTTATTTTTACAAAAATAATGGGATTGACTTGAAACTTGGTACACATGTTCCGACGTTATATAGAAATAGCTATATAATTTTGTATGTCTATTTTGTTTATAGATCATGTACAGGTACACACCAAAGTTTTTCTTACCATTACGGCCTATAGGGGGAATTTCGTTTAAAGACATTTTAACACCGTTACTCTGCATTCAACAAAATGAAATTAGCGTACATTATTGAGATGCTTAAGCTCATGTTGTATTCTATAGAAAATATGTGTGCTTATGATCAATAATTAATGTACAGGACCTTATAAAAGTGTTCCGGTGATATCACGTAATAATCCAAATTATGTGAAATTTCGAACAATTATTCATGAAAAACATAGAATAAGTTGAATAGTTCTTACTGAGGTATACGGTTTATGATTTATTTACAAGGACACACAAAAGAATTTCATGACATTAGAGCCTATGGACAAATTTGTATTTATGCACATTTTAACGTGTTTAGACTGAATTCAACATAACGGAATTAACATACATTATAAAGGTCATTAAAAGCGTGTTTTCTCTAAATAAAAAGGTATGTATAGACTAAATAATTTATTTACAGGACCACACAAAAGCAATCGATGACATTCTGTAATCATCCAAATGTTGTCAAATAAGGTTGAAATATTAGTGAGTTATGACTAATTAGGTGTATCCTTTTTACTGGTGTATATAATGTGGTTCCTTTTCACGGACACATAAAAATAATTTCGTACCATTACAGTGAATAGACGGTATTTCTTAAAAGTGTATTTTAGCATTCTTACACCCCATTAAATATAATAAAACGTTATTACGTTATTAGAATGTTTAAAAGCATGTTTCTCTGTGGAAAATTGATGGCATGGCATTGGTAATAAATTCACAAGGTTGCACAAACTATTTCTGATATGTTATACAATTATTTTGCATGAAATTTGGTGCAAGTATTTATGAGTTGCAAGGAATTAATACAAGGCTCTCAGTTAATAGGAATATATATATATATAGACGGAGAGATAAAACAGAGAATGAGGGGGCGACAAACCCCCTCAGAAACGTATCTGTTTATGTAGCAAGTCAACCGAGTCAATCACACACACACACACATGTAGATATAATATAAAAAAATTTATAAAAATAATAAAACAAAATAAAAGAGGTGGAGGTTGGGAGGGTAGATGATTGGTTAAGGAGGTTGGGTGGTGTTGTTTGGCTGGTTGTTTGGGAGAGTTGATGAATTAAATAGTATTAAAAAATGATGTTCATCTTGATTCATATTTGGGTTGTGTTAATGATTTGTTTAAATTTAATTCATTCCTTTTTAAATTTGGGTTTTGTCGCAAGACAGGAACATGAACTGTACTTTTAGCTTGAATTAGCTATACAGTTTTCCGAAAGCTTACGATCTCTCTGCTCATAGATGCGCATGCTCCCTGAAGAGCGAATCCTTCTATTTTTGAGCAATTCCAATTCTCATTTCCCGTTATCTTTTTTTCATATTTTTATAAAGTTATTGGTTTACGTATGATAACTTTCTTGAATTTCGCATGATAATAATCACACCTTATTGGACTTAATGTTATGGTCCTAAAAGCTAGCGTTTGCGTAAGTAATTTAAAATGAACTCATCTATTAATTGATACCGTAAACGAATCATAGAAAAAATATGTGTTAATATTTAAATTGCATTACAATAACTTTTATGTGAGCGTTGTTGGTATTACCATGTATCTATTAATTGCTAAATTTTATAACGTTATTAAATTTTCACTTTATATATATATATATATAAAGTATTTTATATAATATCGAATAAATAAAATGATCCGTTGAATAATGAGTGATGCAAATAGGACATTGAGGCTCCTGATCTGCAGATCCACTAGTATATATCATTGCTTGTATAATATGATTGACTGATTGTATTCTGTTTGATAATATATATGTGTTGGTAATATATAATTGTATAATACAATGAACTCCTTCACTGAATATTTAGATATTAAGTTTATAGAATATCGAGATCATCTGATATTTGCAAGCACTTTAACTACTCATGTTTGTAGATATAAATGCAAGATAAAGGAAAGAAGAAAACGATTTTTGCAAGATCCTACAAGCCAGAAAGAAAAATATACAACAAAATTAAATGGTGTAATGTTGTAATGATAAAATTTTATTTTCATTTGTTTTCTTATAAAAATTACATATTAGATTATTATTTTTTTTAACTACTTTTTGTTTCGAAACGCATCATTTTGACAGGGAAGTCTATTGAATTTCATGACTTTATTTTCTACTTTATAAGGAAATATTGTACGAATTGGCCTTGCATTTCACATATAAAAACAATATTCATAGTTTCAAACTTTTCAATAACGATTATAATTACACAGCTGAAAACTTCCAACTTTTAGATACCTACTGGTATTTATTTTATAGAAGAATTTTATAAGTTTTTGTAAGATTTAATAGCAGTTTTCCGTGATTAAATAAGTTAAAAATTTCAATAAAATTTTACCGGCAACTATGCAATTAGAAAACCAACCACAAATTGAAAAAAAAAAAAAAAAAGCGAAAATACTTAAATACTTTTGATTATCTTATAAAATTGATAAGTACAAATAACTTGTAACTTTACCACGTAAATTCACTTATTATTTACAATATTTGTATGCTTTTTTGTGGGCATCTCAGGAAAATTTAGACAGAGATAATTAAATAATAATAATAATAATAATAATTGTTTTGGCAAATTTATTGCTTATAACAAGAATGTATTTCAACACAAAGTTATACAAAACTTGCAGAAAAATTGTCAAAACATTAGAACAGCACTATTATTCTGAATTATAAAATACATAAATTTAATTTTATTTGAGATATGGATATTTGTAGTAAATATTTTTAACTGTGCATGCGCAAGAGATAATTTTTTTTATTACATAATTTCAAAGCTATATCTATAGGGTTATTTTTGTCAAAAGAAGTTTAGTTGAATGAAGCGGAAATTAGGAAAGTTATCTTTAAAAGAATGAGATGAATTATCTTTTCTTTCTTTCTTTTTTTTTTTTTTTTTTTTTTTAATAAGGGTTGCAAAGTCGTAAGTGTTTTTAAAATGATTTTTAAACTGTGGTTGAAAAATTGGACACACTGCAAATTAAGGTGTCTTAAATTCAGGCACATAAGTGTCTTAAATGGGTGTCATTATTTCTAGACATGTAAGATGTCTTAAGTTAAGACATGAATGTGGCTGGATTTAAGACACTTGAAGTGACTTAAAGCAACCATTTTTAACTTTTTTCCAAATAAATTATAAAAATACGTAAATAAGTAAATAAAATTGCGAGTTGCTTAGTTACCGGAAAAAAAAAAAAGACATAGAATTTCCTAGAGCATGCAGAAAAAGATTATGCGAAAACTTCCACATATAGTGAATCTCTCGGACAGGCTGGATTTGAACTGACGAACTATGGATTCGCAAACCAGCGACCAATCGACTAAGCTACAACCATTGACAGTAAGTCGCTTTTGGTTAGTAGTATAGATATGTAGTATTCGTCAAGTAAATTGTAAATTTATCTTTTAATATATTTTTTTATTTTAATTAAAGTTGTCGACAAAAAACCTAAAATTTAATATACACTTTCCATTTTAAATTTTATATGTATATTTTTAGTACTTTTTCTTTTTGAAAAATGTCTGATAAATGTGCGAGAAGTGTAGCCTATGATATTTCAAAAACAGTTTCTTTTTTTTTTTTTCTCTCTCTCTCTCTCCTTTTTTCTAAATTTAAAACGAAAAACACACTATTTACATGAAAAACAGGAAATTGGTTGTTTTACACTGATATGTAGAAACTCATGTGGATTTTTCTTTCTTTCTTTCTTTCCTTTCCTTTCCTTTTTTTTTTTTTTTTTTTTTTTTAATCATATTCAAAAATTAAGCATAAGTCGCGTACAAATCGTTAAGGATTGCTCGTTTACATATTCGATTTCCTTTTCTGGAAAATTCCATTTCATAAAGCTAAATGATCTAAATAGCTTAAGCATTTATTATATAAAATATTATTAAATGAAGCGGATGTGAAAAGAAACTTATACCCTGTATGCATATTAATTTAAATAGAATCCATATAAAAAAAATTGCTAAGTTAATACAAGTATCTGAAATTCCAAATGTCTGAACTGTAAAATGTCTGAATTTCTAGGTGTCTGAATTGTAAAATGTCTTAATTTCCGAGTGTCAAAACTGTAATGTGTCTGAAATTGAAACATATCAATACTATTCTGACACTTAACTTAGTCTATTTTTATAAAGACATTTATGTGTCTTAAATTCAGACGTGTGTGGTGTCTGAAAATTTGTATCTTTACGTGTTTCAGACATTTATGTGTCTAAATTGGTATTTCAGATACATTTCTGTCTGAAATTTAGACACTTCTATTTGCAGTGTATCCACACTGCATACATGAATACATGATTCGATACATACACTGAATACATGATTCGTAGAAAACCGCTAACGGGCTTATAAACTCTAAGTTATTTACTGACAAGGAGACGGCAAGGGTGTGGGGTCCTCAAATCGAACGGAGGTTCCGCGTGTAGTTAGCACTCAGTGAGTGTATTCATATACTCAAACCCTAGAGCGCATTACTTAGCCATCGCCGAGAAAAAAATTCCTGAAGTTTGAAAAAAAAAAAAAAATTAATTTGTATTAAAATTTAATAAATCGTTATAAACAATTTCTTTTCAACTTTTATACATTGTTAAATCGCGAATTTAATGATTTCTAACTTTTTAACATTAAACATATAGAAATTTATTATTCGCATGTAATTGGAATTAAATAAAATTCAATATATCAAAAATAATATGAAGAATTTACAAATTACAAATTCATCTGTTCGTAAGGCCCGCTATACACTGACGAGACATGAGACAAAGTTTGAAGCGACGTGCGACACGCGCATGCTCTAAATACAACTTCATCTCCTGAAAACTGTTTAGAACATGCGTGTGTAGCATGTCGCTTCAAACTTTGTCTCGTGTCTCTTCAGTGTGTAGTGGGACTAACGCTCCATTCGACGTACATTCGTTTGACCTGACCGTTGCACTATACATATTTATTCTATCTACAGTTCTAAGTTCTAATCGTTAAAAAGTTAGAAATCATTAAATTCGCGATTTAACAATGTATAAAAGTTGAAAAGAAATTGTTTATAACGATTCATTAAATTTTAATACAAATAATTTTTTTTTTTTTTTCAAACTTCAGGAATTTTTTTCTCGGCGATGGCTAAGTAGTGCGCTCTAGGGTTTGAGTATATGAATACACTCACTGAGTGCTAATTACACGCGGAACCTCCGTTCGATTTGAGGACACCACACCCTTGCCGTCTCCTTGTGAGATTTGCGAGTTTATAAGCGGTTTTTCATAAAAATTATTTTTTGCAGAGCAGCTGTAATAATTGGACCTCCAAATTAAATATGCGACTTGTGGAAAACCCATTAAGAAATTTTAACTCTGGAAAATATTTAAAATGTAGCTCATTCTTTTGCCGTTAATTTTCATAATATTTACTGTAGCCAAATGAACTTTTAATATAAGTTTCCCAATATATTTTGCTTTCAACTTGTGTAATAAACAATGTGCTATCTTTCGGGCGAGCACGAAAAAAAAAAAAAAAAGTACTACAAATTCTCACATCTCAGTGAAACTTAAACGCGTGCATTTTATATTTCAGAATAATATTTCGCTTTTTTTTTTTTTTTTTTTTTTTTTTGCATGTTTTTAAAAATTTTGTTGAAATTCATTTTTGCTATAAGCAGAAACTTGCCATAAAAATTAATAAGCTTAAATTATTTTTTATGTTTCTCTAAATATTCGTGTGATTCCAACAAAAAAGCATACAAATATTGTAAACATATTGTAAATAGTAAGTGTAATGATGTGTTAAAGTTACAAGTAATTTGTATCATTTTGTGATACAGGGTAATACAAAGTTCGTTTTTCTTATACTTTCATTTAGTCCCCTAGTTGCACTCGTGACTAAATCATTTCTTCTTTCTGTGGGTGAAGTTCAAGGATATTTCATCCAATATGTCCTCAGAAAATAGGAAAAGATGCCCCCTCCCCCCCCCCCCAAAAAAAAAAAAAAAAAAAAAAAAAAAAAATCTAATAATATGATCATCTACTGTACCGTGTTCAGAAAGCAATTATTACGATTGAAATTTAATAGACTTTCCTCACAAAATGATGGCATTAAAAAAAATTAGTTTAAAAAAAATAGTTTAAAAAATAATCCAATATACAATATTTTTAAGAAAACAATTGAAAATAAAATATTACAACATTCCAACGTTTTTCGCCTACAAAGTTTTAACACCCACTGTATATTCAGCGGAAGTGGTAAAAAATTATGTTTGAATATATGTTAAAAGGGAATGTATTTCAAATTATCAGAAAGAAGCCTTTAATCTGAAAAATCTTTTACTATGAATTTTATTTTTATTAATGAAGCGTATCTCATAAATATCAATATCTATCTATCAATACCGTAATTATATGTCACTGAAGTGCGATGTAAGCAAAAATTACCAGAACCTCCCATTTTGACTTTTTTCAAATATTTAAAAATTACATAAGACATAATATTATTTAATTATAGCCATGCAAATACCAAGCTTGAATTTATATATTTAAAAGTACTCTTACGATTCAAACAAGAAATTTAAATTTTCCTTGCAAATTTTTGCATTGAAATATATCACAACCGGACAAAATAAATAACTTGAATAACTAAAAATTTTACGAAAAATAGATCATACAATAGTTTACAATAATTACAATAGTTACAATAGTAAAACATGTTATAAAAATAAGGTATCCATTTCCATTTAAGGACCTGTAAAAAGATTGAATATAAAAATGCTTGAAATTTGCTATTACTCACACGATCTTATTGTTAGACTGAGATTATTGGTCATTTGCAAATATAGTTGAGGTTGGTTACATTTTCTTTCTTCAGTTATTTGTGGAGATATAACGCTCATTTCAGCTCACTTCTCTTTTTTTAAGTTTAACAATATTTATAGATAATTGTTACGATTAAGTAACTAACTCTTTATTATTGCGAGATTTTTACTGTTAGTTTTCCTCTCATAGTGGGATCTACGGTATTACGCATTCAGCCAACAACGTCTGCAAAACCTAGCAGGAGAGGTTGTTAATTCAGCTCTGGTGTAATTTTATCAAAATAGGGGTAAAAAAAGAGAACAGACTTTTATGTCTTATCGCTAGCAGACACAATTTCAATGGTTAATTCTTTTTGGAGCAGATGGTGTTTGCTGTTTGGGAATAAGGCCGATGGACTACTCTAGGGTCCTAGATCTGAGGGGGAGTGCCTTCCACGGAGGTCTTTCTAATGGGCCCCAGTCCGTATTCAAGCAAGATTCGGAGAAAACCACGGAAAACTCCGAACGGCTAGGCCGACAAGCGCGACCAGTTATCGAACACCCGGCACCTCACGTCTACCAGCTTTGAGCGCAGAACCGCTTGGCCACTGGAGGGCTTTTTTTGAAACAGAATCGTCTGTCTGAAGTGTTTTTGGGTGAAGTACTTCCTACTTGTATCGGAAAACGAACAGTACGTACATTTCCCCCTATGCATTGGCTTCACTCATTAAAGTTTTATCTTGTTAAACTAGGTTTTTACTACAGATGAAGATGTACAGTTTTAGCGAATGGATCTAAATAGTTAATTAGACTGCGGGTATGGCACCCATTAAATTTATTTTATTTGAATGAAGAAAACAAAAAATATTTCAAATAGAAAAGATAGAAAAATGTTACGATAGATAGTGAATTGTTTAAACATGCATATAATCTGTTTACTTTTTTATAGTATGAATAATATTTTGAAATATTTAAATATATCGTTAAAACGTTAAAAAAAAAAAAAAAAAAAAAAATCACAACGTTTATAATGTTTTGCAAAGTTCTGTTTTTATATTTTAATTTAGACATTTTACTTTCTATTTCTTTAAATGTAAACAAAAGTGGAAAGTAAATTCTTTTAAATATAATATGAAAATTTTACAATACACACACACACACACACACACACATATATATATCACAGAAATATTATTCTAAGAAATATATCATCTTAATGACAAACACAGTTCAGGTAATATTATTTCTTACTTTATTTTATTTTATTTTATCATTGTTATTTTTATTATTATTTTGCTTGGGTGCAAATGGCTTAAATCTTTATTTTTGTGCAATACAAAAAGGTTATTGCCCTAGGAACTGTTTACTTAACTATTATTAGCTTGCCAAATCGGTAACATTATCTGTCTAGTCTGTAGTTTTATTGTCGTATATCACTAATTCCTACAATTAAGTCAATACAGATTCAGTATTTGCTAAATGTGAACGCAATTTACTTTTTTAACGAATGATTGTTTGAATAAGTTTCTTATAGTAATTTTTTTAAAACATGTCTTTATTTTAATAGTAAATACAGTTGGTGAATTTATATAGCGTCTGATTACACAATATACAACTAATTAAACTATTTTGATTGAAAAAGGGAAAACATGAACAAAGAATCTTTTGTTTGTCGTTGGATTTTGCTTTATTACGTAATGCAGATGAGCATTGTTCACATGAAAAATTGTCAAGAATTTTTAAGAGAGAATATATTTTTTTCCATTCTAAATTGTGCTTCTTTGACGCGTAATTTTTACAGAAAAAAAGAGTATTTTCTTTTGTGCAATACAGCATACATTGTTAAAAATTTCAACAGAAAACTCTGTATAATCTATTATATTAAGTCTTACGTAAAATTACAGAGAAAAATAAACGGAGATGTCAAAAAACTTACTTTATACACTCGTTTTAATAACTAATATTAATTTAATTAATTATTAGTGAGAACATATTTCGGACTTAGAATGATTTTTCTAAAATAGAAACAGTTATTTTTAATTCTAATTAAAAAATTAAATAATATAATTAGGTAAAAATATAGAATAAAAATTGAGAATCTCGATTATTCACTTTTAACTAAGAATCGCTGTAAATTTACAGACTCTGGATAAATATTTACATTAAATTTACAGAAATTTTTAACAGTGTACTTCCATAAATATCACAGTTGTATAATATAACTTAAATTTTCTTCTTCTTCTTCTTCTTCTTTTTTTTTTTTAATGTTGTTTAGCTTCTTTTAACTTGATGGTTGATGAATTTCAAGCATGAATTTTTAACGAAAATTACTTCTCAACAAACAACGAAACTGAATTACAGCCAATAAGTAGCACATAGAGTGTGTGTTAATAAAAATATCAATTCTTAAATTAATAAATATTAAGAAGAGGAAGTACAAACTTTAGGTAAACCATTTATAAAATCATGTTTTTAAGTTTTCTTAGTTGTGGTTTAACCAATATTCTTGAAAAACGTGCTGTTCAAAAATTCAGCTGAAGAAGGAATTGAAAAACATTTGTTAAATTTGGTATACAAGCATGTTTTATATACAGTACGAAGCAAAAGTTTAGACAATAAAGAAATTCATGCAGATTTCGAAAAATATTTAATTAGTTTTCCTAACATAGCTTGAATGTAATGTGCTGTGCATATAAACAATATTTATAACAATGAAAAGTAGTACTGTACATATTGCAAGTAATTAAATGGTAACAAAAATATAATACTGTCTCAAAAGTTTAGACAAAAATTAAATTAAATCTAAATAAACATTTTTTAAAACCTAATTGTGTATTCGTGCTTCTGTATTACTTCATAAATACGAGATCCCATCGAAGAAACTAAATTTTGAATTGTTTGGGGACCGATGTCGTACTATGCATCCTCAATAGATGTCTTGAGTTCCTGTACAGAAAAGTATTGTCTACCATTGCTATAAACTTTGCGACACATGACGCCCCAAAGATTCTCTGTAGGGTTAAGATCTGTGTTACATGCTGGCCAGTTGAGAACTCTTATATTATGAGAATTAAACCAAGATTTTGTATTGTTTGCAGTGTGAATCGAAACATTGTCTTGTTGAAATTGCCACTGAGGGCCACCTAGAGGCTCAGCAAATGGCATTAAGTTCTTTTCTAATGTCTTTGTATAATGTTGTGATATTTGACAACCACTGGTAAAGGTCTGAGATACTTGACCATTATAGCAAATGGCTGCCCAAATCATCACCGAGCCCCCTCCTTATCTGCGACTGAAAAAACCTAGAGGTTCCTTCTGCAATCATGCCAGTACGATGACCAGACATCTGGACCATCTAGATTCTACTTTTTTTCATCGCTAAATATGACTGATTGCCATTTCTGTCCATAGGACATATGCTTTCGAGCCCACAACATTCTTTGTAACTTATGATGTGGCTTCAGAGCTGCTTTCTTTTACATTTTGCTATAAAGTGTTGTTCCTTTTTCCACAATTCGTCTACAAATCGTATCCTTTGATACAGAAAGTCCCGATGACTTTTGAACGCCACGTACACTCATTTGTTGGGTACTCGCTAGTCTTCGTATCAAGCGATTCTCTTGTATATTTCTTACACGTGGCCTCCCAGATCTACATTTTGCTTTATATTCACAACCACGCGATGAAACTCGATGAATAGATTTCTTAGATCTATTAAAAATAGCCAAAATTTCTGAAACGCGCTTCCCTTCAGCTTTCAGCTGCCAAATCATTGAAACCTCATTCCCTTGAATTTTTTTAGCTCGCAGCATGTCGACTACGAAGCGTTATCGTTTGCAGAACTTAAGTACTCAAAATCTGTGACATCATCTCAATTTTAAATTTGTATATGCCAGCAAATATTC
The DNA here is from genome assembly GCA_963930645.1 of Salticus scenicus. NCBI lineage: Eukaryota > Metazoa > Arthropoda > Arachnida > Araneae > Salticidae > Salticus > Salticus scenicus. Next base: position 190,047,695 of record OZ005657.1, read on the forward strand.
ACAGAAACTCATAATCGTGTCTAAACTTTTGCGACAAGCAAATTTTTATTTTTATCAAAAAAATTAAAATTATAGCAAATCAAACGATTGTCTTTTGATTATAACATTTTAAAACATATTTTAAATATATATACAGGTTTTTGTAATTCTGACGTCATAATTCTAAATTTTAAAGATGAATAACGTCATTGTCTAAACTTTTGCGTAGTACTATGTATATATATATATATATAAAGGACGCTGAATTAATATACAATATTTCAGAAATGAACTATAACCACACTGAGGAAAAAAAAGTATTCCGCTTTCATCTAGAACGAACAAGTAGTCATTTTTCGAATCCCTAAACTAGAAATTCCGATTTCCAGTTATGCGTATAAGATAAACAAATAATCTGGATCGATGACATAATCAGGAATTTCTAGTCTATATTTTTCTAGATGGTGAAAACATACTATGAATATTATGAATTCTTTGTATTGCGAGAAATTCTCGCTTGATTTCTTCTTAGAATTGGGTCATAAACCAAAATTATAGTTACTAAAACTCGCCTTTTGTGTTCGCATTTATTTTCAGACATTTTTAAATAAGTTTAACCACGATAATATAGGAAAACGCTCTAGAATTTTAATATGAGTTTTTAAAACTCGCTAGCGAAGGGAACTAGAATTTATAAGGATGACATGGAACGACTTTTACTAGAGTCACAATTTAGTTTCTAAATCTCCGTCACAGATTTTTTTTTTCTTTTTTAGTGCAATAGATTACATAATCTTTAGTAAATACATCAAAGAAAATCATCGGTTGATATTCACTCGAAATTATTTCTCAAAACTGTGCGTTGATGTTACCTAATATTACTCAAAATTTTTTTCCGTTAAAATCTAGTTGTGTTTCTAAACGGATTTTTATTGCATCCGTACGTAATAAATTTTCTAGTTATTTAATACAATTGAAAATACTACAGTCAACGAACATGAGAGAAGTCTCAGAACAGGATTGCTTTTGTTACTGATTTCATGCAGCATCATAAAATAATTTTCATATTTCTGTACTGATAAGTATAAAGGATTTAAGTCCAAAAATGTCGATTTTGAGTTAAGTACATAGTCAGACTCAGAAAAAAATTCTCTATCGATTGGTATATAGGATTTAAATCCATGTCATTTAGTCTTTGAGAAAATCCATTGGTAAAAAAAGATTCAAGTTAGAAATTTAGCATAAATTTTTTTTATAAAATATTTAATTCAATTTTTCTCTTTGTTAAATGAAGATTGACAATCACTGAATGGTATAAAGCGTATAAAACAACATAATCCCTTTTTCCTGATCGATTCTGCTGATTAGTTTTTAGTTAGTTTAACTTTATTTTTCGTCTCCTGAAAAATCAAGAATATGGACTTAAATCCTTTATACTTATCAGTACAGATTTTTGTTAAATGTATAAAGAAGCATAATTGCCAAATAATATGAATGAGTATAATACTCAGTAACAACAATATGAATTCGATATCTGGAACAGTTAATACATACTTCTGTATAAGAAGCAAGAGAAAGTTTTTAGAATAATGGAAAATTTGAACAGCAATGAGTGAAGCATTTACGTTCTTTTATTTTAATTTAAACTAATAATTCATGAAATTAAATGCAACGAAAATTATGATATAAAATGACACTAAAATTAAAAGTTTTATGGAATTTAACACTCTTAATCCCTTAATAATGAGCGCGTCTGTTATGAAATATATTTTGCACCGTATATACAGTGTTCAGCGTATCGTCATACAGCGTAGCTGCATGCAGAGTAAATGAAGTTAATCGTTGTCTACTCAATATGGTATCTGCAATAGAGCCAAGAATACCGCAGTAGCTATATTGAGTCTATGAAAACATTGTCTAGTACTGTATTATTTTATTTATTTGATATTTTTTATACCTATAGTTACAATGACTTTCGTCTCGAATGATCCGTGTTACATGATTTCATAATAACAATCCAGAATTTCTGATATAACTGTGTTACATAATGGCTTCCGCGGTTACGATTTTGGCTTCATGTTTATCCGAAGATGTCATCTCTTCTTATATCATTCCTCCAAGGTCTGGAGACATGCTATCTTAAATATGATCCTCCATAGAAGAGATTGAAAAAGGGAGATAAGTTGATGTTGAGTTTGAGTGGGCTTAACATCGCACTAGAGATACGCTGTGAAAAATCGGAAATGGTCAGATTCACACATATTTATGGTCCGTAGGCAGCCCAGTTTTGATCCTCTGTACAGGGGGGGCCCACCAGCAGCCAAACGGTTCTCCGCTCAAAGCTACTAGATGTGAGTTGTCGGGTTCGATCACAGGAGTTTCCTACCTAGCCGTTCGGAGTTTTCCGTGGTTTTCTCTGAAACATGCGTAAAAATGGACTAGGGCCCCATAGAAAGACCCCCGCGGAGGGCACCCCCCCCCCTTTTCTCAGGCCTAGAACCCTGGTGCAGTCAATCGGCCTTGATCCCCACAACCCAACACGTAGAGGGGATCGAGAGAAAGAAGAAAAGTGTAAAAAACTGCTTTTAAGTTTTATAAATTGTTGCGTCTTATCTGTTTTTGATAATTACTTCATCATTGAAATCGTCTTTCGTACATTTTAACAATGTTAGGATCATAAAAACGGGCGCTGATTTACAACTCAATTTCTTGCCCGATGTTACTCATAGATACTGCTTTTTTGTGATTTTTATCGAAACTTTTTTGCAATTATATGTGTTTGTTCAGGTATTAATTCTTTAGACCATTCACAGAAGAAATTTTGAATGGCACAATTTACAAAAAAGAGCTCAGCTTCGGTTTGGGCAATATTTTCGATGTGAGTCTGCAGGTGTTTATAGGAGCTTTATAACGGTACCTTATCTTTTCGATACGTCATCTTTAAGGGATCGTAAACTATAAAAATTCGACGTTTAATAGCCCGCCTTATTTTCAAGAAATTAAAAATATTCTTTTTTGGATTTTCGCATACAACGTTTTCGTCAAAAAGTGGTACAAAGTGCGAATAGACGCTTCAAACTTCCCAGTCTGGGAATTTCTTGCGTACTAAACATAAACTAAAGAATTTGAACATAAAATGTGTTGCTTGGAACCCGCGAAAATTTGAGGTTGAGTGAGTTTAACGTCGCACTAGAACTACGCAGTGGGCAATTAGCGATGGTCTGGGATTCATCCTTATGGGTGCTCCAAAGACATGTCATCAAAGTTTTGGTCCTTTGTGGATCAGGATGACTCCCCCACTTCGGAAACTCATAGCAGTATTATTTTTATGGAACGTGGAAGTCATTCAGGATTTTATGTGCACAAGCTACTATTAATGTACTCGATGGTCTTTTGTTAGCGACGGTTTTGTTTGTATCGAACCCACAATTCTCCAATTATGAGCTCGACGCTCTGCCAACTGGGCTACCACGACCACTCGTGAAAGGTGCGTTGAGAAATGCCAGGTAGTTGCAATTTGAACTTAAGTTAGATGAGCTTAATAAGAAATATTTTTTTCTAGGAATCATGCATTAAATATATCATGTTTTTTCCTTTTTTTTTTTTTTTTTTTTTTTTTTAAATTATTGTTATTATTATTGAAAAGAAAATTATAGACGTAAACAATTGTCTCTCGAAGCCTTAAAAAATTTATTATGTTTACTTTAGAAACTTCACTGTCGTCACTTTGAAAACCATTATCAAAGGCAACGAAGCCTACTCCTCTGTTTGTCAATTTAAAGGACTGCCCGTCTATTCAGGCGAAGCCAGTTAATAATAATAATAATAATAATAATAATAATAATAATAATAATAATAATAATAATAAAAGCATTCTCCCAGGATCTTTCTAAAGAACTCCATACTAAGCCATTTCAAATTGTAGCTCTTCTGCAACTGCTCTTCATCAAAATGAATTAAAAATTTCCTTTCTAATTCAGTTGTAATGTCTTTGTTATTAAAAACAGATACTACCCTTCATGACTTCTACTTCGATATATTTTCTAAGATTTTTGAAATGTTCTCACTTGCATGCATACTACGAAGAATATTATGATCTCCGCAGAACTTCCACTTTTATGGCAGCTAATTACTTTTAATCTATTAAGACATCGTGATATTTGTGCATAAGGAATACATTAAGTACTGTCTTACAGGCGTTTGTATTCGAAACTACATTACGAAGTACCTACATGGCAAAGTACAATATTAGACTTATCAAATCTCTGTTTACACTGTTATATAAAATTTCATAACAATCAAAATATACTAATGGAAGATAATACAAACACACAATCTAAGTGATAAATACACTTCGACTTTGCAAAAATATGTAAATAATAATAATAATAATAATAATAATAATTAAAAAAATTATAGCCTCTGTCTATGGTTTGAGCCACGAAACTGTTGCAGCTAAATGATATCTATGACTGCAGTTTCAACTATATCAGTTTAGTTGTAATATTGCTCTAAACTTTAAAATTTTCCTTTCCTGGTGAGCATTAATATTTGACGGAAGAAAATAATTAAGATTTTTCTAAATGTAGCTAGATATTTTTTTTAAGTTTTATATTATTTCTTTTTCTTTACTAATCAAACAAGAACAAAAAATCATGCAGTATGCATTGATTATTAAAACTTTCCAACTGTACGTACTTGTTGTATCGTATAACTTTCAATATTCTTTGCCTAAGTTATCACACAGCAGACAGACAGAAAGACTGAAAAGTGTACTGGTTGACTAATTGAATTCAAAACCACTCCTAGACATTGTTGGAAAGTGTTAAAAAGGCTTAACGCAAAAGAAAATCCAGCAGTTAGATTGCAATTGCAGCCCTTAATGTATCTGAATATATTAGTGTAGCCCTGTAAATCTGAAGATTAACCATCATATTCTTTACAAAACATTGTTTTAGAATATTAACAATAAATGGAAATTTCTTTATGATTTTTACAGTAGCAAGTTATTTAAATGTGATTTTTTAAAATGTCTGTCCTAAAACGCAATGCATTTGCAATTTTTTTTTTTTTTTTTTTTTTTTTTTTTTTGTTCCTGTGTACAAACGAGTTGTTCAGAACCTACTAATGTCATTTTAAATTAGGGAACATTCCATAGTGAACTTCATTAATATATATTTATGGATGCTGGGTTCGGGAGACAGACAAATAGAAAGGTAGAAATCGAACAGACAGATAAACAAATTAAAAGCATATTTACATTTAAAAATTGTTAGAAAGTGTTAAAAATGCTTAATATAAATGAAAATGCAATTCCAACAAATTTTTATTAATAGCTCTTAATGTAACTGAATATTTTGTGTGGCCCTATAAGACTAATACTAATCATACTATATTCTACAGAAATCATTCTTTTGCGCATTACATATTTTAATTCATTAAGCTTTGTGCAAAGTAAATTTATTAAAATTTGTTTTCTAGAAATACCTCTCATATAACCCAATACTTTGGAATACTTTCAAGTGTCTCTGTACACAAACCAGTGGTAATATTTACTCCATTTTACATAGAAAACATTCGATAGTGAACTTGAATAACACATTTCAATTTCATTAACACTTATGTACAGTAAATTTATTAAAATAAAGTTTATAGAAATACTTCTCATAGAACACAATGCTTTGAAATACTTTCGGATGTACCTGTACACAAAACTGTAGAGGTATTCATTCCATTTTCAATAGGGAACATCCAATAGTGAGCGTGAATAACATATATCAGTTTCAAGATATTCCATAAATATTTACGGGAGTTAGAGCGCGGACAGACAGACAGATGGACAGACGAACAGACAAATAGATACACAAATTGAAATCATATTCACACTTAAAAATTGTTATAGAGTGTTAAAAAAGATTAATGTAAACGAAAAAGCAATTCCAACAAATTTTTATTAATAGCTCTTAATGTAACTGAATATTTTTGTGCAGCCTTTTAAATCTAATGGTGATCCTACTGTTTCCTATAGAAAGAATTCTTTTGTGCATATGAATAACATATTTCAATTTCATTAAGCTTTCTGCAAAGTAAAATTATTAAAATTTGGTTTATAGAAATACCTCTCATAGAACGCAATGCTTTGGAATACTTTCGTGTGTCCCTGTAAGCAAACCAGTGGTGGTATTTACTCCATTTTATATATGAAAAATTCGATAGTGAACTTGAATAACATATTTCAATTTCATCAAGACTTGTGAAAAGTAAAGGTATTAAAATGCGGTTACAAAAATACTTTTCATAGAACATAATGCTTTGGAATACTTTCGGGTGTCTCTGTATCCAAATCAGAAAAGATATTAATTCCATTTTCAATAGGGAACATCCGATAGTGAACTTGAATAACATATATCAGTTTTAAGAAATTTCATAATAATTTACGGGAGTTAAAGTGCAGACAGATGGATAGAGAGACAGACGGACGGACAAACCGAAATCATGAATACATTTCAACCGTGTTGGAAAATGTTAAAAAACGGATATAATCATTAAACATGTGCTTATTCTTTAGAGAGCTTTTAAGAGCAATATCGATACGATCGATAATCGACAAGATTGTCATCTGAGAAACATTAAGTGAATGATGTATTAATTACTAATATTTCTAACATTAATTAATCTTTACTTTTTTCATTATTACCTTTATTATTCTGTATATTAATATTCAAAATCTTTTGCATTATAATTTATAATATTATTTTTAAATTATCTTGCCCAATTTTATCAAATTTAAATTCAAATATTTTATTCATTTGAAGTTCTAACATTTATTTCCAGAATGTCTTCTGGAAATAAAATAATATAAAATAATACAAATAAAATAATTTAAAAAGAGTTGTCTAACTTCAATCCTACTTAAAGTGAAAAATGCGATGAATGTTTAAAATTATCAATAAAATAAAAATCATACTTTACAAATTCTCAGAATGTTGTATCTTAAATAAATTTTCTGAGACAGTATAAGAGGTTATAAACGACAGTTCTTTTCAATATGAACAATAGAGTTTAATATATTTATATTTAAATTGGCCTAAAACACTTATTTTTAAAATCAATAAAGAGTGAATCGTTTAATGCATCACTTCGATTTGAATAAATTATTACACTACCATTTATTTTAAAAATGATTTCGGCATTTTATGAAAACATTTCAACTAAATTATGCTTAGTGTCTTCAAGAAAATGATAAATCATCTGTTTTAGATTTTAACAAGAAAAGAGAGCCTTGTTACTGATAAAGAATGTGAAGTAAAAGACAGATGAATGATTGAAACGCAACTGGTAAGTCTGCGGAAAGTGTTCAAAAACTATAAAACGGGAAATATAATTTTAAGTAAGTGTTATATAAAGAACGAAAGCTTCAAATCTTTAGTTTTATTACACACTTATGTTTATCATCATTTTTAGATATTAATCGTATTTCTTATGGGAAAAATCTATATTTTAATATAATTAAAAAATACACCATGATAAAGATTTTATAGTTGTGTTTTGATTTTCTATACTTTTATATGTGTCGTGCAGTTTCAAAACAGACCATCTCCAAAAATTAAAATTTTCGGAAAAAGCTGACTTTTTGCCATACCTAGCCAAAATAAGATTGGAACTTAAACTGTAGTTTTATAGTCGTTAGGGAAGTGTGTTTGAAAACTCGAAATAAGGTGGAAGGGGCACATGAAGGGAGGGGGTTATTTAAGTTTTTATTTTGGATTTGGCCACTTTTGCAACTTACTTTGGAGTTGGCCGGTTTTGCAACAAATCAGAACTTGATTTTCTCTAAATTTAATGTGAATATTGGATGTTTAGGGTTGAAAATATGCAGAAGATTTTGTTTAATTAAATTGTAATTAAAAATAAGTGATTTCTGTTATCTGATTAAAAAAAAATCTAATAAAAGAATAACTGATATCCATAACAAAAATTAACAAATGGTCTCAAAGTTAATCAGCGGTTATTCTTTAATAGAATGGGAAATTATTCGAGTTGTAAACAAACTTACATAAACACGTCGCTATGACCTGCTGAATCATCATAGGTATGTTATTAAATTAATAACATATGATTATTTATTCATAATACGCGAACTATGGCGCTATTATGTTATTTATGTTTTTACAAAGTGATAGTATATTGCCTTTGAACTTTGGCTCTGTTACTTTTCAACGTCGTAGGGTTACTTTTCCTCTTCCTTGATTGATTAGAAGATACTTCTTCAACAAATTTCTCCATATTCTAAGGAACACGAAATTCAGTTATTAGAAACTTTGTGTACACCAAGAAAGAGCTGTCACAGTCGAGAAAAAACATGATAACACTAACCTAATTAACAAATGTACAGCGATAGCCAAGTAAGTGCTGCAGAATTGTGATTTTGCGAATATAGAGATGATCGGTTTAGAAACTCACCAGTATTAGGATTTGCCCGGTTTTGCATCACATGGTGATTTTCAAACGCAAATTACACAGGAATAGTTCGGCTTTTGCATGGTTTCTTGTTTCTAGATGATAGAAATTGTTACTTAGGACTTAAAAAAACTGAGAAAACGCGTTTTTCGATTTTAAGGAGTTGGCTAATTTTCCAATTAGACGACACATATTACATCTCATTTCTTTTTAGGCAATAACGAGTAGGCATCGCATTGGTGTCCCAATCTTTTCAACTGCATTCAAACTGTTTGGCACTGTGGAAATTATCCAAATAAAGTTGGAGTAAATTTGGTGGGCAGTGTTTCAGAAACAAAGAATTTAGCCATCCGTTGAGCAGAAATTGCTTTGTGAAACTCAGCAAAATGCGTAACTCTTGGTAAGTACTCTTGTCTCCGTCATTCAGTACAGCTAATATTTTTAGTCCTTTATGTACTTGGTGATCAAAAAGGATAATCACTGATGTAGCTGAGGCTTATAATCAATGTTAGCAAAATTGCGTAATTCTTGGTCGGTAATATTGTCTCCGTCTTTCAGTACGGTTATATTTTTAATCCCTTTATGTACTTGGTGATCAAGAAAAAAAATCAGTGATATAGCTATGGTTATAATCAGTGTTTGCAAACTTTGGGTTTTGCCGTTACTTTAATTTTAAAATTATGTTTAGGAATTTTCACAAATGAAATAATCTGTTATCGAAATAATATGACTAAAATAAATCCTCTCATGATTTTTACAAAAGTTAAAAGAAAATGTATATGAAATATTTATGTATATTTATTTTAACCAAACCTGCTTCATTTTTATAGATTAATATTTTTAACTATTAATGTGAATGATTTCTTTTTAGGCATTTAGACTAAATTGGATCTGTTTGTGATGCACGTCTAAAAGCTATTTATGACTAAATGTTTCTTGGAAAATCTTAACACTAACGTTTTCAAGTGTCTATTCAGTTAAATATTTTCTTTTACATCTAAGTTTAAAATCTGTTACAACCATTGTCTCATTTTTGGAAAATATTAGTTAATGATGACCTAGAACTTAAATATATAATCATAAAACCGTTGTAATGTTAGGCAGTCAGTATTGTGAAGTGCAGAGCTTGAAACTTTTTTATAATAATAACTATCAGATGGATTTTTTTTTTTTTTTTTTTTTTTTTTTAATATATGCTTGGATAATGTAAAATGTTTTAAAAAAATAATAATTTCTTTCTCGCAAGATGTGAAAATTAACTAAAATTTGCGTTGGAGAAAACCTTTAGTTTTAAAGTTGATCTCATATTTTTAATCTATCCATTATTATCTTAACACTGAGAAATAAGTTTTCAACATTTCTTCGTTACGCGAAACCGATAAGGATAAAGACCTTATTGTTTTTTATCCATGCCTGCCAACTTACTAATTAATATCTGGAAGATTTTTAGAACCCATTCCTTTCACCACGCCACTTTATTTTTAGAGAAATTTTTGTCAAATGTAATTACGATTAAATAAGAAGAAAAATGCTCAAAACACTACTGGTGTGAAAAAAAAAAAGGGGGGGGCGAGTATTTACAATCTTCCGGATATTAATTATCAGGTTGGCAAGTATGTTTATCGAATAAAGGTATGACAAAAGATTGAGATGAAATTGTTGGTACTAAACTTCCAAGGAAGGAGACAGATTCCTCAGAAAACATTTAAATGAATGTCTGACATGTGAAACTAAAAATGTAATTTAACTTTATGTACAGTAAATAGAGTAAAAGCAAGAGTGGGGCTACTAAATATTTTATTAAACTTTACTGTGGAAAGAATTTCATGCTTATTATAGAGTCATCGATTTTGAAAAAAAAAAAAATATTTTCGATCGAGAAAAATTAAAATAATATAAAAATCAATTTGATAATAATTATCTGAAATACAACTCTCCGGATAACAATAAATAAATAAAAATAAAAAACTTCAGGTTCAGTACCGTTAATCGCATACCAAATAGACATTTAATTCATTTAATTTTAATAATGTATTCAAAACTAATTTCTTGAATATCTCCAAATATTTAATTATATTGCTATTTACATAAATTTCAGAGTAAAATTTAAATATTAGGCACAAACAAAATAAAGTCTAAAAATTCAAAAAGTGTAAATTAAGAATACAATTATTACTATATTACACAATCATACTTTATATATTCAATCATACTGTCTATATTATACAATCTATATTATACAATCATATATAATACTATCTATACAATCCTTGTCGAATCGTGTTCTTAGACTGACTAAGAACATGACTCGACAAGGACTTATTTAACAAAGCAGTATTAAGTGTACTTTTTTTTTTTTTTTTTTTTTTGACAGGGATTATTGTTAGTGCTCGGATACTTTTGTTGCCGACTGTAGATTAAAAAAAATTTTGGAACATTTTCATGTATATAAGCAAACAATAACCCAAACTTTTGTTTTCTTTCACACACGTGAAATACACAGGGTGTCTAAAAATATTGAAACGTAGTTTAATTCTTTACCCACACTGCAAAAGAATTCTGTGAAAGAACAGAAAACTTCTGCAACTTTCCCACAAAAAATTTCAGTTTTCTAAAACTATAGAAATTTACTATAAAATTGCACCTAAATCTGTCATCAGACTATTTTTTTCGTAAACTGATAAAACCTGTAACAATTGTTGCAGATTTTACCTGCTGGGTATAAGTTTTTTCTGTTTTGTGTACGGAAAACTTGGTATTAAAATAGAATTGGGAAGAGCTAAGTAACTAACAGTATGAAATGTGATTCTGTGGCTTTGAGAAAGTCTTTGCTTATTGAGTGAGAGGAGGGGTGGGGGTGGGGGATTCGATCCTGTCAAGTCAAACTTTTATTTATTTATTTATTATTATTATTTTTTTTTTATGGGTTATTTTTTTTCAATGTGCACTGTAGAAAAAATCTATTTCTACAGTTATGGAAAATTTCTGTCTACAATTATTTTCCCGCAGTATATAGCTACTTTCTGCAAAAAAATTTCTGTAATATAACAGGATTTTTTTTTTTTTCAGTGTATAACTACTTACAAATAGGCAACGTAAAGTAAGCAAGTAGGAGTGTATAAGTAAACATTGTAAATTTAGAAAATATTCAAAATAAGAAAGCAAAGTAGCCTATAGATTAGGAAAAAATTCCGGTGGCAGTAACTTTAATAATAATAAAGAATAGAAAGAAAATCGTATTTTCATCTTTATGTAAAATACGATTTAGAATACGTGACTAGATTGCAAATCTACCCTAAGCGCACAAAAATGGCTTTAATGTAAATATATTTTCATGCATATTATCTTCTTATAATATATTATAAATTTACATTTAGATTTTTGTATATTGTTCCTATGTTCTGCATTCAGATTTCAATAAGGTATAACTCACTCAGTGTTAAAGACACAGGTATGCGCTTTTTTGTAATGATATTCTTGTATTAAAAATAAAGACTTTTTATTTGACCAAATTTATCTAAAGAAGTTGCATAAAAATTTAAAAAATAAATATCTTTTTGAACATTAATTCGAAGTAATTTTTATTAACATGGTATTGTTTCCTATCTTATTTTGAACAATTTTGCAATTTACATTGTCCACTTATCTCTAATAGGTAGAGAATTAAATCGCGTTTCAACATTTTCAGGGCACCCTGTACAATGGGAGATTTTATGACAGTTTCAAGAAATTGATTAAATAATAACATAATTTTCAACAAAAAAGTACAAATTCTGCAAATATATTCACATGTGTGCACGTGATTGTACGAAAAATTCAGCGCAAAAAAAGCGAGAAGTGGCCTTTAACTCAACGCACGAAAATAGAAAGAAAAAGAGGAAATAAATTATACCTATTTTATTATTTATAATTAATCTGAATATCACTGGCCACTGCATGAATTTATAGCCAAGATGCATGTATGAATTTATCACTGTCAGCAATGTGCTAGATATATCTCTCTTGAACAGATACTGATTATGAGATGTCATTGATCTCCCAGACTTTCGGGTTGGAAGTACTACACGTCACATTTTACATAATTCAAAATATCGGGTGATTAGTGAGACATCTCTTGTCCATACAATAAGCATTTCTCTTTAGTGAATTCTTAGAATGGAAGGAAATTTCTAAAACTCTATATAGGTAACTGACTGAATAAAATCACTGAATCTAAATTCGATGATGCTCTGAAATATTTTGATGAACAGTTTATTTTTCATATTTTCAGAATATTTTTCAGAAAAACTGAAGTGCCACGACTGATTGAGCTGCAAACACTCTTATTGAATAAAAATACATAAAAACTGATATAATGAGATAGAGGAGTAAGAAAGAAACTAAAGCAATTCCGTAAAATATCAGTGTAGGGAAATTTTTGAAACTCTAATTTTGCATCTTCAATTAATACTATTTATACATGGGAAATATCACCAAATTAAACTTGAAAGACGCTCTGAAATTATTTTTTTCATATCTTATATTATTTTCTAGAAAAATAAAAATATCATCTGGTAAAGCGGCAAATATTCTTATTTAATAAAAATACTAAGAAACTGATATAAAATGGTAAAGGAATAAAACAAAAACTTTGTAGAATAACTTCGTAAAGCATTAAATATCGGGAATCAGAAGTTTTTTTTTTTTTTTTTTTTGTTACAGGATCATTCGTAAATCGCGAAAAGAAAATACTCATTTAAAAATTTTAAAAAGTGGGAATAAAATCCGCAAGGTATAAAAGAAAGAAAGGAAAAAAAAAAACAGACTTAAAAATTTTTAAATAAAAAAGACATTTTTTAACGTAAAATAAAATTTTAATTGGGGAAAAAAAAAAAAAAAAAAAAAAAAAAAAAAAAACTTAGTTTTCAAGTTTTATCTATGAAAAGAAATAAAAAGAAGACATAAACGAAAGCTATTTCGCGTCTTTAAAGATGAAATACACATTACGAACATACAGGCGAAAAAGAAAAAAAAAAAAAAAAAAGAGAGAGAGAGAGAGAAGGGAATACTTGTTTCCTAAAATCCAAAACAGTTACCTGATGACCAACAATGTAAAGCAGTAGGAGACAATAAAAATCTTGATTAAAATGTTAATTTGAAGGTATTCCCGTTGCCTCTACTTTAAAACTTTTCCGGTAACGCAATTCAGACTACAAATAAGTAATGAAATAAAGATCGCATTGGCTCTACTTTAATTGAGGATTTTTTTTTTTTTTTTTTTTTTTTTTTTTTTGAAAAGTTCAAATTAAAAGAAACGTTTAACTTAAAACGTGAAGAGATTTTAGAGATTTTTAAACAGAGGAAATAATTAAAGGTTCAAATATTAGTATTGAGATGACATCTATCATTCGAAAAGCTCGTAAAAGAGTTTTAAACTTGTTCAGAGCCTTATACACAGCAGGAATTTTATGTTCATAAGAAAAAGCAAAAGATTTTACATGTACCATGCAAATATAAGTTAGATAAAAGTAAATGTGTAAAATATAGAAAAAATACCCTTTTGTTTAGCAGTACGAGAATATAAAAAGAGAAATATCGGAATAATTTTCTGTCTTTTTATATAAAGATTATTATTATTATTATTATTATTATTATTATTATTATTATTATTATAAGGATTTTTTTTTTTTTTTTTTTGTGTGTGTATTAAATTTGTCTTTATGTCTGAAAAAAAAAAAGAAAAAAAGTCAAGGAAAAAGAAAATGATTGCTTAAAAGTCTCGAAAGCCACTAGAAAATTTTTTTAATCTGACAGAAACGAGGAAGACCAGCATCAGAAAAGACTAAAACAAAGAGTAATATCTACCACATGTCTATCCCAATAAAGAGATTAAAAAGCCCAAACTTTATCTTCAAAATAAGAAAAATAAATATCACAAAAGAAGACTTCCAATCTTCAGAGTTTCAAATATTTAAAAACGTCAATGAATATAAAGTCAGTTTACTTTTCACAGATATTAAATCTGTCTACCATAGTTTTAAAGAAAAAAATAAGAAAAATAAAATAAAGCTGCCACTTACAAAGTATTTTAACTTCATCGTAATACAAGAGTCGTGTTTCTTTTTCACAATCAGTTAGGAAGCGCCTTTCTGCTAGTAGGATTATAATTTCAAAACCCATTTTATGAACATTATCAAAGTTTTATATATTAAATGAGCATAATTACCTTGGGATTCAAAGGGTAAATTTTATTACCGAAAAATTTGAAAATAAATTCTTTTAAATCTACGAAATTTGATAGATGAAAGTATTAAATTGTATTCCTTAACTCTTTAGAACATAGTTGTAGGGAAAATATACCACATATTCAAACTGGTTTATTCGTTTTACCATTAGTTATTTCTGTTTAAATATTATATAGAATATTATATACTATATTTAAAAAATATCTATTGTTTTAAGTTTTGATAGTATTCTCCTTACTATATAATTATAAATAATTTTATGTTTGTGAGTAAAATAAAAATTTGTGTTTTAAAAGTTACATACACGCAAAAGAAAAAGCAATTTTTTGAGCATGTACATTTTTTATGTTTGAGAGCTTATCAGTTCCCAAGTTTTTCGACTAAAATCTTCAAATGACCATGATGAATATTGTTAACTTTCAGATGATCATATGGGGCCATAAAACGATCCCCATGCCAGTTTCTAGATATCCCCTTCCCCAGAAAATAAAAAAAGTAATGTTTTGAATATTTTTATAACCGTATTTTACAGTATTTTATTGCGAATTCTAAAGTTATCTTTTATCCATGAAAAAATAAAAATAAATAAATAAACAAAATTAAATAAAGAAAATTTAAATAAATAAAATAAGTAAATTAATAAAAAATTACATTTTGTTTTAGGGTCACTAAATGACCCCACCTGATCTTTCATAATGTAGCATTGCATTGAAACCATTCCTCAGTCACACTACTATTTTTAAAACTTTTTAGAATTTTCAGAGCTGAGTGTCACACTGTTTTATTACAAATTCTGAAGTTATCGCTTCTCTAATGAAATAAATAAATAAATGCATATTCTTATTTATAGTATTAGATGATTTTAATAGCTCAGTTTCTACTTTTATATGATATGGCAAATATATATGTATTTTTTAACTGTGGACCACCAAATGACTCCACACGTCTTCCATGTTTCAAATTTCCACCAGTTCGTCGAAAGGTTAAAATGATCTAGTAATAATAATAATAATATAAAAAAAAAAGATTTCTTCAATTAATATTATTTAATTAAAACTTTTTTAAATGCGTCTTCTATACCAAAAACAGATTCTGAATTTTGAAACTTTTATATTTAAATCCTGTTTCATTCTTCTTGATATACCCTGTATGCATCATGTATACAGAATTAATCCTAGAATGGAATAACATGATGGTTTCTGTGATGTTAAAATATGATCAAATTATTCTACTTTCAACAAACAGTGAGATAAACCGCCAAACAAACTTTAAGTGTGTGTTATGTGGCGATTTTTTAATATAAATTTACATTTAATAAAAAAAAAACATAAAATAGGAAAAAAAAGAAATTCTTGAAAAATAACATTTACATTTACCAATAAATTACTTTAAATAATTGAAAAAGATCAGATAACTTCTATAATAAGAGTTATTTATTATTATAATTATTACTTTTTTAATTAAATCCGTTGCGAAATTTAACTCAAATTCCAACAATGATTATAGCAATATGATCTTTAGTTTAGAAAACATTATTTGTTAAGTATGATCCAGACTTCATTTTATCACACATCAGAGGAGTGTTAAGTTTTTAAATTATAGAAAACATTATTTTCTTATGATAAAGTTTCTGGCTAAAATTTCCAATTCCAAACTTTAGTCTGCTGAAAACTTTTCAATATATAGCCATGGACACTCATGCTCATTCTAGTTATCCTACTAATCAGAGAGCTGCGGTCTTTAATTCTTAAATGGAAGTAAAATCTCTTCGAATTCCAATTTTCTTAAAAGGGAACCTAATTATTTAAACGCGGCGGCGGCAGATAAAAGAACTTTTGAACACTTTTATTACCGATAAAGTTTTAAAGAAATTCAAGAAAACATAGAGTAATTTAAATTTTAAATAATCTCAAAAACTCTTCTTCTCTTATATTACGTCTCTTGTTAAAGTTTAAATTAACGTCTGTTCATAATCGCGAAAATTAGTAAGGGAAAATAAATAAATATATAAATAATTTCAATATATTATGAATTTAATCAAACGATAAAATTTAAGGAATCCCACATGAAATGACACGCTGAAATTCAATAGAAAAAATATAATGTAGGTTAGAACAAAATTAATTTGAATTAATTATGGAAAAAAAAAAAAAAAAAAAAAGTCCATAAAACATAGAGGATTTTACCAGTCAAGTTCTATGTGCGTAGATGGATGCAAAAGTTTTCTAAAAACATGTGAGATATGAAAACTAAAAACATCTAAGCCCCCGACTTTTTAGAAAGGACAAAATTTAGAAAAAGAAAATGTAAAAAGTAAAACAACAAACAACTCACATGGAAATATTTTCATCACCACATAAAATTGCCCTACTTACATGTAATAAAAATAAAATCACGATGTCAAATGAAGTAGAAAAAAGAAAAAGAAATTTTGAAAAGTAAACAAACTAGTATCTAAATATGAAAGCAATTTATCATGACTCAAACAAATCGAAACAAGTGAAAGCTTTAAAAAGCTGAGCTGCTTTAACATTGATTGTGAAATAAATAATTATTTTACTGAGTTTTCTTATTGGTATTATAAATTAAAATCTAAATTTAGTTATATTAAAAAAAAAAATGAATAATAAAAAAAATAACTTGATTATAATTTGAGGTTTAGAAATTTAAAATTTTTATTAACTAATAAAAGAGATGGACTAAAAATTTTAGAATTTGCATTGATAGAAAAACGGAATAACAGTATAATATTACATTAATTTTACATTGAAATGAAAACTGGGTATATCTTAGAAAATTTTGCTGAAATAACTGTAACATTAATTAAATTTAAATTTTAAAGATGACAAGTAAACTTAATTTATTAATATGAGAAATTAAGAAGCATTTTATATTTTATGCTAAAACCTACTATTTACCTTAATCTGGATTAGTTAAATTATTGTACATGAAATGAAATATCTATACTTTATAATTAAGGATAGATAAAAATGGTGATATTTGATAAGGCAAAATGGGGCTATAGGAAAATATTTAGATTAATATTTACCTGTTGACCTCATTTGACGTACAAGAGCTTCGTGCATTTTGTTGCCCAAAATCGCACATGACGTTCTAATACGTCACTGAAATTTAGACCATATTTAACATCGCCATTTTTGTTTATTTGAAAGTAATTTTTATCAGTTGCAACGAGAAAAATTTTCAGTATTTTACCATAATATCAAATATAAGCAATATATATTTTGATAGTGATAACGAAAGTTTTATTGAAAAAAAAAAAGGATTATGGTCAATCTGATGTAGAATTTTTTACTGATTCTTTAAGTAATTACAGTGAATTGCAAAGTGAGGACGACGAAGACAACAGCGAACTAAATTTTGATAAAGGTAATGATAGTGAAATAATACCAAGAAGTAAAAGACGCACAAAATACTTATCAAGCAGTTTGTTTTGATTTTGCCTTTTTTTTTTTTTTTTTGTAATACTAATTACTTAAAGTTATCTTAATATCTTGCATATATCATTAAAATCATAAAATAAATCGATTCTTACATAAAATCTTCTGCTCTTAAAAATTACTCCATACCCCAAAAAATTAAATGTACTTCAAATGCAAAAATAAATGTGTACCGAAAAGGTTAACATTAACAAAAGAAAAATGTATTAGCCCTTTCAGTCCCTGTAATGCCAGTTGAAATAATAAAATTTAAGATTTTTTTTCTTACCATTTAAAATTGTCACTGATTCCAAATTAACACTACTATAGTCTATAAACATTTTCTTAAAGAAAAATATTGATTTTAGATGGTTCCACTGTCACTGTTGATGAATGAAAGGTCTTGTTCTCTTTGTATGAAGATGTTTTAAATTGTAACAAATATGTACAGTAGGAAAATATTTTATAACTTATGAGAACCGCGTAATTTTTCTTTTGTTAAGATTAAATTCCAAAACTGCACATTCTTTTTAGATTTTTTTGTGTATTTTAATAGCACTTTAAATTTGCTTTATACATTATTTAAAGAGATTTCCGAAATCTTATATAAATTCTGCATACCTATGTAAAGTAAACGGAAACTAAGACTCAATACTTTTCTATTATATTTTATTTAAAAATAATTTATACTTTCCACAATTTTATTGCACCAGGCCGCTTTGGAAAAAAACAAGAATAAAAAATCATGCTGTACGCATTGATTATTAACACTTTCCAAATGTATGTAATTGTTGTATCGTATAACTTTCAATGTTCTTTATCTACGTAATCACAGAATGGACAGACAGTAGTTCTGAAAGGCATACAGATAGAATAATATAAATCCTAATCATTCTTAAACATTATTAGAAAGTGTTCAAAATGCTTAACACAAAAGAAAACGTAGCCCTTTTGTTCTAATAACCGCCCTTAATGTATCTGATAATATTAATGTAACCCTGTAAATCTGAAAGAAC
Source organism: Salticus scenicus (assembly GCA_963930645.1). NCBI lineage: Eukaryota > Metazoa > Arthropoda > Arachnida > Araneae > Salticidae > Salticus > Salticus scenicus. The sequence continues at coordinate 190,066,814 of OZ005657.1, forward strand.
GAAATCATATTCTATACAAAATATTATTTTATTATATTAACAATAATGTCAATTTCTTTATGATTTTTACAATAGAAAGTTCTTTAAATGAAATTTATATAAAAAAAAAAAAATCTTAAAGTACAATGCATTGGTATTTTTTTGGGTGTCCCTGTACAGAAACCAGTTGCACAGGGCCTATTAATGCCATTTAAAATAGGGAACATTCCATAGTGAATTTGAATGACCATATAATTTTTTTTAAATTCCGAAAATATTTACGGATGCTGGAGGCAGGCAGACGGACATTTGGACAGTGGGACAGATAGATACACACTATAAATTCATATTCAGACTTTAAAAATGTTAAAAAGTGCTAAATGGATTAATGTTAACGAAAATTCAATTCCAGCAAATTTTCAATAAAAGCCCTCAATGTAACTGAATATTTTTGTGTGGCCTTGTAAATATAATGCTAATCATTCTAAATTCTGCTGGAAGCATTCTTTTGTGCATATGAATAACACATTTCAATTTTATTAAGATTTGTTCAAAGTAAAGTTATTAAAATTTGGTTTATAGAAATACCTCTCATAAAACGAATGCTTTGGAATACTTTCGGATGTCCATGTACACAAACTATTGGTGGTATTTGTTCCATTTTCTGCAGTAAACATCCGATAGTGACGTTCAATAACATATTTCAATTTCATTGAAATTTGTGTAAATTAAAGGAATAAAAATACAGTTCATAAAAATACCTCTCATAGAACACAATGCTTTGGAACACTTTTGGGTGTTCCTGTACACAAGCCATTAGAGGTATTCACTCCATTTTCAACAGGGAACACTCTATAGTGAACTTGAATATTTATCAGTTTCAAGAATTTTCATGAATATTTACCGGAGTTAGAGTGCAGATAGACAAACAGACAAACCGAAGTCATTAACACTTTTCAACCTTATTGGAAGGTATTAAAAAATATTTAGAAAGTGATAAAAACGATTAATATAAACGAAAATACAATTCCAGTAAATATCCAATAATACCCATTAATGAAACTGAATATTTTTGTGTGGCCCTGTAAACCTAATGCTAATCATACTGTATTCTGGAAAGCATTCTATTGGTCATATGAATAATAAATTTTAATTTTATTAAGGTTTGTGCAAAATAAAGTTCTTAAAATTTTATTTATAGAAATACCTCTCGTAGAACGCAATGCTTTGGAATACTTTCGAGTGTCCCTGTATACAAACCATTGATGGTATTTACTCAATTTTCAATGGGGAACATCTGATAGTGAACTGGAATAACATTTTTTAATTTCGTTAAGATTTGTTGAAAGTAACGGCATTAAAATATGGTTTATAGAAATATCTCTCATAGAAAACAATGCTTTGGAATGCTTTCGGGTGCCCCTGTACACAAACCAGTAAAGTTATGCCCTCTATTTTCAATAGGGAACATCCGATAGTTAACTTGAATAACATATATAAGTTTCAAGAAAATTCTATGAATATTAACGGGAGCTAAAGTGCGGAGAGACAGATAGACGGACAGACAGACAAACGGAAGTCATCAACAGTTTTCAACGTTGGAAAGTGTTAAAAAACTGATTAATTACTGCAAGTGTTAGTTTTTAATTATTTAAAAATAAAAATCTAAATTTTAAAAGATGTTTCTTAAATATTTGTAAGTAATTTTATAAATTAATTGTAAGCAAATGAAATTTGTTCTCCTTATATTATATTTAACTTAAGACGGTAATTTATTTTTCTTTTCTTAATAACAAGTTTCATTTTACATCATGAAGCTCGCAAAATATATAATGCTATTTTATATTGCATTATTTTATTGTTATTACTTTATTCTATGTACGAGAAGAGAGCATTGGATTTCTGAAAATTTTCGACTTCCAATTTTCGATGGAGTTACATGTTTTGAAATGTTCTAAACGTTATTTTATCATTTTTAGAATATCTCTGTCTATGTGTATGTGTGTGTGTGTCACCAAAATTTTGTTATTGTTGGTTCTCACGAAATAATGGACGGAATTCCATAAAATTTTATATTTAGGTTTGGTATTAAGTCCGATTGATTACGCTTTGCTCTTATGCCTCGACTGGGTGGGATGCACGTCATGACGATCTTTCTAGGGGAACCTTTAAGTCTGATTGATTACGCTTTGCTCCTATGCCTCGACTGGGTGAGATGCCCTTCATGGCGATCTTTCTAGGGGAACCTTTAAGTCCGATTGATTACGCTTTGCTCCTATGCCTCGACTGGGTGGGATGCCCTTCATGGCGATCTTTCTAGGGGAACCTAATGCATATTTACGCAACTTTCGGAGGAAACTACGGAAAACTCCAACGGTTAAGCCGACGAGCACGATTTGGCCTCGAACCTGTCACTTACCCCCTCTTCGGACTTTCTGCGCGGGTCGAACAAGCTCCGTGGGTTTTTGTGGTCATGTGGCCATAACAAATGTTCAGTAGTAGTTTGTTCTTCGACTGCAATGACAGTCAATTTCATACAGCGGGTTCCATCCCCAAGAAATTAATTAGCGGGTATATCCTCATAATGTATTATTCAGCGGACATCGCCCCATAGAATTTTTTGTGAACTGTTTTATAAGTGTGTGTTTTGTACTGTAATGTCTATTAAGGGGTTACATCCAGTTGTATGCACGAAAAAACGTGTTTTTTGTGAATTTTTTGTGAAGAGGCCTTTTATTAAAGAAATATATACAATACATATACATATAGCAAATTTAATGTATGTTAAGAATCCGTGATGAGTTTACAAAAATATTGGGTTCCGCTGTTCCTGTAGTAGATCTCCTAGAGGACTTCCACAAAAAGGTGTCTGGCGGTGAGCAAGATATCTCTGATCCAAATTATCTGAAATGAAAAAAACCAAAAGATTTATTTTTAGGATAGATGAATACAGGTAATGATCGTAGGAATAGTCAAAATTTTGATTTTTGACAAAATGGCGGCTTCCCCCCCCAAAAAAATCGTTTTTTTCATGAAAATTTACACTTGAAAGTGGCTGAAAAAATCGATATTATTATCAGAAACCTTATTCCTACGATCATTACCTGATAAAAATATCTAAGAAAATCGTGTCAAAATTTCAAGTCAATCGGTCCAGCCGTTTCGGAGAAATTTTGCTCACCGACTTTGAAAACACCGTTTCGAGATAAACGCGTTTAAAGTTTTGGGAACCATTTAAAGTAAGTTAAGTTTTTTTTTTCCTACTTACATCGAGTCATCTATTCCAGGACCATAAGAGGAACCCTCTGCTTCATCATTTGCTTCTTGTACAGCCAACTGTTGTTGTCTACGTGACATTCTCCCCTCGCGCGTGCTCCCTTGCGCTCGTGCGTCAGAGATCAAGATGCGCTCTGCGTCCTCTTTTTCTACATAGGCATGGGCATTAGGCCCAAGCGATAGTCCCATTGCGTTCATGAAGTATAGAAGAGATGTTTTTCCTTCATTGAACATGCCGGCAGCAAGATAAGCAGCAATTTCAACGATCTTAGAGCCACATGGGATTATTTTTGGAGTTATTTTCCATATCAGCTGATTATAACTTTCATTATTATTTTGCGTGAAACCACCAACGCATCTTTCTAATAATTTTTCATTACTCAGATCTACGTAAATTGGAAGTATAGCTTCAGCAACATCAGGCGGTAAGGGTTGATAATCATGTTTGTAGCTTGATAATGTGTCCAAGGCTCGTGCTTTCTGCCAAGAACACCATGAGTCTTCTCCAGTCGGGCATTTACCATGTTGAGGATTGTCGTCAGTAGAGCAATTATGATAATAAGAAGCCCAAATGGCATTAGACATATTTTCAACAGAATCACAGTGTCTTCTTATTGCTAATCCATAATAGACAGTTAATTTATCGATCATTTTACCAGTCAGTTTACCCTTTCAGGCAAGTACCTTTTTCTGACGTTTCTTCCCATTTTTATCAGTCGTTTCTGTTGTAGTTTTGTTTACACATTCTCTTAGTCGTTTACCCATTCGCTTTTGGACATGACCTATGCATTCTTTTTTCATTACTTCTATGTCACCATAAGGTGCGGCCTTCACCATAAGGAGACGTCTTTACAAATATGCAAATTTCTCCGAAACTAATTGCCGGATCGATATGAAATTTTCAGACAATATTATCAAATATATGTACATTCAAAATATGTAAAAAAAAAAAAAATCGATTTTTTGAAAATTACAACTGGATGTAACCCCTTAAAGAAATAGAAAAAGTATAGCAATCCTATCATATACACACACTAACTATTCTACACCCTCTATCAGATTGGAGAGCAGAATCTATTGGTCACTGGCGGGAATTTGTATTTTTAGTTGGTCCTAGATATAAATTGATTGCTGATTAGGTTTCAGATTACATCACCCAGCAGGTGACACTGCTATAATGCAATTTTCCCTGTTCATGGAAAATGGAAAAGCTATATCTCAGCTTCTGTATCATATAAGTGCGCAAAATTTAGTATGTGAAATGACCATCATGAATAATTTTGCTGATTTATTTTTGATAGGCCTATAGGTGGCACTGTTATAGAGTAATTTTTCTAGTTTATCGGAAATTTATGTCTCACTTTCTATAGTGTATAAATGCACCAAACTTGGTATGTGAAATAGCTATTATGAAAAACTATTTTTTATTTTGGATGTATTATCAGCCGACAGTTGGCGCTTTTTTTACTCGCTTTCTGCAATTTTCCGAATTGCTGTATCTCAGCATCTATTGTACAAAATTGCACCAAACTGCATATATAAAATTTTTGTTGTGAGAATCTTTGTTCATTAAATGTTTGTGCATATTAAACAGAATGATGCGTCGTTATATAGAACGGTGTATAAAAAAATCTGTTAAGGCTACAGCAAACTAGTTTTTATTATTACTATTATTATTATTATGTGTATCTGGTTGTGATGGAACATTATCTTTTTAGTTAAAAAAATAAAGAAGAAAGAAGAAAAAACGGCATTTCTTTTTTAAAATGCAGGTATTTAATAAATAGTGAAATTTTTCATCGATAATACGATCTAAATTTATGCAATTGCCGGAAATTCACTACTATCTTAACAACTATTAAGAATTTTTAACTGGAAAAATCTATTGCAGATTTTATTTGCACTTTTACGTTCTCCTGTGAACAGCTTTAAAAATATTCTGGTTGTATCATGAAGTATATTTTTTATTATTATTATTAAATCATCAATGCATAAAAGGCATTTATTCTATAAATAATTTTAACAAATGCATCTTTATCATTGCTAAATGTTTTGTTAAAAAAAATAAAAAATAAAAATAATAATAATAATAGTAATTTCTTTTATTTCCTTAATGCAATTCAAATTTTATGTAAACTTCCTAATTAAGAATGAAGAACTATGCAAGTCTTGCTTTTTTGCAAAACACGTACCTTTTTTTTTTTTTTTTTTTTTTTTTTAATGAATCATCTTTTTAAAATTTTATTATTATTATTTTTTGACTCCATAAAACATCTATGTCTCCAACTAACACGCATAGACACGCATAAAAGACCTGGCCTAGCACCCCAATGACTGCGCTTTGAAAATTGCACTACAAAAAGAAATGTGCAAAGACTTGTGCTCACTTATACAATGGGTCACTAGGGAGGGAAAAAATTGTGTTCGCCGTTGCCATGGAGATATGACGTCAATGAAAACGGTTTACGCCTATATCCAACTGCTTTTCAAACACTCAGCCTATCTACTCAAATAGGCCTCCGCTGCTTCTCGAGAAGTGGCCTAAATTAATTGAATAATTTAGAAAAGGATGTTCAATTAATGATCAGTAGTTGGGATTATAAAAATAGTTTTGATCATATCAGATATTTTGCAAGGGGAGGGGGGAGAAAAATTGATGTATTAAAGCTTGATTTCAAGAGGTGTCTGCACCATGAAAATTTATTGTTTTATTTTTTAAAGCTTATTATATAATATATTTTTATTACTAACTGAGAAGTGAAGAATTATTTCTCCATCGTAACAATAATTTAAAAATGAATAAATTGATTTTGCATTAAAATTTTAGTAACAGATTATTATTATTGCTTCATCATTTATCATTTCTTACTATTATTATTATTGTTACATACAGGAGAAGTAAAATCTCGATAAAGCAGTACGTTGAATAAGTAAAAAAAAAAAAAAAAAAAAAAAAAAAAAGGATTAAATTTATAAATACAAAATTATGATTGCAAAAAGTTGCAATATAGCGTGAAGGGATTAATTTGTCGCAGTTTATTATTATTATTATTATTCTAAAATATATCTATATCACAGAATTGGTATTTATTGGCTATAATTTTGTATAAATCATACGCACGATGTGATTTTTTTTTTTTTTTTTTTTTTTTTTTTTTTCTAACCTTTAAAAGAAATTAAAAATTAATTATTTGCATGTTGTTTGCATGTTGCAAAATGTTCATTTACAGTTACAAAAATGTTCTAAAATCCCAATTATCAAGCATGAATTAAATTGGGGATAAGTTAACTTTTAATAATAATAATAATAATAATAATAATAATAATAATAATACTGATTTCGGAATTAATTAGCCTGAGAATTACATTTTTTCTTAAATGAAAATAATTAATTTAATTGACTTTATTAATTTAATAGAACTGAATTTATTCACAACAAACTTACTATAACTTAATTCCTCTATTCTTATCTGCAAATCATTTAGTTAGAAGATATTGAATGGAAAGTGAACCAATATTAATTTTAAAGGAAAGCAATGAGAGATTATTAACAAATGAACGATGTAAAAACATTTTTAGACCAGGAGTTTTGGGAAAAAATTTAGATACGCTCATAACCATGGGGATTTATCATCAGGGAAAACCATTCCCACGATTGAGCAAATAAAAGCAAGATTTCGGACGCTGGTTCGCCATTAAATCTAAATAACCAGTAAATTTCCCGATCTTGTTTGCAAAGCAATATTTAGAATTGGGGGAAAAAAAGGGGGGGGGGGAATAGAATTATATTTAAAATAATGAGAAATCATAACCAAATAAGCATTAATTTTCAAAAGCGCTGTTACATGCTTAAAATCAAAGTAAGTTAAAACACGAAATGAGTTGTCAGCAGCAATAACAGAGAAAAATGATTACCGCAAACAACCACAGAGATATGAAATTTAGTCTAACCAACCAGTAGAGTAAGACTGCAATGACTTTTGGTGTAAGATCACTTAGAAATATAAGGTCCATGTGACGAGAAATGTTATTACTTTAGATTGTAGAGATTTGTATTAATTCACTTAAAAAGGTAGTTTTGATGATAATTCATTTTTTTTTTTTTTTTAATCTAATTGATTAGTTTTATTTTTTTTAAACTATTTATTTTTTTTTAATTTTTTAATTAATTTTTTATTCAATCTTAATCACTACTTTAGCTAAGGAAGAGGTAATTTGAAGCATGAATTAACAGTTAATTTGATGGTAAAATTCAGAAAGTTACTAAAGTGTTAATAACTTTAACTAGAATTAAGGCAGTGCTTTTTCAATGAAATTTTATTTAAGTTAATTTTATTAATTAGTGCTCATTAAGTTAATTTTAATTATTAATGCTCGTTAAACTGATTCACAATCATTTAATTCATTCGTAATTTACTTGCTTTACTTTGATGAATTATTTATTTTTTAAATTTGAATAGTTTTAATTTTATTTCTAATTTACATCTTAATGTCATAGCCAACAACACAAAACATAAATGAAAAAAAAAAACTAGTTGGCATAGGTGGACTCTGCTCAGTTCCCCATCATATTTATGTTCTCATAAATTTCTAGTGCGAGACATATTATAATCATGTTAAAAGAAATGAATTTGACCAAAGCTTGATATTATGACAGAATGAAATCCCCGCCTAATAGGCTATCCACCGTTCACTTCGATATATATATCTTATTCTAATCTATTAATTTATTTTATCAGGGTCAATTCCGTTGTTTAGTTTTCATCCTACTATTTCCAATGCAATAATTCTCAAAATTCATATTTATATGAAAAATTTACAATTTCGCTATGTTGATAAAATCGTAAATTACGAATGATTTACGAAATTTTCCTATTAGAATATTTGTATTCAATCATGTTCAAACAAATATCATAAATGTAATTTTGAAGTTGTCTAATGTATTTACGATCCTCAAAATGGAAATTTATGCTCAATTTTGCCTTATTCTGACATGTTAAGTAAATCGTAAATTCCAAATAACTTATGAATTTTTTAAATTGGAAAAATCGTAGTCTATGATATTCATGCCAGTATCCTAAATAATATTTCGAAAGTGGTTTGACATCTTTACGATGAAAATATCCCTCAAGATTGACGTTTATGTGAAATTTTGCTCTATTCAGCCATGTTAAGAAATTCGTAAATTTCCAATAACTTACGAAATCTTTATATTGGAAAATTCATAGTCATTAATAATCATGCCAGTGTCCTAAATAATATTTCAAAAGTAGTCTGACATCTTTACGATGAAAATATCTCTCAAAATTGACGTTTATGTGAAATTTTGCTTTATACTGCCATGTTAAAAAATTCGTAAATTTCCAATAACTTGCGAAATTTCCAAAGTAGCATATTTATAGTTACTGATATTCATTCCGGCATCAAAACTGATATTTTAAAACTGGTCTGACATTTTTACAGTAAAAAGTTTCCATTAAATGCACGTTTAAGTGAATTTTTGTCCTATTCTCCCATGTTAAGAAAATCGTAAATTTCTAATAACTTACGAAGTTTTTAAATTCGAATGTTGCAAATGAATAGGGTTCTTGCCAGCGTCGAAAGTAATACTTTAAAACTGATCTGACCTCTCTGCGATCATTTGTTCGTGAGATATCGTGTTAACGGACTAACACACTAACGGACTGACACACTGACACACTGACACACTAACAGACACCCTGCAGACAGACACCATAGAAATTTTGTCATTTTCGGATTCCTCACACCTGAAAACGTGTAGAAAAGTCAAAAAACCGAGGTCGAAAATTTTCACGATTACCTAAGTTCCCCATACCTATATAGTATGATGGGGAACTAAAAATAATAATAATAATTGAAGGGGGAAAAAGATAAAAATAAACATATAAAATAAAGTTTAAAAGTAGTAAATGCAACAATCCTACCTATTTTTTTTTTTTTATCTCTACATACCATCCAGCCAACCAGCCATACAACTCCCCCCTACCTTTTTAATCAAACATCTGCCCACCCATCTTCCACTTTCTTTTATTGTCTTTTACTATTTTATTTTATTTATTATTTTATTATTTTATTTATTTATTTTTATTTATTTATTTATTTATTTGTAAGATACAGACAAGTATTTTTTTTAAATTATTTTGACAGACACAAAGCTTATATATATATATATATATTGTAATATAACTAATGAAAAACTACTATTGAGTAACACTGATTAAACTTTGATGCATTGCTAAACAAATTTTGTAAAATATGTTAATTACACTGATAGGGTTTTATTAACAAATTCGTGCAGGTAATATAGGTTTAATTTAAAGAAGTCACAAAGTGCAGAAGAACATTTCTTAAGAAAGAGAATTTCAAACTTTTCTTTTTTTAATGAGTACAAAATTTCTTTTCAAAATTACCGATAATTATCGGGTTAATTTTTTCAATTTCAGAGGTAGTTAAAGGAGAGAAATTATTATTATTATTATTATTTCCGCCAAAGTTGCAAATTTATATGTCAACTTGAATCTCTAAGGCAAATAACATCACTGAAATTAAAGGGGGGAAAAATAGGAGAAAGATAGACAGAGTTTTTTTTTTTTTTTTTTTAATTGAGAAAAATCGAATACGTATGTCTAAAGAGAAGTAATAGGGGCAACACATGATTTTATTTTACGGCTTTTGCACTATACATGCTCTTAAAAAAAAAAAAAAAAATCAATTTTTAACTTTAAAACTGGAGGTCATATATTAATCTAAAAGTGGGGTGTAGAACTACTATTAATAAATGCTAAATTTAATATTTCAAGAATTAACCGTAGTTATCGAAAATATCTCTAAAAGGACGGGCCATAGTGACCAAAAAACAGAGTTGCAAAATTGAATGTTGTAAAAGTTCCAAATTTCAACATTCTACGCTTAACTATTTTTGATTTATGAGAAGTACAACATACGCTTCATATTTTGATATCATAATACTTTCTTTACTCACCGAAAATTAAAAGGAAAGCAAGAAATACAAGCTACATAAATCATGTAAGTTAACCATATAATTTACATATACAGGTGTTGGACAAAATAATGGAAACACTTTCGCTTTTTTCCGTTTTGTTGAATATCTTGAAAAATACTTAATGTGTTGTTCTTGAATTTGGGGAATAAGAGAAACATGTCTTTCCCTATATTTTTCAGCAAAGATTTTGTCAAGGAGGCCCTCAGGGAACGGACAACAAATCCAATAAAATAAAAAGTATTTGTGTTTATCCTGTATCTGGAAAAGCATCGATTCCTCTGAAAATTTTAGATATGGTTATAAATGTTATATTTTATACATGTGTAGAGTTTTATGAATATGGATCGAATATTTAAAGGGTTATTAATATTTTATTAAAAAATGCAAAAAAAAAAAAAAAAAAAATTCTCAAGTTTTTACTTTCTAACTCTAAAGGTTTTTCTTCAAATTTCATGACGTTCAGAAAACAAGCCAATATATACTTAAATCATTATATTATAGTCTAAAATAAATATATTTAATATTCAAAGAGATATGGACAGTTGTAGTGAATAATTTATTACTGCGCATGAGCGGACTGTAGCAAAAACACTTTGACATAGTTTAATACTCAAATGTATAGAGCACCTTATAAAAAAAACAAAAACCAGTTGAATATCATAAAATTTCATAAAGATATCGGTGATTAAATGAGCTGTTTTTCAGCTGTTTTCTAAAAAGTTCTTTACGATAAGGGATCATTCACGAATTAAAATTTGTATCAGGGAAAAAAAATTATTCTTTTTAAACAATTCATTTTTCTTTTTTTTTTTTAATACGTATATAGTACGTACCTATAAGAAAAAAAAGAAAAATGAATCACAAATATTGTATTAATTTTCATTGTGTAACATAGTTTTTTCTGATACAAATTTTCATTTGTGAATGATCCTTACCATAAAGATTGTTTTAGAAAACAGCTGGAAAGCAACTGATTTAATCACCGATATCTCTATGAATTTTCATGACATTCTACTGGATATTTTTTATAAGGGGCTCTAGACAGTTGAGTATTAAACTATGTCACATGCGCAGTAACAAATTATATTATTTACTACAATTGTCCATATCTCTTTGAATATTAAATATATTTGTTTTAAACTGCAGTATAATGATTTAGGCATATGTTGTTATGTTTTCTGAAAGTTTCATGAAATTTGGAGAAAAATCTTTTGAATATTAAAGTAAAAATTTGCGAAAAATTTTTGCATTTTTTAATAAAATATTAAAAACTTTTTTAAATATTCGAGCTATTCTCATTTCAATGTATTTGTTGTTCGTCCCCTAAGGGCCATTTTGACAAAATATTTACTGAAAAATATGAGGAAGCACATGTTTTCCTTATTCCCAAAATTCAAGAACAACACATTAAAGATTTTACAAGATAGTCTATAAAACGTAAAATAGCGAAAATGTTAAACATCAGGAGAGCTCTTCAGTGCAGGGTAGAAAAAGTAAGACGTTTCAAGAGCTGCTAGTGATTACAAAAAGCAGCTTAACATTCTACATTATATCAAGTGAAAAGAATAACCAGTAATTAGGCCAACTGAAATTTTTATAAATGGAAAATAGAAATGCATAATAAATATTCATATTAATTATCCCGAATTCACAACTAGCCCTAGGCCCATTTTGGTTTAATCGGGCTCTGCTAAGATCTGTTCAATTAATACTTTTCGTTTTTAAAATTTATTTGTAAGTATTCCTCATGATGACATTATTGGAATTTGTGATGAGATTTATGACGATTTTTGTTTGGTTTCAAACCGGGTTAAGATATATTCGATTAATTAAGTTAAGTTTTGTATTTCTGAGAATATTTTATGATATATAGTGGTAGTAATCATTTTTACAAATTATTGGCAATCCAATAGGTGCTTGTATTTGAACACTTTTGCTATTGTAATTTCCGGGGTATAATCCGCTTACAAGATAAGTACGAGTAATTTTTCCACCAGAAATTTTATTTAACAGAAAAACCTATATATTTTACCAAAGAAACAGCTCGAACAAATATAACTTTATCTGTCTAATAAAATTTCTGGTGAAAACTGACTTATCCATCTTGCGTATTATACACCGGAAATTACGGTAATGTATTTTTATATTTCTATAAAGTAAAACTTTAGTTAGTTCTGATATAAAAAAATTTCAATATATTGATGAGGTAACGCTTTTCATTTGTTGTAATTTAATGGAAGTTTTAAGTAATATTTAAACAAAAGCAGGGTTTTCAGCAGTCACTCATTTTGAATACTACTTTTATATAAAACAATCTTTGTATTATTCTTTCCAAGATATGTACTACAAACGATTAATGAAAATTACTATATAAAAAAAGTGGTATTCAAAATAGTTGTTGCTGAGAACCTTGAACTAAAGGTTTAATTTTTAAGTGCACCAGAAGTGAAGGCTTAGTATATGTTTTAATTTTTAAAATAAAATTAGTTAATGCATCTAGAATGATAAAAAGTTGTATTTTGATTTTAAGCTTATTAGTTTATCTAACTGATTATCATGTACTAGATCTAAAATTTGGAAAATGTACTGCATTCGCAAATTTCTAGAATTAAAAGAATTTTCAATAATTGTGATAGTTTTAATGAGGCATTTCGCAATTATATTCAAACTTTGAATTTTAACGATTACTTTTCTTTTTATAATTAGAATAATTTGTTCAAGATACGAATTAACATTAAGAAGTTAATAATAATAAAAGAGCTAGACATGATAGAAAACTGATTCATCAAACTAAACAATAATAACAATAATAATAATAATAATAATAACAATAAATTATACCTTTGACAGAATTTAATTTAGTGCGACAGGATTAATTTATATATTACAACCTTGTAACTAAAAAATACATACCCAGAAGAAATAGTCAACAAATATTTAGAAGCCATAATCCAGGCTTGTCCTGGAGGCCTCGACAACAAATATTCAGTAACCATAATCTATTACATATTCTCAAGTTATCGCCAACAAATATTCAAAAGCTATAATTAATACATATTTAGAAAGATATCGCCAACTCATAGTAAGAAGTCATCATGAATATGTACTCCAAAGATATCGCCAACAAATATTCAGAAGCCATCATCAATATATATTCGGAAGATATTGCCAACGAATATGCAAAAGCCATTATCAATATATCTACAGGAGATATCGCCAACAATATCCAGAAACCATCATCAATATATATTTGGAAGATAGAGCCAACAAACATTCAGAAGCCATTCAATTAATGAATATTAATGGTCTCGGATACCAAGATCGGTAATTGGTTTCTACACGTGATCGAGGAAGAATCTCTAGCTTAGGAGTAGATTTTTAAAAATGTAAAAGTTTTTACGGATTTGACAAAATATTTTAAGATATTTTAAGTAGTTTGGAGTATAAGATTGATTTTTTATGTCAACTATGTGCAAATTGTCAGAGCCAGGAAACGAACCTGGGCCGTCCGCTTAACGTGTGGATGCAAGAGTATCCGCACGTTAAGCGGAGGGTCTGGGTTCAATTCCTGGCTCTGGAATCTTTCACGCAGTTAGTATAAAAAAATAAATAAATAAAAAACCTTATACTTAAAACGAATTTTCCCGGTTGATGCGTTTATCAATAAAAATTTCCAAATATTTTAAGATAGTTTAAGAAATTAAATGGAAAAATTGGGTATTGGCAGGGATCCTGGCATATTGGAAGTGGAACACCACAAAATGGTAAAAACGCAAAATCGCTGCCTGAAAGAAATAGTCCTGTCGTACTAATAAAGAAAATCATTGAGGCAAATAATATTTAAAAACTATGTGATCCTGCGAGATTGAAAATAGATATACAATGCAGAAAGTGAAATTCATATAAATAAGAAACTCAATATTTAGAAGAAAAATACAAGACTATTGCGCATCAGCAGATAATCAAGTCATATATTTATAAACTTAAATTTAGGAAAAAGAAACAGACAAATAAGGGCATCTAAAGTTATTGAATGCAAAACTTTCCTTTAAATAAGGTGAAATAAGATTTTTTAAAAAAAGTTCTAAATAATCCGCTCAAACATATATACATATGCACACATACATACATACACACACACACACACACATATATATATATATCATATTTCATCACGATAGCGTGAAGAAACCAGGAAAGAGATCATGCTAAAAATTTTAAATATAACCATAACAACTAAAGTTTTGCTGTTTTGGGAGTAAGGCCGATTGACTACTCTAGGGCCCTAGGCCTGAGGGGGAGTGCCTTCCGTGGAGGTCTTTATAAGGGGTCTTAGCCTGTATTTACGCAAGTTTCAACAACTAAAGATTTTATACATATTGAAAAAAAAAAAAATGCATAATTTAACCACATTTCTTCACCAACTTAAAGTTGGTAATAGAATAAAAAATCATGAAATAACTGCGAAACTCCTGCCCTCCAAAATAAATAAATAATTAATAAAAAAAAAAAAACAGCCATAATGATATTAAAGGGTACTTATGACTGTTCGGATGATTAAAGTAATATATACGTGTATATATACACATATTATATTACTTTATTTATTTATTTATTTTCTATATTTTTTTATACTTTAATGTAATTTAAAATCTTTCCGGAATTTTTTTTTTTTTTTTTTTTTTTTTTTTTTTTAATACAAAAACTTGAGTATCGGGAAATCAGTGATTCATCGGATAACAGTGTTTAAGTTAGAGTTTTATAGAATAAATAAGAGATATACTGTTTTTCCCAAGCTTTGCCTAAAAAATTGGAAAATGTGCCGTAATTCATTCATTATACACACTGTGATATTTTTTTTCATCGCTTTTTCTTGTAATAATTTGTATAAGAATTATTACTGAAGTGAGATTTTTTTAAATGTATTTTTCGATCAAATAACTAGAGATTTGTTTTCCTGATCGTTGAAGATTTCCACAGTTTATTAGATTTTTCTTAATTACATCACAGAAGGTTAAAAAATTAGCTTATATTTACCTTCATAAATAAGTTATTTACACTGAGAAAAAAAACACCGCCTTCATCTAGAATTAATAAGTGGTCATTTTCTAAATCCCTTAACTAGAAATATAGATTTCCGAGCTATGCGCATAAGGCACGCCAATAAACTGAATAGTCGAGATGATCCAGAATTTCTAGTGTACACATTTCTAGATGGTGAAACAATATTCTGAATATTCTGAATCTTTTGTATTGCGAGAAATTCTCGCTTGATTTTTGAGAACTGGGTAATAAACCAAGATTATAGTTGCTGAAACCCGCCTCTTGTAGTCTCATTTATTTGCAGAAATTTTTAAATAACTTTGCCCTTGATAATATAGGCAAACGCTCTAGAATTGTTATAGAGGTTTCTAGAACTCGCTTTCAAAGGGGACTAGAATTTATAAGGATGACATGGAACTATTTACTCTAGAGCCACAATTTAGATTTTAGATGTCAGTTACAGAATTTTTGCTCGGTGTATATATTGCTTTTAAGCATGAATAGAAATTTAAAAATAGGTTGGCATTGTGCTTATCTAAATCTTTCTTTCTTCGCTGATGTTTTCTCAGGCGGATGCTAATTATACCTTAATGAGGTTCAACGGTATTATATTTATGATGCTAAAGCTAATTTTATCATAATGGTAATATTCTCTGTTCTTAATGCTTCACCTTTAATGCAACTCAGAATTATGCAAATGGAAACGCTTTTTCAGAAAAAATAGTTTTCGTTCGTTTAAAGAAAAATAACTTATAATTTAAACTTTATATTTAAAGCAATAATCATATAGTGTACAATTACTTACATCAGTCTACATTTACACAAACTTACGTATCTTCTTTTAAATATTTAATCTTTAAAATACCAGAAAAGAAAAAAAAATATTTTTACATAAAATTTACTTAACCCTTTGACAGTCTTTATTTAATTTCCCTCCTCTGGCAGTTTTGTCAAATTTAGGGACTTTTTTATTCAATAGCCATCACTAAATTATAACTGTAACGGTTGCCTAATCACTTCGACAGTTATGTTCATTATGTCTATCAAATATCACTCCTCAAAATTATTGGATGTAGTTGAATAAAAGAGTCCCTAAATTTGGCAACACTGTTTAGAGCGCTTTAGAGTGTCAGGGTCGGCAAAGGGTTAAACTTTTTTTCAAAAATTTTCAAGTCATGATTTCCCAGGCCGTAATAAAAAGTGGATGTTAAACGTCTCATCAAATTCTTCGACCAACTGATCGTTTTTGCCATTTATGGATTATGGTATGAGACGTTTGCACCGTAAAATTCTGCAGTAATTCAGTATTTGAGTAACGTGATGTAAGATTTGTAAACATTTATACAAATTTTATGTAAAATTTGTAAAATTTGAAATGTTAGCCTAAAACCGATGGCTAGACAATATAAAAAGTCTATTTAATTATAAAATCAATGCATTATTACTTTCTTCTGATTAAGAAAACTTTCAGTATTTAAATCACATCAAAGTAATATAAAAAATTACTAAATAAAAATTTGAAATTTTAAAATATCGGTAAAATTGTAACTTATATAGCTAGATAAGAAAATTTTATCATTTATGTAGATGCGAATATGAAATAGTACCTTCATGTTTTGCAGAAATGAGTAAAAAAGAAATATGCCGGATTGATCCGAACAGCGTCTGAGAAAATTGATGCAATTTCAAATAACAGTATAATGCAGCGAAAATTGGTGTTAAATGACGAAGAATAAAAACTATATAAGGTAACACTATAGATCGCAATAAAGCCCAAGAATGACTTTGTACTAGTATTTATGCTAGAATTTAAATTAGTATGTTGTGTCCATTACAAAACTTTCTTCTATATTTTCGTTTACAAATTCACTCAGTACAAAAAAAATTATAAAAATTGATATCCATGATGAATGCGGATAACTTTTTTTTTCTCATAGAAGTATAACACTAAATATCTAAAAGGAAGTCGACTTTATGTTCCTACTAATTTAAAAAAAAAAAAAAAAAAAAAAAAAAAAAAAAAAAAAACATTATTATTATTATTTTTTTTTTTAGGAAAAAAATTATAACTTTGTATTAGATTATCACAGATGAGTGGTTCAGCCATTCATTTTAAAGACATTGGTGAGTTCTTTTGAAGGAAACTCATATTGAAAATCCCCACCCCCTTGGGGGAATCTTTCCTCTCGGAAGAGGTGGGGGGAGGGGGGAGAAAATTGTTCCTACGCGACCAATTTTTTTTTTTTTTTTTTTTTTTTTATAGTTGCCTATTTCTATAAATATTTCTTTTTTATTTCATAATTGTTATTTAAGAAAATATTCGAATTGTGTATATTTAAAAGAAATTTTGTCCTATACCGCCACGTTAAATATTTAGAAAAGGCGGGAAGGCAACGCCACCTGTTGGATGAGTTTCACCAAAAGGTGATAGCATTAATTTATGTCAAGGTGCAACTACAATTTGCATGAAATTCTGCGTGGTAGTTGCTGATATACAGTTGCTACAAAATTTTTGTAACACACACAAACAGACGGACATTTTAAAAATGTAGTCAGATCGTATTCTAGACCTCTCGAGACGTTTAAATGCATTAAAAACTTGAAGTCGAAAATTTCTTACGAAACCAATACTTTCTTTAATTAAATACAGAAGAAAGTAATAATTACTTTATCTAAATAATCATTTTATTTAAAGAGAGAATTTTCTCATTTTTCATTTCAATCTTGATAATAACACCGGTTGTGTTCAAACGTGTTACTTATGACACTTGAAAGGCTTTATTATTTATTATGGATAATGAATTTATTATAATTAGTAATTTCATGGGTGGAAATCTGGGGCAGAAACTCCTGCCGGTATTTATGAAACAAAATTTTATTCTTGTTAAACCAGTGATTTCATAAGTAGAGAAAAAATTTAACAAATGCCAGTATGAATTCTACAAATATTTACGAGAATTTTATATTAGTGTTAAAGATGATTACAATTGAAAGCAAATTTTATTTCAATTAATAATAAGTTTTAAATAGCTTGTTTTATACCTGCATTTGTTTATGAGTGGGGAAAAAAAAAATCTGGACTCTAGACATTTAAAACAACCATGTAACAAGTTCCCTGGCTCACTTATTCTATTCGACTGTACATCTCTCTTCGATGTTACACAGAAAGAAAAAAAATCGTTCGAGTAAAGAGTTTTAAAATATCAAAAGCTATTTGTAAATGTCGTATTAAATCCACTCCCCTTTTTTATAAAGCACAAAAAGTAAATTTATTTTCATTCCAAAGAAAAGTCTCTATGCTGCGGGTCATGCCTTTGAATATCATATTTCCTTTTGATAAAAGCTGTTTTCTAGAATAACATAAAAATACATTGAATGAGTATACATAAATCTGTAAAATGTATTATTTATATATGAAATTAATATAGCATCAAATGAAAATATTTAGCCTAGGTATTGACGCGATATATATTGAATATTGACATGAATAAATATTGAATATAAATATTGAATATCGTGTCAATATTGAATATTGACACGATAAATATTCAGCGTAGATCTGAGATAATGTAATTTGATTTAATTTCAAACTGAAGCCAAGCAATTGAAAGGTGAGCATTTTACAGTAATTTAGAGCTTAATTCAGTTTAGTTAAATTTTCAAATAAATAAGGGAAGGGGGAGTATATGGACTCTAACACATTTTTTTTTCTTTTTAACAAATATGAAGAAAGTAACATTGAATAATAATAAAGATAAAATAATATGGAAAGGAAGTATATATTCCTTGCACAATTATAAATGTTAGTTAAATCCCCGCTAAATTTAATAAAATATCTATATTTTAGATATGTTATTCCTGTAAAGTTCACTACTTCATTTCTTTTGAAAACTGCTAAACTAGTTTCAAAAATGGCTATTAGAAACAGATTATAAATATGTAAAGAGAAACAAATAGTATTCTTTTATTTTCGAGAAATTTTTGGTTTGAAACATCTATTAGTTAACATTATTACAGTCATTTGCAAAAGTTTAAGATCAGTAGCCAATTTTCAGTTTTACACATTGCATCATTTGCGCAGATTATTGCGCCATCTCATGTGCTGATTGCATCAGACGCATGCTACTGCTATAAATAAAGGTGTCCGGCACGTTTATCGCCGGTTGTTCATTGGATTTTGTCGTAGACAGTGTTGTTCTGTGATTATTCTATGGGTAAAAAAACCTTCACTTACTGTTACAAAAAGGTCAGAAATATTGACCCTGCATAAAATTAGATTTTCTGAACGTTAAATAAGTTCGAGGGTAAATATAAGAAAGACAACTGTGTATCAAGCTATTAGTAAATTTAAAATTTCGGGAAAATTTGTGGACCTTAAGAGTCGTTTCTTTTTTATACTTCGAGTAAGTCGAGGTTTCCAAGAAGGTTTATGGGATGATAAACCAAAATCTTTGTCCAAACGTCTTAAAATAGTACTCAAACAGACGTTGGTGCTTTTTGCAGCCTAAAAATGTCTAATCCCATTGCAGGAGGTTCTTGTATCTCATCTCGTACGACCATCCTTATCACATGATCATCACATGCACTCGTTTTTCTAGAGCGACCACTTCTCTTAAGGTCTAAAAATTTTCCCGAAATTTTAAATTTACTAATAACATTATGCACAGTTGTCTTGCTCACATTTACCCTCGAACATTTATTTGACGTTCAGAAAATCCAATTTTATGCAAGGCCAATATTTCTGACCTTTTTGTAACAGTAAGTGAAGGTTTTTTTTACCCATTACAATAATTACACAACAGCACTGTCTACGACAAAAACCAATAAGCAATTGGCGACAAACGTGCCGGCCACCTTTATTTATAGCAGTAGAATGCGTCTGAGGCAATCAGCACATGAGATGACGCAATAATCTGCGCAAATGATGCGATGTGTTAAAATACTGAATATCGGCTTCTGGTCAAACTTTTGCAAATGACTTTAAATTCAAATAATATTTAATTTAATAAATAAAATTCTTTATGAGTAAACATTATACACTACAAAAACTTGCAAAAGATGTTTTAAGTCAATACATCTAAAGCCTTCATTAATTGAAAATGTTAGACACGTGTGTGTCTTCAAACCAGTACAGAAGGAACAAGTGTTTAAAAATCCATTAAACCAAGGAAAAATCTTTAAAAAACTGGTGCATAATTTTTTTAACGATGCAAATGTTTAGTTTCGCTGCGAAACCAAGGAACGTTAAAAGGTTAAAAAGTTTATATAAAGGACATCCCATTAAAAGTCTCACCCGTGAAAAGATTTTTAGAATTAATTTCAGAAAAGTAAATAATAGAAGAGTTTTGCTATTGCTAGTCTAGCAGAGTTGCCAAGTTTCTTAATTTATTCCGAATTTAATTTTCTAAAGTTAATTTCTTTAATTTTTTGACTGGTGTGATGTTTTAGAGGATTACTCATACTTTTCAACCCTTTGCGGACGAGTGTCGGTAAATAACCGCCGAAGGCTTTTTTGAAGCCGCCTTTAGGTATTCACTTTAAACAATATATTATTATTACAAAAAAAAAAAAAAATGCATATTCGTATTTACCTTCTTAAATATCATTGGCGCATATGTATGACAGTGGCATTTATTGCATTGATTTCTGAGAATAAAATTTAATTTCTTAATGTCGAACCCTTTAAATTCTTTTTTAAATAGAGTGACGTTTCAGAAGAAAATTAAAAGGTTTACTGTTCAAAATAGGATAATCTGCTGACCTAAAATCCTGCAGTAATTTAACCTAAAAGGGTTAAATAACTACACACTAAAATCTTTAATTTATGATCAAGTAATTATTATGAAATCATTAAAAAGAAATAAATAAAAGAATATATTGGGGAAGAAAAAATGTGTTCTCCCTACCACCCTACCTTTAATACCACATCGTGTAACTGCAATGTTATTATGCAAAATTGTGAATTTAAGTCTAAGACATTTATAAAATATGAGAAATTATGAAATACTTTAACGAAAATTTGCTGAATTTAATTTATGTAAAATATTATCCTTTAAATTTCATGAATTAAAAAAAGAAAATTGTTAAAATAGGGATAATACAAGAGTTAAATACATATACAGAAAAAAAAGAAGTCATTTGATTTGAAAAAAAAATTCAAAATATCAAGAAAGTGGAAATTTTTTGTGATTTTTTTCCTTTACAATACAGAGAATCATACTTTAATTCCTACACCAACAATTCTAATTATGAATCAGTATAATTAGAATTAATATATAATCGTACTGAAATGTGCAAAAATTTTTCAAATTTAATGCATTATCAGCTTCCTTATATTTTTCTTTCGGTTATGAAAAGTGTATTTTTGTAATATGCGGAACTGCATCATACTCTCGCATAAAAAATAAAGTGCAAAACGATTTCCCGTTTTTCCCGTAACAGTAATTAGAGGTAGCTGGAAACTCTGAAATGCTTTTTTTCATTTTCTAACAAATGCAGCATGATAAATTTATCACTGTCTTTATATTTTTTATTAATTTAATCAAAATAGAAAGAAAATTAGTTATACTTATTACAATATGATACTTATTATTTTTTTTTTCTAAATTTTATGTAGCACCTTTGACGCATAGTAGAAGATTTGTTTTCCAAATAATGGGATAATCTACGTCTTATTTTATTAGTCGCATTCAACTTTTCTAAATAAAACCCATTTATTCATTTTAGTCGATAGAGTAAAAATCAATTATAAATTTTAAAGTTTTGGTCATTTAAGAAAATCATTTCTGAATAAATTTAAAATAAATTAGAAAAAAAAAAAAAGATGCTTAAGTTAATTTTTGGGTTGTCTAAATTTCTATAGCTTTTTAAATGATAACAATTTATATTTAAATAAGTAGTACATATACAGAGCCGATCACTTTTATTTATAATATACTTATATATGTGAGTGTGTGTATGTATACGGGATGTAACAGAACTCTTGTCTTGTAACATACATTAGGAGTTTATAGATGAGCATTTGTGGTGCACAAATTACAATAGAAACTCTGTCCTATCTCCAAACATTCGTAAGTTACTCCAGGTAGAATGAAAAATTCTAAATCTTAAAAATTTCTGAATTTCTGAAGTTTCTATAAACGATACACAAAAAATAAGCAAATATTTAATAATAATAATAATAATAATAATAATAACTTTTATAACATGACACCTTTTTCAATAGAAATTCAAGATTTAATAGAGAGTTGCACGCGCTGAAATGTGAAAAATTCAAAATCAAATGGTCATCAAAACATTTAGCTAAACGGGAAACAACTCTAAATAATAATCAAAATGATTAAAATAAACCAAAATAATCAATAATGAACAATGAATAATATTAATAATAAATAATTTTATGATAAAAAATAAAATAAATATTATTATAAAAATGACAAATGGTTTATGAATTGATCGAGAGAAGTAAATCTAAAATGGTTCGGTTTTTTGATTGCATTATTGTTGGGTCTCACCATGTGCATGAGTAGTCAAAAACGCGAAACTTCATGCATAACAGTTATCTAATAGAAAAGTTGTCATTCATTTTTGTTTGTTAAGTGAATTTTTCATTTATTTAATTTTTTTAAAACGTCTTGAAACTACTTAAAAGAAAGAAATTTAGTAAAAATCCATATGATATTGATGCACTAAAATATTTTTAATATTTAATTTTTTTCATTCTAGGATGGAGATTTTTGTGAACTGGAGTACGGTCTAAAATCTGTGTTATACAAAAAAGTATAAGGCATGCAGTTGATCAGTTGTTGGTGACGTTACCAAAGGTTGTTACTGATGGTTTTAGAGTATGAAGCAGATACCTAAAAAACGGATTGTTAGTTCACGGATGGAGCCATTTTAACTATATATATTATACACATATTATAATATTATGCATATGTATTATAAGGTACCTTTAATAAATAACCAGCCATGAGCATCTGTGAGAAGAACAGTTCTTTTTATTCAAAGATATTGACCCTGGAGTTTCAAGCCTTTATCTCACTGTAAAAATAGGCGGGATATTCTCTTCTCACAGAAAGTCTTCGTTTGCTGTAGGAACCAATTTCGAACATCATCCTGCACTTCATCGTCCGTCTGAAATCTTCTTCCAATTAAATGTTTTTTGAGTTCTCAAAACACATGAAAATTGCAGCGAGATAGGTCAAGACTGTTTACGACCCCCCCCCCCCCCCCGAAATTTCACCAGCCGATCTTTGATGGCCGATCTGTGTGGGAGCGGGTGTTACCGTGTAGGAGAATAACACCACTAGACAGTTTGCCAGGAATTTTTGATTTGATTGATGATTCGATTTGTGAATTGATGAGTGTCGCTTAATGTTGAACAGTGTTCATTGTGACGCCTTTTGGCAGGAACTCGATGAGTAGTGATCCATGTCGATTGAAAAAAATGGTAACATGACTTTGTCCGCACTGCGCTTTTATTTTCTGTGGCGGTGATGATCCATATTAGACCTTGGCGTTCTGATTTCGATTCATAATGTTGGCACCAGGTTATCACCCCCCGTAACAATTTTCGACAAGAAATTCACATTTTTTTTTTCCACATAACATTGCAGAAATTCCATGCAAAAGATATTTTGTGTTGCTTCCAAATGATGATCCCATTTCGCACAGATTTTTCGGTACTGCAGCGTGTTCTTGATAATGCCATGAACTGCAACAACATTCAAGTTAATATTTTCCGCTATGTTGTAAACACTTCGACGTCTATCTTGACCAACCATCTCCTTCACTATAGCGACAAAGGCATCACTCACTCACTTTGGAACCAGTGTTGCCAGATTGCGCGACTTTTTCATTTAATAGTCACCAATAATTTTGAGAAATGATGTGTGATTTACATTATAGACGATTAATCGCCGATTATGTGCATTAAATATCACTTCTTGAAATTATTGGTGACTGTTGAATAAAAAAGTCGCGCAGTCTGGCAACATTGTTTGGATCGCCGGGACTTTCGTCATCTCCTAGAGATACTCGGCTTACAAGAAAACACTTGCACCACAGCTCCGTTCTGGAAAGAGACAAGCATTGCTCACAGTAAACAATAAACACTCTCTTCAGTGGAGAAGCAAAAGTATTTGACATAATTTTTGTCTTACTTACAGAAGTTTATTTTCAATCCGACAAGCTCTCTTTCTTTGTTTAATTTTTGAACCGTTTCTTGTAAATTCTCAAATGAGGAAGCAAGTAGTACAATGCCATACGCAAAGTTCAAATGATTTATAAATTCTTCATCAACTTTTATGCCTTTCTCTTTAGTTTAGTAAAAACTTCTTGAAATACTGCGTTGAACAGTTTAGGCGAAATTGTGTCACCTTGTCTTACAATCTTTTTGATTTTGAATGCACTACTCGTTTTATGGAATTTTAATTTGGCTATTGCTTCTTTATAAAATTATCCAATAAGGTGAATATATCCTGAAATAATATTAGTATTCCTTAATGCATCCATAACTGCTAGTGATGATACAGAGTCAAAAGCTTTTTCATAGTCCACAAAAGCCGTACAGAGAAGGAGTTCGTATTCATTATTAGTAAGACAGGACTATTTCTTTCAACTGCCAAACACACTGCCATTTTGCGTCGTTACCAATTTATAGTGTTCCACTTCGAAAATGCCTGCTACAATATCTAAACCATTTAATTTCTATCTTAAAATATTTTGTGAAATCCGTAAAAACTTTTACATATGCATTTTTTTACTTTCTCTTACCCATAAGGTAGAGAAAGTATTGTTTTTGGGTCAAATTTTCGAAAGCGAGATTTTGTTATATTTACACGTTTTGAGGTCCCCTGAATACGAAAATCATGTTTTTAGCAAATGGTCTGTGTGTATGTCTGTGTGTCTGTGTGTGTGTCTGTGTGTCTGTCTGTTATCAGCATATCTCAAAAACAAATTATGGCAGAAAGTTCAAACTTGGTATTCTAAATGTGTATCATATAGGGTGCTACAGTAAGCTTTTCGTTAAGATCAAGCAAATGGTTCGTGTACAGGGACAATCAAGAGAATTCTAATACATTACGTCTATGGGGGAAATTGCAGGAAAATAGAGTTTAACGTCTATAGACTGCACTAAACCAAATGAAACAAATATATATTTTTTGTAATAGAGACAGTTAACTGGGAAAAAATTTTTGTGTATGTAGGAGCCTCGCCTCCCCCCTGGGGGGGAAGTCCCCTCTCGAGGGGAGTAAATTTTCATGATGGGTATCTTTCAAAAGAGCTCGCCAATACCTTTAAAACGAATGGTTGAACCATCGATCTGCGATAATTTAAAACAAAGTTATCGATTTTTTTTTACTTTTAAGGGAAAAAAAAAACTTCGAAAAAAAAATCGTACTTTTTTTTTTTTTTTTTAAATATTGAGAATAAAATGGACTTTTTTGGATATTTGGTGTTATATTACTTCTCTAATATGAAAATCGTCTGCCTTATCATAAAATATAATTTTTTTAAATAATAATTTTAATAAATTATTTTTTAAAAAGAGAAATATTTTTTAATAACCAAATTAAATTCTATATAAATGTAGGTGCATTAATGAAACGGGGGGTTGAGGGGGGCGGTAGCTAATTATCACAGAACTAATTATCATATAAAACTCTTCAGAAGCCTAATATGAATTGTTTAACATAACAGTACTCGTTATCTTACCTATTAATCTGCAACCTGTATTTATAGTATTAAATTTCAGGGTAAGAGAAAGTCGTGTGAGTGACACACCAGATTATTTTTTTTTTCACTTCCCATCGGTGAGGATCAAACTCACAATCTTCGGGTTCGTAGTTGTGTATTCTGACCACAGAGCCAACGGGTCTTTGCTGAATATTTCCTAATTATTTAGACTATTGTTTTCAGATATTTTTAGACTAAAACTGTGAAATTTATTTAAAGTGTGTGTTATTTTCCGATTTATAAAGTGAGTATATTGATATTAATTATGTTTTTGAGAAATTAATGGATTAATATTAATTAATTGGTGATGAATTTTGAGTATAATTTAAATATCGAATAATTGGCTTATAGTTTTTTTTTTACATTATGTTTTGTTCTGTAGAAATTGAAACTGTTAATTATTAATAATAAATATGAAATTGTTATTAAGATTATTTTACTAATTAAAATATTTAGTAAATGAGTATTGAGGAATTAGGGGAAGATACTATATAATTAATGTATTCAAATTTTATTAATTTATTTGCAATTAAAAATTAATACATTATTTGAATATATTTTTAAGAATATTACTGAGCGTCTTCTATTATTATTATTATTATTATTATTATTTTATTTATTTATTATTATTTTATTTTATGTATTTATTTTGAAAGGGTGTTAAAATAAAAATATTTTCTTTCAATAATTTCTCTAAACTAATAGCTGCAACATGTGAAGGTACGGATTGGAGATTAGGCCTATGTTCTGGTCAGTTTCTCCAAGCTATAAATAATGGAATTGGAGGATGACCTCCGCGTTAACAACACAGACTATTATGCAATATATATAGAAATGTGTATAGATAATGTTAATACTGATAAAAGAATTTTTTTGTTTCTGATAAAATGTTATATAAAAATAATATTCCGTTTACTTCCATGTCTCAAAACTTGCAGATAAATTAGGTATGTTAATTTATCACTGTTTCTATTTTATACATATCATGAACGAATGCTTTCCATTATTCCGGATTAGCTTATTTAAAGTGATAAATCAAGCACTATTTTTGGTGGTAAAAACAACCCAACAGCACTTTTTCAGAGTTTTTTTTTTTTTTTTTTTTTTTTTTTTTTTCTCTGACAAGTGAAGCTTGGTTTCTATAGATATATAATCGATTCTTTTGTTGCATGCAGAGAAACAATTACCATGTATTTAGTACTACTCCCACTGTTACTTTTTCAGGTAATGTATGCTTAAAGAAACACGAGTCTGCTCTTTTTTATCTTGGTGATCAATACTCTTATGTCTTTGCTGTTGCCATTCGCCACTTAACAGCTAATTAACATTATAAAGAAAAATATACCCAAATTAATCCACATTATCTGTAAAATTTAAAATAAAACTCATTATAAATGCATCTTTCACATTATGTTAATGAATAATATAATATAAAATTTTTAATAATGCATAATGTAATATTAAAAAAAAAACTTTGTTGTTGCTATTATTATTATTATATGGAAACCTGAATTTCCTGCAATATATATATATACTAATATAAAATGGTCACAAAAGGTATCTTTTTTTTTTTTTTTTTTTTTTTTAATCGAATGTTTGCTGAATAAATAATTTTTAAATGGCTTACTTCGCCTTTTTCTTTATATTAATTCGTGTTAATTAATACTTTTTTGTTTGAATTTTCTGTAACTTTACACATTACTTATTTTTAGACTTAAAAATCCATTTATCATATAATATTTTCTTAATCATAATAAGAAATCTGTTAAATTTGTATAGAAACATTTATTTTGCCACTTAATTTAATCATTTTTTCTGTATATTTCTAACAGAATAAACATTTGTATTCTTTCTTGAAAATATTGCAACATTAATCGGTCAGAATTCATCTTAATATGATAACACTACAAAACATGAGGACCCAACAGCTTAAAAAATAAAATGAAATTTGTCTTCAGCTACAAACTTGCACAATAGTTAGAGAAGCTGTACCGATGTGTGACTCGTTACTTCCCAAAGAAAAACAAATATGTAACTTTTGTGAAACTTATTGAATTTAGTTTTATTTATAACTGAAAGACGAAGTCTAAAATCGAATCTAAACAGGGCTTGACATTTTACATATTTTCATACTCTTTCAATACCTTTATTCATTTAATAAAGTTCTTATTTTGATTTATATGACAAGTATTGATGTATGTTGCACATTTTAAAAACGTTTGTTGTATTAAGTGATGGAAAAGTTGAATTTCCCACAATAAAAGAGTACTTAAAGAAGAATGCTAATTCCTATTATAAAATTATGCGCTCTTTGTTAAGCTGTGACTATACTTTGTCTAGAATTTTGCCGATTAATCGAATTTTACTGCGCGTAAAGTTACAGTGGGTGTTTAAATTATTAGATTGCTTTTTTTTTTTTGGACATTTTTTCGATTATTTAAATAATACTACACGAAATAACCTGTATCTTCACACATGCAACGAACATTTAAAAACTCATTGTTTCCACTATAGATTTAGTCCAGAGCTTAATTAGGGGACCAACCCCAAATTGAAGGCGATCAAAAATACTTTGGATCACCCTGTATCCTAAAAAGCTACAATGGCTTGTAACTTTAATACATTATTGCACATACTATGTACAATGTTTGTATGTTTTGGTGCAGGAATTGCGCAATTATTTAGGCGAATATATATATATATATATATATATATATTTTTTTTTTTTTTTTTTTTTTTTTTTCAAAAGTTACTAATTTTTTTACACTTTTTTTGCTTGTAACTAGAACAGATTTCCATAAAATTTTACAAAACTTGCAGAAAAATAGATAAAACATTAGAGAAATTTTATTTTGAAATATGAAATTTACACGTATAATATTCATTGAGATATAAGCATATTTTTAGCAAATATTATTTTACTGCGCATGAGTGAAAGATAGAACAATATTTATTGCATAGGTTGAAAGCTACATATATTGAACAACTTTTATCAAAAGCTCATTGAAATAGAGTAAAAATTAAGCAAATTATCGGCAAAAGAACGAGCTAGATTTTAGGTATTTTCCAGAATTGAAATTTCAAAAGGGGTTTTTCACATGCTGCGAATTAAATTTAAAGATCCAATTATTTCAATCACGTTGCAAAAGTTCTCTTTTGTGAAAAACCATTTATGAACTCACAAATCTTCGTAAATAAATAAAAATTTGTAAAGTTACAAGCCTATAAGTGTGTTTTCACAAAAAAGATATTTTGCAATGTGGTTGAAATAATTGGATCTTCAAAATTAATACGCGGCATGTGTAAAACTCCTTATGAAATTTCAACTCTGGGAAATACTGAAATCTAGCTTGTTCTTTTGTCTAATATTTGATTAATTTTTACTCCGATCAAATGAACTTTTGACAAAATTTGCTCAATATATATATAGTTTTCAACAGGGCCAGATTATGGCACGGGCACACGGGGCACTGGCCCAGGGCCTCCAAATTTAGGGGGCCTCATTTCCAAAAATTGAGAAGTAATAGTACAAATTTCTTCATTATATGTGTATTAAAAACAAAAATTGATTACATTTTTCTTTCTATATTTTATTAGAGAGCTTAAACAATTTAAAATTTTGTGACTAATTTCCTACACATTGGCTGATTAATGTGCTACATTTTTTCATTTGTCTTGAACATAAAACTAATGATTTTGTTATAGGTTGCTTAAAAAAAAAAAAAAAAAAAAAAATGAGCAAATAGAAGGTATAATTGAAGGAAAAAAATTAAAAACGCACTATTTTTATTTATTTATTTTTGATTTTGAGAATGGGTCCTTTTGGTAAACTCTTTAGAGCAGGGTATGGGGGCCTCTGAATAGCATCAGTGCCCCGGGTCTTCAAAAAGCATAGTCGGGCCCTGGTTTTCAACCTATGCACTAAAAAATTTTTCTATCTTTCGCACATGCGCAGTAAAATGATATTTATTAAAGTGCCCATATCTCAACGAATATTACACGTATGAATTTTATGCTTCAGAATAATATTTCTCTAATATTTTATCAATTTTTCAGCAAGTTTTTTAAAATTTTATGGAAATCTGTTCTAGTTATAAGGAAAAATCTTGTCAAAAAAATTAGTAATTTTTGAAATATATATATATATATATATATATATAATCTGCCTAAGTAATTGCGCAAAAGCATACAAATATTGTCATAGTATGTGCAACATTGTATTAATGTTACAGGTCATTCGTAGCTTTTTGTGATACAGGGGAATCCAAAGTATTTTCACTATTTTTCAGTTTGTGGTTGGTCCCCTAATTGCACTTTGTACTAAATTGATAGTAGGAGTTTTTAAATATTCATTGCATGTATGAAATATCAGGTCATTTCGCCTAGTATTATTTAGATAATCGAAAAAATGTCAAAAAAAAAAAATCTAATAATTTGAGTACCCACTGTATTTGATTCTATTTTTATCATACATATACATTTATTAATATTAAATTTCACAGATTTTTCACATTTTACTCTTCTCGGTTGCATACCATTTCTAAAATAAAAAAAAAATAAAGTTGATTCAAAAGAAGAAGTATATGTGTATGCGTAGGGATTAAAGGCAATTGTCTGCGCTGGAAACCTAAGCCTCGGTGGAGTGCCATCCATGGGGGACTTTTTAAGGTTTCCCAGTCAACTAAGGGGCCAGCAGAATTCGTACCCGTCTGGAACGTTTCGGTTAAGATTTTTTCTAGTTTGAAGGTTTCACAGAAATTTATTTGTATCCGTTTATGTAGTTAGATATTACTGCCTGGACACATGAGTAAAGCCTGCTTAAATTTGAGCCTTTGCAATACTTTCATCATTGTTTTTTAATTCTTCAACAACATTTCTTTCAGAACAAGGATTAAATTTTTGAGTCTACCAAGTTTTCTTCGTTTTTTCCTTAAATCGTAAGATTGATATATGAGGAATAGACATGCGCAAAAAACATGAAGTCAAAATTACAAACGTAAAAGCCATTAATTAACATAGCAATAGCTAATGTTTTGGTAGACTCAATGTAACTCCTGCGGTAGCGTTGCTATAGCTACAGCCATCTTGAGTATATATATAGATAATAGTTAACTTCATTAATCAAATGCTGATACACCGTATGTTAACTCCTCTTATATTATTCCACCAAGAATTTTTCATATCTATCTGCGTTTTTGACAAATTTATAAATCGTATTTTGACTAACATATATTAGGGGTAATAAGAAGTTTTAAAGTGAGTTTTGTGTGACGTCTACTGCAGAATAATATACCAATCACCACACTCTGTTTGTGTTATCAGATAGGAACCTGTTCATAGTTTTAAAATCAACACAGAAACTCGCAGAAAAGTGAAGGTAAAATTGACGTTTCGAAAGTGAATGATGTCATGCTATAAGCCATTCATACGTCACTGCATTCGTTACGAATTTCACCAAAGAAAAAGTGTTGCAAATGAGCATAATCATCAATCTGTTCTGATCTCGGTCAAGATATGTATCGAAAACCACACGTAATTTTCAATTTTGACGTTTTAAAAGTGACGATTTTGTTGTTACAAATTTAGAACATGTTAGACTGAACGCTAAGCATGAGGATGTGTTCAAGTAATTTTGACCAATCCTAGAGAAATGTGCAGGCATTCCGTCCTTCTGGAAAAACATAATCGTTCGAATATTTGCTGGTGCATTTTGTAGTAAATCAGATAGCATCTGATGAAGGAAGGCGAGCTCGTAAAATATACAAATCAATTAAGTGATTGTGTGTAATCTCTGCCTAAACTTTCATGAAGAATCTTTGCTGACTGCAGTTCGAACGTGTAGCATGCAGATTTAGAGTGGCCCACACATGATTATTGTGCACATTGAATATGTCGTCCTAAGTGAACATAGCGTCGTCCGTAAACAGGACAGAGGCTGCTAACTATGGTTACACTATGCTCTGTTGCAGGAACCAACATGTAAATGTAACAAGTTGGGAAAATCCGTTTCTTTAAAGGCTTGGACTCTCTGGAGATGGTAAGGTTGTAAACCTTCACATAACACACGCCATACCATTATAAGGCTAACACCTTAGTCAGGAGCTGTTGCTCTCCTTCTTCACTCCAGACGGTCACTCACTGCCTAAAGGATTGTCTCTATTCAATTTATCGTTATCATGCTCCATGTTTTTGACCAAGGAAGGAGCCCGTTTTTAAGAGTGGCCTGTGAACGCGTTGAAATGTTTTCTGATCGACCAGCGTCCTGTTTGGAAGTCGCTACTAGTAAAGCCTTTTCGTTTCTGCGGTATTGCCGTTTGCAGCCCCGTACATAACGTGCATATCATTAATCTGCACATTCGAATATTGCTGCATATCTAGCAACGAATGGCAACTGAGTGACGAGTTCTAAGGTAAGCGACGTTTCATATACTTCAGGAAAAGCGCCCTCTCGCGGCTCGCCCTTTGTTTTTCGTCTGCACATTGAATGGTGAAAGTTGTTTGTTTTGATAAATTCCATCATCCCTTAAAGTTCTGACAGGAGTTTTGTTTTACCCTGTATATCTACACTGTTAAAATATTTCTACCCCGTTAAACCAAACTTTTTGTGCACCAATAGTACCATTCATGTATTTATACCTTTATTTGGTGAAATATTTGCATTTATTTAATGCCATGGTTCACGTAAACCACCGAATATAGGAAATTATTTCACCATTTTAAGTGTTTATACTACAATGCTCTTTTCGGCTCAATGTAGCGTAAACATTTTAACAATGCATATAGTAATAAAATAATTATTCAGCAGGAGTTTGCTTCCGTTTACCCTTACGGACGAAAATCCATATTTGCCAACATTCTAATTATTATTTTGTAGTATTGTTAGCATCCGCCCCTTTTTCCACACCAATTTAATTTTAAAGTAATTTTCTCCAAATGTAATTCCGCTTAAATAAGAAAAAAAAAATACTCTAAAAAAACTGGTATTGGAAAAAAAGCGTCTACAAACAGTACTATAAAATATTAATTAGAATGGTGACAGGTATGAAAATCGAAAAATAACTGAAAATTGTTTTTACCATTAGTAGCTTGTTTCGGCCGCGATCTAATCTGTACTGTAAAATTTTAGAGGTAAAAAAATAAAAACTTCAATCCTGCAATATCAGAAATTATGTAACTGGGAAATGTTTCACAATAATCTTTTGCTTTGTGAATGAATTTTTACTTTAAATTAAGTTAAAGTAAAATTTTAACTTGTTTCTTACTTATAGTTTACTTCGGCATTAAAATTTCACTTTTTATTAGTATAATTTATACTTGCATAGCAAGTGTAAATTAAAAAATATCGTCCTAAAAAATATATGAACTTATACAGAAATCCATTAATAAAGATTATCTCAAGAAATATTTCTTTTTACATATGATGCAAGTTAAACATTCACGAAAAAGATAATGATTTATATGAATAAAACAATATTGCTTGAAGAGAAATAAAAAAAACAAGATTTACCTTTCTCCTTTTATGAAAGATTTTTAAACAAAAAATCTGGAGTGACTCCACTCGACTTTCCGAACATTGAGTAACTAAGAGTTTTGTAGATAAAATATAGAAAGAGGAGTTGCTAAACAAACAAAAAAAAGAAAACCATAACAGAGTGTTTGAGTATTTTTCTCCATATATCACACGAGGTTTTATTTAACACTACTGAACTTTGAGCCCTTAGATTATAAGGATAAAGAATTTTTCGTTGTGTCCCTGTAAAAATCTATAAATGCTAGATTCACAAAAATGCTTATAGTTAGTGCAACAGTGATTTATAATTAACGTACACAAACATCAAACCTTCTCAATTATATATATTAAAAGCAAACACGTTTTATTTATGAGACAAAAAATTTTAAGTTAAAATACATTTAAAAAAACAAAATTACATATAAAAACAATTAAAATCAGACGTTTCGAAACCCGTCCGGGTTTCCTCATCAGTAATTTACAACATAATATGCAAACAGGACATGAACACTCAAGGAATTTAAAGGAGTACAGAATATTGAGGAGCCAGTGCGCATGCTTCATTGTGCGCATGCTTTGTCTCATAAATAAAACGTGTTTGCTTTTAGTGATTTATAATATTCATACAAATTTTCAGCTTAATTGAATAAGGCATTTAGGTGCTATCGCTGGTCTCATAGGCCATAAAGATAAAAAAATTTTCTTTGTGTCCCTGTAAAAAAACTGTAAGTGCTAGATTCACCAAAATCTATACAGTTGGTTCAAATGTGACCTATAACATGTGTACAAATTCTTTGCTGAGATTAATAAGGCGTTTAGACGCTATAACACTTTTAAAAATTTGGCAAAGAATTTTTCTTTGTGTCCCTGTAAAAAAACTATAAGTGCTAGATTCTCCAAAATCTATACAGATTGAGTATCTGTGACCTATAATATGTGTATAAAGTTTTTGCTCAATTGAATAAGGCGTTTAGATGCTATCGCACTTTTAAGATTTTGGTCCCTTGGCCATAATGATAAAGAATTTTTCTTTGTGTCCCTGTAAAAAAACTATAAGTGCTAGATTCACCAAAATCTATAGGGTTCGTACTATGGTGACTTACAATATACGTACCAACTTTCAGCTTATTCGAACAAAGCGTTTAGACGCTAGCGTGTTCACTCACAGACATACACACATACATACACACATACATACACACATACATACACACACACATACATACATCATCGTAAAAATAGTGAAAACGGACTCGTTGGACCTCGAAACGTATAGAAACATCAAAATCTCGAATTCGGATTTTTGACATGATTACAATACTTTCCTCACTATAGTGTTCGGAAAGTAAAAATTAAATGTCTTTGCAACATTTTGTACAGATAGTGCTTGTTCTGAATATAAGTTTAACTGATTAAAATGAATTTTTGAGCAATCATGTATAAAAAAAAAAGCTTAAGGAACAGAACATGTTTTATTAGTATGAATAACAAGTAATAATTTCATTCTTTTTCCGTATACTCTCATTTATTTTCTCCGTGAATTCTTTACGAGGTCCATTTCAACAAATAACTTTTCACTACTATAAATAAATTATGTTTATTTATGCTCTTTTTCCATGAAATCTTTTACTACATTTTATTTTTCAAATAAAGAGTTTTTAAAAATAAAATTAGCACTGTACGTTTCTTAAAAAAAAAAAAAAGAAAAAAAAAGAAAGAAAGAAAAGAAAGAAAGAAAAGAAAACTGCTGAAAAATTCTTTAGCAACAAAATTATTAACTAAAATATTTTACAAAGGCTTAAAAATTGATACTTTAAAATGCAATTTAATTCGTCTTTGCAGCAATGTTTTAACCGTTGAGTGCCACGTCAGCCATCGGTGGCTGACACTGAACTTTCCGTTTAGGTCAACCATAAAATATGATGTAAAACTTAAAAAAAAAAAAAAAAAATGTTTTAAGTAATTACTGAAAATTTATTTAAAATTTATTTTTTATTTATTACAGGATTTTATTTATTAAGGCATTTTAATGGATTTTATTGAAACACGGTAAACATAAAAACGCATTATTAAAACAAGTAAAAACTACAACGTCAGTAACGCCAAAGAGAAAAAAATTCGGAAGCAGGCATCTGTTTCGGTAGCATTTACCGTGTTCAGTGCATAAAGAAATGAGAGAGAAGTGCTCTTATATATAAAAAAGGGACTGAATTCTGTTTAAACAATAAAATTACGCGGAAGGTGGGGGGATAGGCCAATAGGAATTTTAGAAGCACTAGTTGTGAAAAATGTAGAAAAATTAAGAAAATGTGGACTGAATGTAAAATTTCCAACAATCAGACAAATAGTGTACAGCGAATCACAGTTAACAATGTTTTTAAGATTTTTATAAATATAAAAAGCTTCAATATATTTATAAAAAATCTTTAAAATATTGTTAATTGTGATTTTGCTATACCCTATTTTTCTGATTGTTGGAAATTTTACATTCAGTCCACATTTTCTTAATTTTTCTACATTTTTCACAACTAGTGTTTCTAAAATTCCTATTGGTCAACCCCCCCCACACACACACACACGCCTTCCGCGTTATTCTATTGGTTGAACAGAATTCGGTCCCTTTCTACATATAAGAGCACTTCTCTGTCATTTCTTTATGCACTGAAGACGGTATGCTAAATGCTACCGAAACAGCTGTCTGCTTCCGAATTTCTTTCTCTTTGGCATTCCTGACGTTGTAGTTTTTACTTGTTTTAATAATCCAGCGCCAAGTCTCCTTTTAATAAAAACGCATTGCTATACCACAATACCAGCGTTTCTAAGCAGTGCGCTTGGCCTGACGGTGATGGGGTTTTCCTTAAGAATTCGCGTGACGCTCAACGTGGTAATTAATATGAGTATGAGGATGACTGTTATTTTCATAGCTGCCAACTGTTTCGATTTTTCGACACCGTTTTATAGAATTTTTTACTTTATTTAATCATGGAAAACAGATAAAAGAGGTTTTGAAAATCTTTATTAAAAACAAAATTAGCGATATCCAAAAATCTATTGGTTGGCAACTATGTGCTCAGCAACAATGATGGTTGGCAACTAAATGTATTTAAATACAGAAAAACATGCTCCCACACACACTTTTGTTAGAAAATTCTTTATTGAAAATTCCACAAACAGCTTCTTGTTTGTGTGAAAATAAATGTGATATCTAATACGCACTCTTTTGATAACCTTTCATGATAAATGTAGCAAATAAAGCTCCTTCCTATTTATGTAAATACAAAAGTGATACTTCAATCGTTCTTTTGCAGAAACGATTACCTTAATGCTTTGTTCACAAGTAAACGCTTTGCATTAGTATAAACATAAACTTTCTCTATACAAATGTCTTCGCATTAAAATAAAATTCTTCACTTAAAATAGACTTCAAGAAAAAAAATATTCACATCTAAAAAATATTTTATTAGCATGAGTACTACAGTGAAGATTTAAAGTTTTATTTGTCAGTAAATCCTTTATTGAAAACCGACAAATAAGCAGATTCAAACACTTATGTTTACACAGACACAAATTTAAATTAACCATCTTATTAAAAAAAAAAAAAAACACTTGTGCATTTCTCACGAACAAATGCCTTGTTGTTTCTATATATTATTGTAATTATTCAAATCGTTCATTGTAGAAAATCTCTTTTGCATTAGGTTTTCAAATAAGATGTCTTTCACTTGGATGAATACGATAATGAAAATTTAAGATATATTTCTCAGCAAATCTTCTTTTGCATGGCTAACAAATAAATGATTCTTTGATAGTATGAAACCAAGAAATCTTTTTTAAGGAAAATGTTTTAGTGCTTGTTTTATTTAAAACAAACTTTCTTTCTTATAATTAAAGAAATAATTATATAAATGGTATTTAACGAAAAATTTTTGTTTATTGAATTCTACCTGGGACAAGTATTCACGTGATATCAACAAGAAAATGAATATTCAGAGTATTATTTTTCAAATATTCAAATTTTCTTGAAATGAGTATTCCCCTCTCCTCACCGCCTCAAATCTATGATTACTACTTCAGTTACTTTGATTACAGTGAAGCATCGATAATCCGGAATCGGTGGGAAATAGACATTGCCGGATTAAGGATTCTTTCGGATTATAGGTGTTCCGAAAGTGTATATCGAAATCATATATCAGTCACAACATCTAAAGAAATATTTTTTAAAAATTAGTTTTAAATAATGTATGCAAACCGTTATCAAAAATGAAAGTAATTAAGATAACGTTTGAAATAAATTAAGAATTTAAAATAACGATTATAAAACAGTAATACAGATCGTTTATTTTTGTACAAATAATAATAATTATTATTATTATTATAAATTGATATTAAAACTGCCTTAATAACAAATAAGATCAGAAATTTGACAACGCTATACATTCTAGTAAATAAGTCAGTCAATTTCATTTGTTTCATCCTTTTTTTTTTTTTTTTTTTTTTTCAGTTTGTCGTTGACTGATTAACATATGCACGTTCATTGGTTGTTTATCGTTGATGAAATAATATTTTTCAAATCCTTCTGAAAACTGTTGACCGAGATTTCGGGTTGTCGTGTTTATTTTGACTTTCGGTATTAGGAATAGGAACGATCTCTTTTATTAATAACTTTTGGATTTGCCATTTGGAGACAAAAATTTCGTTATTCTTTTTCAGAAATTTTGCCATCATCTTAATTATTCTGTAAAAAATTAACGCTAATGTAAATCAAAAAATTAAATGAAAATCTGTAAACTTTACTAACGATCCATAAAAGTTGGCAAACATGCTGCGAATATCAAGTTGAGTATTACTACGATTTACGGGCGGAGGTTTAACCCGTTAGTAGTCGCTAGTTGGTCGATTTGCCGCCCATCCTTAAGTGTTGCCAGATTTTTTTATTCGATAGCCACCAAAAATTTTTAGAAGTGGCATTTGACATACATAAAACGCAAATAAACTCGAAGAAACGTCGATCACATCACTTTTTAAAATGATTGGTGACAATTAAATAAAAAGTGCGCAATCTGTAATAGGTGGCGCTGCCTATAGCGACTACTAACGGGTTTAAAAAAAAAAAAAAAAAAAAAAAAAAAAAAAAAAAAAAGAAGCAGAAGCAGAGGGAAAAAAAAAAAGTCATTAATGCTGGTTTATGGGTGCTGCCGTATTACAGAATTCCGGATTATGGATGCTTCGCTGTATCTTAAATTCAACGACTTAAATTCAACGACAAAACGTTTGATAATTGCATATAGACATATAAGTAAATTAGAATAAACGCAAACGAAACGTTTAGGAATGATTTTTAGAAGGTCTTAAAGAATTATATTTGTCTATATGTCAAAAATGTTATACGGCCTCAAAATATGTAAAGAGCAATTTCATGACAAACATGATTACATTAAATGTGACTTTCTAAACGTTACATAATTATAAATGATTAAAATTTATTTTACTTTTAAAAAGTGAATTAAAATAATCAAAATGAGAGCAGAAGAAATTCAGTTTTTTTCTTTTTTAAATAATATTACTATCTAAATTATACACTTTCACCTAACAAGGAGCTAAAATCTAAACAATTCAGTTTTTTTTTATAGGTGCTAACTTGTACGGTTTTTTGACACAACTATTTCTTTGTAAAAAAATTCAGCAAGTTAAATCGCAGAAAACTGCTAAAAAAGATATTAAAAATTTCCGGTAGTAAAAAGACGTACGAGTTAGTAGCTATGTATTTCTCATTTATCTAAAATAATAGAGTACAATTATAATGATTAACCATCTGACCGCCGCTGACGGATATCCATTCACTGAATTGTTGTTTTTTTTAACAATAATTTAAAATCATTCAATTATTGATTTTTAGCTTATTTCTGAAATAAGGCAGTCATAAATAATAGTCATAAGGTTTATCTTCATGTGTGGAAGTTATGTTTTTAATCTTAAGTTGAAATAAGTATTATTTTTAGTTTAAAAACTGTACAGGGAAAACAACATTAAAATTTTACCCTTTTCGAAAGAGGTCAGACCCGACATGAACAGCCCAAATGTATGACAATAGTAAATTATGTATGAAAAAGAATATAAAACAAACCCAATGTTTTTCTCTATGAAATTTAATTTCAAAAAATTCTCCAAAAATTGACTAAAGTAGTGCTTTACTTCTAATTTGTTGAAAATTTCCTGCATACAGTTCTATGTAAATACAAAGAAAGATCATTATACCCTAAAGCAATTTTATTTTGTGTTTCCGTCTTTCAAAGATATCCTCCAGAACAGGATCAGTTAATTGAAGAATAGTTTGCACGCGATAATATCATCAGCAGAATTTTATATTTGATTGGTTTATACAGAGTAATTAAGAAAATGTTGTCATCTTAGCAGAACAATCATGCTTCACAGATACTTCAGAAATTTTAACTGCACTCCCGCTCAAAAGTTTAGAAAGATTTGCAAACAACCAGTTTTTTTTTTTTTTTTCAATTTAAAATCTTATCTCTTGATGAAATGTTTTGAAACACTGGGTATTTAAAGAACTGGATCTTCCTCATGTTTCTCAGTGAAGATTGGTTTATGAGAGCTTTTAGGGGGGCAGTAACAATTGAGCAAAATCAATAATGTCTGTGATTACCTTGTATCATTAAATGAGCGAAATGATCTGTAACTTTAGGATTTGTTAATATAGACCCAGTACAATTTGTGGATGAATTTGTGTGACGATAGCATGTTAAATAACGGAGATATAAACATTTATTTTAAAACTCAAAAAAAAAAAAATAAATAAATAAATAAATAAATAAATAAATCAGCATGTTTTTATTTATAATATACAAAGTTTTTAAAGAAAATTATTCTCACTTTCACTTTCAGATAACATTAAGAAACATTTTTGAAACTGTATACTGCATTCGGAATACAAATATCTTAAATATGTCATGAAATATGAGCATTTTTATGAAAAACATTTTCACTGCGCAAGTGCGAATGATAGAAAATGTTTTATTACATAGGTTGAAAGCTAGATATATTGGGCAACTTTTGTCAAAAGTTCGTTTGAATTGATTAAAAATTAAGAAAATTGTCGGCAAAAGAACGCTAGATTTTAGATAATTTCCCAGAATTGAAATTTCATAAGGGATTTTCACATTAAATAATTTCAAGATCCAATTATTTCAACCTCTTTGCAAAAGTTCTTTTTTCTGAAAAACCCCTTATAATCGCATAAATCTTAGTAAATAAACTAAATTATGTTAGAGTTACAAGCTTATAAGGGGTTTTTCACAAAACAGTACTTTTGGAGTGTGATTGAAATAATTGGATTTTAAAATTAATTACGCGGCCTGTGTAAAACCCCTTATGAAATTTAAACTCTGGAAAAATACCTAAAATCTAGCTCGTTCTTTTGTCTAATATTTGTTTAATTTTTACTCCATTCAAATGAACTTTTGACAAAAGTTGCCCAATATATCTATCTTTCAACCTATGTAATAAAAAAAAAATGTTTATATTTCACGCTTGCGCAGCGAAAACATTTTTCATAAAAATGCTCATATTTCATGAGATATTTAAGATATTTGTATTTCGATTGCAGTATATTGTTTTAAAAGTGCTTTCTCAATTTACCTGAAAATGGAAATAATTTTCGCTTAAAACTTTGTATATTATAAATTTTAAAAAAATGCTGATTTCTTTTGGAGTTTTACAATAAATGCTTATATCTCCGTTATTTAACATGCTATCATTACACAAATCCATCCATAACACTGCAAACGCACGCGCACAAAAATAACACATTTAATAACACATTTTGTCCTCAAATTAACAACACTTTTTGGTGTTCTGAGCTAGAACACTTCATAAGAAGCATAATTGCAAGAGACATAATTGCATAAGAAACATAATTTAGTGTTATGCTTATTTGAAATAAAAATCGCTTGCACTCATCATAGAAAAATAATTTTAATAAGTGATAATTAAAAATATATAATTATTCGAATAAAAAATTTGCTCTGCATGAATTTTAATAGTAAAATATAGAAGAAAATTTTGTGATACTAGTTTCTGTTACAACAACATACTAGTTTCGTTTTCTCACCTTTAGCAGCCTTTTGAATCTAATCCCCATAATACACACTGCTGAGCAAATTATTAAGAAAACGTCTGCATATTATTTCACGGGATAGGCTATTCTGTTTAATAAGCGTTTCTAAAGTGTTTCAACGTTAAAGATGAATGTGTTTTAGAAATATTCTAAAAAGCGTTTAGAATATGTGTGGGATCTTAAATTTTGATCGAAACACTATCTGAACACATTTCTTGTCCTTGTAATTGTCAACAACACTTCCGCAACACTTTTTTTCCCTCGCGCAACACAATCGCAACACATTCCTAATACAATCACAACACTTTTAGTTAGAAGTGTTTACTATTGCGTTCTAATAGCGTTGCAAAAGTGTTTCACGCATTTGCAGTGAAATTGTACTGGGTCTATATTAACATATCCTAAAGTTACAGATCATTTCGTTCGCTTAATGATACAGGGTATTCAGAAACATTACTGAATTTGTTCAATTTGTTACCGGCCCCTTAAATGTTGTCTTAAACCAATATTTATTGAAAATCATGAGAAAGCCCCAGTTCTTTAAATACCCAATGTTTGAAAACATTTCATTGAGAAATAAGTTTTTAAATTGAGAAAAACTGGTCGTTTGCAAATCTTGCTAAACTTTTGAGCAGGGGTGTAAGAAGCGAACTGTGAAAGCGCAATTAATATAATTTCTTTATATGATGTTTTCACTTTGGCAGTGCACAATCAAATATAGAAAAATATAGTTAAAAATAAACATGATTTGTATTTAACATTTTTGCAAATAATCCTTTGGAACTATAAATACTCGAACTTTCTCACGCTACTTTTCCAATTTACTTTTATTTATTTTGTGTTACCGTAATTTCTGGTAGATACCCCGCAGGTTATATAATCCAGTTTTGCACCAGAAATTTCAATTGATAAATAAATTTATATTTGTACGAGCTCTTCCTTCGAAAAAGTATAGATTTCTCTATTAAATAAAATTTCTGGTGGAGAAATGACACATTTTACCTGCGGGTTATCTACCAGAAATTACGGTATTTATTATTTATTTTTTAATTAAAATTATATTTATGTAATATTTCTACATAAATAGCTTTTAAACTACAATTGTCAAAAAAAAAAAAAAAAAAAAAAAAAAGGACATTAGCTTGAAATTAATTTTGTTAGTTTATATAGAATTATGCTAAGTTTATCAAAAGTAAAGTAACTACAAATTGAGACATATCATGGAAGAATGAAAATTTAAGTCAGTGTAATGCATGCATCAGTACGCTAAAATCCTCATCAATTTCTGTCTAACTTTTGTTTCTCTTTTTTTCTAAAGTGCAAACCTTACTCCAACCCTTTCTATTAAAAAAAAAAAAAAAAAAAAAAAAAAAATCAATTTGTTAATATTATTTTTAACCTTTTGCATCCCACCGGGACTTTAAAGTCCCATAAAAAAATCCCCTCAATATAGCCTAAATTTACTACAGGATTTCATTGGGACTATAGTTTAAGCTTTAGTCCCTATAGTTTAAGCTTTCCCTATAGTTAAGTTATAGTTTAAGGGTTTAAGCTAAATGCAATACTTTCGAGACCACTGACGTAGATTCACGTCATTTGAAAATCTGTAACTCCACCAGTGGGTGTTTCTTTCTCAATTTGTATGCTATTTATTTCTTAAATATATAACCAATATTCACATTTTTACAATGAAATATACTATGGATACAAATACTTTGATTAGAAAGAGTATAATTATAATGTATATGCATTTCTAATATAAATGTGAATACAGAAAATTTTGTTCTGAAATATTGTAACATGGGAGAATAACGCCCACAGGCGGACCTTTCTGTCAAAAATTCAAAATCATGCGGCCGCGAAAGCGTTAATATGAGTTGATTCTCATGCATAAGGAAATATAATACAAAAGTTTCAAACTGTTTTTCCAAAAATAAAATAATTTGGGATATAAAGGGTTAAGGGCCCTCTTCACTCACCGCCGCCGGAAGCCGAAACTAATGCTATTCTATGGGAAATTTTTCTTTACAAATAACTTATTAACTAATACATATTTTTAAATTCTGTTTTCACATTCAGAAAATTCCCAACTGTTAAATTGACGAACCTTTTTTAAAAATGTATTTTTTTAATTTTTAATATTTTATTTCGAAATTGCAAAATGAAAAAAATTCACATATTGAAAATTCGTATTTTGCAGCTTCAAAATAAAATATAAAAAAATAAAAAAATAATTTTTTAGAAAAGGTGCGTCAATTTTACAGCCGGGAACTTTCAGAATGTGAAAACAGAATTTAAAAATATGTATTAGTTAATAAGTTATTTGTAAAGAAAAATTTCCCATAGAATAGCATTAGTTTCGGCTTCCGTCGGCGGTGAGTGAAGAGGGTCCTTAAGAGAAACAAACACATGATATTTTTTCTTTAAATAAATTGTAGTATACATTTCTTAAGTGAATTGTGTGTGGTTCTTGACTGAGTGGAAGAAGGAATAAACCTGTTACAATGCATAAAACACATATCAGAATCTTTAGAGAGCATGCAGTAGTCCAATGTTGATATATCTCATAGTGATATGAAAGCAGAAAACATTACATGAAATGAAGTTTGGAATTCTA
Source organism: Salticus scenicus (assembly GCA_963930645.1). NCBI lineage: Eukaryota > Metazoa > Arthropoda > Arachnida > Araneae > Salticidae > Salticus > Salticus scenicus. Next base: position 190,111,134 of record OZ005657.1, read on the forward strand.
TATTGTCATTGTTCTAGAGTTGTGATGGCGATTCTTTTCGAGAAGTGGGTCAAATTTTGGTCAATGTTATCTTAATACTAATCCGTGACTCTCTAAAACAGTGGCATTAGTTAGGATAGGGGAGATGATAGATGGTGTTAAAAAGAGTACCAATAATTTGGAAGCACCGAAAATTTGTTAAAATAAATTTTGTAGTTGACCCTTATTTTGTTTCTTACTTTTAAAATCCTCTAAAAAGGTTTTACATTTTCTTTTCGTTTTGCAACTTTTACAAGAAAAGAACAAAAATAAATAAATAAATAAATAAAGACCGATCTCAAAAATTAGATATTAACGAGATGATACCATGAATTACGACACCAGGTGACTGACAACATGCTCAGTCACCCCTCTGCATTGAATATCTGGATAGACAAAAATAATTAAAAGCATGTGTATATTATAAAATATTATATATATATATAACAGAGATAGAAATATACGTATGTATAATAAAACTGAATTATTAAACACATCGAGACGCATACATAGTAGAGACGGGCATTACTTAACATAATAGGATAAATAATACTATTACTGCGATATAGCCTGTTAACACAGTAATATATTACTGACAAATCCCTATTAAATAAATGCACTTCAAATTTCTCTCTCTTTTCACGGGAAACTCTTTGGTATTGTGCCAAACTATGCTTTTAATAGGAAATGAATGCATTGATCTTACTAGCGTTTTTATATCTAATAATTTCAGCGATTTTATATTACTCAAATAATACTTCCAGTTCTCTGGCAGAGTGCTAAACTATTAATGTTAGTCAAATAATATTTTCATATAATACTTACTGATATATCTATTGTACTACAACTTTCTCATATTTTCTTGGATAAATTGTTTTGAACCGACTATTATTGAATATTAGTTTAGACTACATTAATATTTAGTAAATTTGACGTTGATGACACATAATAATATCATCGAAATATTAATTTAAACAACTAGCTTAGAGGAGGTGATTATTTGAAGGAATGCGTTTGGGAATGTAAGATAATCCTTCGCTGTGGATCGTTCTTTTGCCACTTTCACTCTTCCATGAGATGAGGAATGTCGGCAACGAGGAATGTGTTTTATGTTTTTACTTGAAATTGCTGATAGGAGGTATTAGAGTTGAAATAGAATTGAAAATGCGCTATCATACGTGATGTTGGCAAAGAGTTTATTTAATTATTTATTTTAATTTTATGTCATGTTAAAGTTTAGTTTAATAAGTAGATAGCTCATTTAGTTTTTAATTGTTTTTTATTATATTGTTTGCCAGTTTTATTATTATTACTATTATTATTAAGGCTAAAATGATGATGTAATAGGAGTAAAAAGGCTAAGACTAGTTATTTATTGTCGTATGCCACCATTAAAAACCAGATTAAAAATCGCACCATGCTAATTTTATAGACAAAATTTTATCTTTAAAACAAACAACTATTTCAAATTTAGGAAAAGATATTGAAAACATTGTGCATTTGCTGAATATGACCGTGAAGAATATTGATTCTCTTGTCAATATGAAATGTTCAAGTTCTTCCGAAAATCAAGTAAAACAATTATTCGGCAGTTTGGTAATAATAAATTACAAAAATAACAGGTTCTTAGACTGTATTACTCAAGGTACTCTAGAACGACGTAACCTATTACTGTTTATCCCATCACTAATACATGGACATGCAAATATCCGCTAGACTAAATAAAGTAAAGCGGAACTTAAAAAAATAAACGACTTCTTATTTTGGAAATTGACTGCGAAAAAAATTCAGTAATAAGCAAGCAAAAATTTTGTAGATTTTGGACAAAAATAATCATTTATTTTCGAAATCAATTTAAAGAAAAAATTCTTAAATTTTGACAGTTAACAGTGAAATAAATGTTTATTTCCACATTTGGTGGCGAAAAATAATAATAATAATAAATAAATAAGTAATCTCTTTCGGAAATTGCCTAACATAATTTGCTTTAATCAGCTTCAAAATATTTCTATATTTTCAGAATAGGACGTTATATTTTATTTGTCAACTGGCCACAAAAAAAGAAAAAAAAAAAAAAAAAAAAAAGAAAAGAAAAGCATAATTTACAGTTGACTACAGAAAATTGACATAATGAGGAAATCTTGAAAAAGTTTAAGTACGCAAACAAACACTTTTAAAAACTGTCGATCTTAAAATGGACACTTCACAATAAACAGCAAGTTTAAAACGATCCTTTCACAAAAATCAGATGATTTTTTAAAGATTCTGCAAAATATTGTTTATTTCGGTAATCAGCTAGAATTTAAAAAAAAACAAAAATGGTGAAAAGCTAAAAGGATAAGAATCTATCGGCCATTTGCGAATAACTTAAAATTTCAGTTTTTAGGTCTTCACATTTTCACCGACGACAATGTGTTAAAAAGAAGGTGATACAAAATAAAGGCAGGGCTAAAAATACTCAGGAATAAATTAAAATGTTGGCAGCTATTATACAATATATACTATCATAATTAGTAATATTCATAATTTATTAAGGAGTATTGTTAATACCCGCTCTTTTCTTTTTTTCACCACTTTATTTAAAAAGAACTTTTCTTATTCCATCGTAATTACATACTACAAAAAATTTCTCTTGAAGTAAACTGGTGTGAAAAAAAGGCGGGTACTAACAATACTTCGTAATAAATTATAAATCTTACCAGGTATGTATACAATCAATTAAAATTTTAGGAAATGGCGAAATTCATTTTGCAACAATCTCAGTGTCAGAAACTGGAGAGCTTTTCGAAAATTCACTCTCTCAGGGAAAAAAAAAAAATAATCTGGTGTGCCACTCACACGACTTTCTCTTATCCTGAAATTTAATACTATAAATACAGGTTGCAGATTACTAGGTAAGATAACGAGTACTGTTATGTAAACCTATGTTAAACAATTCATATTAGGCTTCTGAAGAGTTTTATATGATAATTAGTTCTGTGTGAGGGGGGCTACCGCCCCCCTCAACCCTCCGTTTCATTAATGCACCTACATTTATATAGAATTTAATTCGGTTATTAAAAAATATTTCTCTTTTTAAAAAATAATTTATTAAAATTATTATTTAAAAAAATTATATTTTATGATAAGGCAGACGATTTCCATATTAGAGAAGTAGTATAACCCCAAATATCCAAAAAAGTCCATTTTATTCTCAATATTAAAAAAAAAAAAAAAAAAAAAAAAAAAAAAGTACGATTTTTTTTCGAAGTTTTTTTTTCCTTAAAAGTAAAAAAAAAATCGATAACTTTGCTTTAAATTATCACAGATCGATGGTTCAACCATTCGTTTTAAAGGTATTGGCGAGCTCTTTTGAAAGATACCCATCATGAAAATTTACTCCCCTCGAGGGGGGACTTCCCCCCCAGGGGGGGGAGGCGAGGCTCCTACATACACAAAAATATTTTCCCAGTTAACTATCTCTATTACAAAAAATATATGTTCGTTTCATTTGGTTTAGTGCCGTCTATAGACGTTAAACTCTACTTACCTGCAATTTCCCCCATAGACGTAATGTATTAGAATTCTCTTGATTGTCCCTGTACACGAACCATTTGCTTGATCTTAACGAAAAGCTTACTGTAGCATCCCTATATGATACACATTTAGAATACCAAGTTTGAACTTTCTACCATAATTTGTTTTTGAGATATGCTGATAACAGACAGACACACACACAGACACACAGACACACACACACACACACAGACACACACACAGACTCACAGACACACAGACACACAGACCATTTGCTAAAAACATGATTTTCGTATTCAGGGGACCTCAAAACGTGTAAATGTAACAAAATCTCGCGTTCGAAAATTTGACCCAAAAACAATACTTTCTCTACCTTATGGGTAAGAGAAAGTAAAAAGTAAAATCTCATTAATCTCATAAGGTCATAAGACGTGCTTAAAAAATCGCTAACAGTATAATATTAAAATGTAGTTCCATGGCATGAGATAGTGTCAATCCCATAAAAGGATAAGATTTTCTACCACTATTATAGCTGCCAACATTTTAATTTATTCCGGAGTATTTTTAGCAAAGCCTTCATTTCATACCACTTATTTTTTAAGAGTAATTTTTTCTTATATTATCGAAGTTATATATTGGAGAAAAGTTTCCTATAAATAAAGTGGTGAGAAATAAAGGCAGGGTTAAAACTACTCTGGAATAAATTAAAATGTTGGCAGTTATGCCACTATTACCACTTACTTTTTGTGAATAAATAAGACAGTGATTATTGTTAGAAAATATTGGTGGAAGCTGAAATATCCGTGTGTAGGACTGACGCTACATTTACATACTTACCAACATTCTAATTAATATTCGGCAGTATTGTTGTTAGTAACTGCTTTTTTTTCACACCAGCATTTTTGGAGAGTATTTTTTTCTTCTTACTTAATCGTAATTTTATTTAGAGAATATTATGAGGAAGAAAGTGGTGTGGGAAATGTACGGGTAATTTATTCCGGTGTATTTTTAGCCCTGCCTTTATTTCATATCACTTTTTTTTTTTTTTTTTAAGTAATTTTTTCTTATTTTATCGAAGTGATATATTGGAGAAAACTTTTCAATAAATAAAATGGCGCGAAATAAAGGTGGGGCTAAAAATATTGTGGAATAAATTAAAATGTTGGCAGCTATGCAATGCTACTGAATATTAATTAGAATGTTCGCAGGTATACATTTTCATAGAATTACTTTAATATGCAAAATCAGAATGGGCAAAAATTTACAAGAAGGGTTACGATATGCTCATGTTGATCTCTAAACCTAGAAAAATTTCACAAAACAAGATGAAAACAAATATTAATATCGTAAAATGCTTCATTAACAAATCTAACACCCGCTTCGAAAAATAACTTATTCTCACTAGTAATAAATTGGTATGTTCGTCAAATGTTGACGACATCCTTATTCATATTTAAAAATAGTTCATTCTTTACAACCAGACTTCTTTTTACAGAAAATCTTAAATATATATATATATTTTTTTTTTTCTACTAATGTGTAATCGATTCTTTCGTTGCATGTCCGGAAAATATTGACATTTATGAAATGTTTTTTCTCCATTGTTATAGATGTCTTAATACAACTCTTGTAAAACACTTTACTCACCCCTCCATACCCACACGTGTAGTACATTTTTGATGAATGAAATGCCCATAGAGAAATAAGAAGTAGTACCATTTTTTTTTTTTCATTTCTGTTAACCCACGCATGAATTATAAAACAGGTTTCCCTGCATTCTCTTTCTTTCTTTTTTTTTTTTTTTATTCCACTATTTTGAAGAATATCTGTTATACAGAATATCTGATAACAGAAAAGAATTATTTTTTGCTATTAACTTGAGGTTTTATTACATGTTATAGTAAAGGAATGTTTTTCAACTTGGAATTTTTTTTCTACAGGGTGTCCTAAAGAGACTGAAACGCGTTCAATTCTTTTGTTATTAGAGATAAGTAGGCATGTTCAAAATAACGTACGAAATAAGACCACGTTAATAAAAATGCCTTCCCGTTAATTTTCAAAAATTTACACTCTTTAACCCCTTAACGCGCGCTGTCCTCGCTGCGAGGACGCAAAATTTAAGATCCAGCTGCAAAAATTCATCCCGGAAATTTTTTAGCAAAAATTTACGTTTATAACATATCAGAAAAGGCCTGTTTTTTTAACCTTAAAATTTAAAATTTCTTTTAGTTTAATTTAGTTCATGAATTCCAGTGGCAGTATAATTTAAATAATCGGAATTGTCTTGCGCCGCAAAGGGTTAAATTCTTATACGGCCTCTCTAGACAAATGGGGTTAGTTAGATAAATTTTAATTTTAATGCAACCCAACCATTACAAAAAATCGCATACCTGTATCTTTAAGGTGAGTTATATTTCATTGAAAATTGAACGCAGAATATAAGGACCATATACCAAAATTGAAATGTAAATATAAATTTATAAAATTTTACAAAAAGTATAATTTGCACGATAATGTTTATATTAAAATCATTTTTGATGATCATTTTTTTTTTACCATTTTTTAATGATCATTTATAATTATTTTTTTAAGATACATTCTGATCTTCTCACATAGTTTAATTATATATATATATATATATATATATTAGGTTGATTCATAAATAATTTCCGATGCAGTTAAAATAGAATACACACCAATAACATTATACAACGAATATAATAATGTACAGTCGGGGAAAAAAAAAACGCCACCCCCCCACCCAATTTCGCCGTAAATTATCGTAGAAACATGCGGCTGGTACCTATCGATCTGTAATAACGTCTAGTTTTTAATGTTGTAGTTATATTTTGCTTAAGGGGTCATCTACATATTAAAACACGTATAAACTTCATTTTTTTCAATGACGACCCCTATTTTTGACCTCATATTCAGATTTCTGAGATCAAGGCAGTTCGGAAAACTTACCTATTTATAGACTTTAAATCAATTTTAAACAGAGTTACACGTGAAAATGTGTTAGGGAACCGTCTATACATTTAGAAAAAATAAATCGTGATCAACTACCCAATATTCATTATTTATAAAATTTCACACCGGAAAAAATGTTCAGGAATGTTTATTATAAAATAAAAAACGATTAAAATTCGCAGAACTTTCTTTATTAGCTTATAAATTAAAAGATTTTTATTGGTTTCAATTTATTAAACATTATTATTGAAAGTTAAATACATCACTTCGTACGAAGAAAAATAATAGCTTGAATGATATGAACCCTACAATATTGAATTACAAAAATCTAAATACCAAGGTAAAAGAACAGTAGTAATAATGATAATAATATTAATAGCAGTTAAAAAAAAGGTGTTTAATATTTAAGAAAAAGAATTATCTACTTCTTAAAAGCAAAAACTGTTTTATTTAAGAGACAAAAATTTAAGTTAAAATACATTTAAAAAACAAAAAATATATATAAAAACAATTAAAATCTACTAACTAACAATTATTATCTACTTCTTGTTGGGTATATTTTAATTTTATACAGTAAGCCTCGCATGAAAGTGTTACTATAAAGTTTTACATTTAATTTTAGGCGTACAAACCAACAATAGATAATATACAAAAATATACATAACAAGATTTAAACTAAAATCTGAGAAAGGATATTTAATATTTTCGCGACTGCTGATGTAGTTTCACGTCATTTGGAAATCTGTAACTCCTCCAGTGGGCGTTTCTTTCACAATTTGTGTGTTACGATATTTCTTAAGAATATTCCTTATATTCATATTTATATAAACAAAATAGTATGAAACAAATTTTTTTCACTAGAAAGAGTGTATATTCATATTATTGTGTATATTCATATGAAAATAAACATGGATATGGAAAAAACGGTTTCCTATTGCCTAGAACGAATATTCCCCGTTCTGCAATCGTCTACTGTACTTGAATTCTTAATTATAAATGTGTAAAATCTATATCTTTAAAAGTAATAAGACATATTACTTTGTTTTAAATTCTTTTTCCGTAATAAATGTGACGACAGTTTTACGCCGTGATTAGAATAATAGAAAATAAAGAATATTGCACTTTGTTTCAATAATAGATTTTAAAACTTAAAGAAAAAAAAATACCATTTTATTATTCAGTATTAAAAAAACATTTAATAGAAGTTTTATATTTTATTATGTTACGTCATGCGATAAAATTTAAATAGCATAAACGGTAGAGTAAGCAAATGCGAAAATTTCACAAGATTAAAACAGAAAATTTGTTTTAAAAATTCTGATAAAAATTAATAAAAATCAATTATATTAATTTTAAAAAAGGAAAAAACAAAAGTATTGTTCACTGCGTATTGCTCTTTCAAATAATATTCCTCGTCTTACCGCGTTTTTTTACTGTCATGATACTTAATTGAGGTGCACGAATCCTAGAATATTCAAGTTAGAAACAAAAGACAAAAGGGATAAAATAGAATTTTAGCAGTGAGAAGCTAGAAAAAGTTATGTAATATTTAAGAACAAAGACTTAACATTTCAGAATCGAGTAAACTCCCTTCTTCAACGAAAGCCACGCCTTTACAGAATTTTTCTAAAACTTTACATTATAAAACAAAATTATTTTACATACTTCCAATTAAATCATTTAAATTTTGTCTTCAGCATTCAATGTAGTAAATGCCATTGACATTTATGCATACCAGCGTCACATATAGTGTCATATACGAGTATGCAAACTAGGTTTTTTAATACTGTTTCCGCAATATAGAGGCGGGGCTACATTTCTTTTGGAATTCTTTCCCAATCTCTTGCCTGCATTGCGATAATTTTATAAAAAATAAGCCAATTTGTATAATAAACATCGAAATGTTCCTTAGAAAACAATTATAATAACATACAGGTAAATTAAAATAGTTTTTCGTCAAAATGTATAGAAATATTGACTCACAGATGATACAAATTATAACAAGTGACGCCCCCCTAACAGCAGTAAAAAATGAAATATCACTGTAACTCAAAAAATAATGTTAGGAACGAGCTGTAAATTTGGAAACCCATGTTTTTGATGATGCCCGTTCTATTCGTGCAAAAATTAACATAGGTCATAATTCATAATTTTTTCAAATATGAATTTATTAAAAATTTTCATAATTCAAAAAATGTTTTTTTAGCAAAAATTTGCATGGAATATGTTTGGGTCACTTCATTCTAACAAATAAAAAAAAACAGAATTTAAATATCATAATTATTTCAGAAGATATGATTTAATGTTTGTCACATTCATTTAACATTAGCATCCCCAAATTTTGACAGCTTATAACTCCATGAAAAATTGAGCGAAATATATAAACTATACCATTTTCCGTGATGATTTGATCCAACGAATTCAAAAATATTATAAAAAAGGGGGGTTACCATTGAAAAAAATGAAGTTGATGTCAGTTTTAATATGTAGACGACCCCCTAAGTAAAATCTAACTATAACATTATAAACTAGACGTTATTACAAACTGATCGGTACCAGTCGCATGTTTCTACGATAATTTACGGCGAAATTAGGTGGGGGGGTGGCGTTTTTTTTTTTTGGGTGACTGTACATTAGGTATTATTTCCTACCGAGGAATAAGCCCCTCTCACATTTATCATGTTACGTCTTTGTAGGTGAAGTCTTATATAAATTCATTTGTTTTTAGCACGCATTTATTTTGCCTTCATTTAGTTACAAAATTATATCAATGCATTTTGTATTCACCATTATTATGTATGACCAGATTTCCCAACTTTTATAATTTATTCACGAGCATTTTTAGTCTCGCCTCTTTTTCATACCGGAAATTTTGAAAAATGACTTTCTTCTTATTTAATCGTTGTCACATAGTAAAGAAAAATAATCTACAAAATTTCCGGTGCGAAAAGAAGGCAGGGCAAAAAATGCGCGTGAATAAATTATAAAAGTTGGGAATGCTGTGTATGACGTTCTCCCATCTTCTTGGCAGCTTATATATTCCTTCCTTGTATAATGTGGTTGGTTTCGATTGAAAAAAAATTTCGACAGCTTGTCTGACTTGTTCTTCAGATTTGAATGTTTTTCCTTTCAAAAAGTTTTGTAAGAAACAGAAAAGATGAAAATCTGTCGGGGCAAGGTCCGGGGAGTAAGGTGGGTGCGGTAAAACAGACCATCCGAGCTCTAGAATTTTTTCTTGAGTCACCCTTGCTGTATGTGGTGTTGCATTATCATGTAAAAGAATGACGTTGTTGCTACTGGCGAGTGTGGGACGTTTATCATGAAGTTTCTCATTCACTATTTACAGTTGCTGAACATATATGTGTGCAGTAATTGCTAAATTTGACTTTAATAACTCGTGACGGATTAGTCTTCTACCGTGACCCGTCAAATAAGCCCAAGACAAAACGGCCCCGACAAATAGGCCCCGACAAAATAGCTCCGACAAATGAGCCCAAAGGACAAAAGAGCCCCGACAAAACAGCTCCGACAAAACAGCCCCGACAAAACAGCCCCGACAAAATAGCCCCAGACAAAATAGCTCCAGACAAAACAGCCCCAAGACAAAATAGCCCCGACAAAACAGCCCCGACAAAATAGCCCCCGACAAAATAGCCCCGACAAAATAGCCCCAGACAAAATAGCTCCCCGACAAAACAGCCCCGACAAAAAAGCCCCGACAAAACAGCCCCGACAAAATAGCCCCCGACAAAACAGCCCCGACAAAATAGCCCCGACAAAACAGCCCCGACAAAATAGCTCCCGACAAAATAGCCCCCGACAAAACAGCCCCGAGAAAACAGCCGCCGACAAAATTTGTATGTATCTTTCTGTGTACATGGAAAATCTTCTGACTATCATATCTCAGAAAAAAAAAAAAAAAAAAAAAGGAGATAGAACTACGAAACTTTAGAACTGAGGCAGGTCTGGTGTACATATGATTTTTCGAACTTTTGGTGAAAATTGGATAACCGGTAGTGTGTCATATAGTTTTTTTTCAGAATCAAAGAAAAATACAGAGTATTAGCGCCACCTATCGGCCTATACACAAAAAAACTTAAACATCAGTAGGAAAAAATGGTGCACTTATAAACAATAGATTTTGATGTGTAGTATTTCATAGGCAAGGAAAATTCAGAGACATTTACAACAAAAAACGCTACCTTCCGACCGATAACAAACAACATTTCGTGTAATATTCACAGAATTTAAAAAATGATGCAGTTATGACCGTTATATTTTAAGATAAACTTTTTCATAAACAAAGAAAATGACAGTATATCAGCATCAGCGCTACCTTTCGGCCGATATAAACACAAATTTAAACAGAATTTACAACGTAACTACACCACTTTTCAGTCCCTTTTTTTTTCGTTGTTGTTGCTTAAAATTACACAAGATTAAATTATTTCAGTGAAGCATAACACTGACGTCTGCCGTCGATGTACACATAATGTTGAAGTGGTTGCTGATTAAATCATTTTTATCTTAAAACAAAATTATGCATTTTTTTTTTTATTATTATTATGAAAGTGTAAAGTTATTTGGAGGATAGATTAAGGGACAGTAGGCCCCAAATGGGAGTTCGCCACGGCCTTAGAATAAATAAGTTAAATCGCTGGATGAAAGCTCACCTGTTTGGCGATGTATCACAAAAGTTAATCAGAACAAATTTAACTCAAGATGAAAAAAAAAAAAAACTCAAGTATTGTTGAATTCTGCTTATTGATTTAGTTACAGCGACCAGAACTTTTGCTGACACACACAAACAGATATCTCGAAATGTGCAAATTTATAGAAAACCTTAAATCAAAAATTTTCAGGAATATTTCATTCCCTATTTAGGTATATAAAAGAAAATAACAAATCCACATTTAAAAAAAATAGTCATTTACAATTTATGAAAATACATTATGTTTTACAATAAATAATTACAAGATAAAAAGAACTTTTTTTATACAATGTTTTTAAATTTTTCTGTTGAATCATATAAACATACAGTCGGTAACAAAAGTCTCCGAACACTAGCAAAAATTCCTATGTAAAAAAAGTACACTTAATACAGTTTTTTTAAATAAATCCTTGTCGAATCCTGTTCTTAGTCAGTCTAAGAACATGATTCGACAAGGATTTATTTAACAAAACAGTATTAACTTTACTTTTTTTACATAGGAATTTTTGTTAGTGTTCGGAGACTTTTGTTACCGACGGTACCTGGTAACTTTTATAATTTATTCCGGAGTACTGTTAACCTCGCCCTTTATTCATACCAGTATATTTTAAAAGCACTTTTCTTCTTATTTCATCGTAATTACATATTGGAGGAAATTTCTCTACAATCATACTGGTGTGAAAAAAGGGCGAAGTTAACAGTACTCCGGAATAAATTATAAAAGTTACCAGGTATGTTTAAACGATACCGAAGGCAGCGGGGACCAATAATAATTGGCTGAAAGTAGTAAAAAAAATGCATTGTCCTCGTGTTCTGAGCTTTTCTAAAAGTTTCAAATTTCTAGCTAGTCAAGATAGAGGTCTGCTGAAATTTTGAGGCCCAAGCCCCTCCCGGCCCGTTTCAAAAATATGTAAAAAAAAGAAAAAAATTTTTAGTATGTGTTTTGTAGAGACTTTATACAGCCAATTAACAGAATGTCCTTTAACAAAGCTGCTGAACTTTTACAAGATAATTATATATAAACAGAAATTCATTATTACAGACGTACAAAAGACTCAAAGGACGACAGAAAATCGAGTCGAAAATATTAGCATTCATCAAACAATATAGGACAGTATTTAAAATAATTAATACTACTAAAAATGTATTTTCAACCATTTACTCTTATATACCGTAATGTATCTGAATTTTTCATGTGATACGATAAACAAAACTTTAATGCTAATCCAAACATATTCAATAGAAGAGATGCTTTTGCACTCGCTAGAAATGGTGCTACTTTCATCCAGTGCACAGGAGATAAGAAAAAGGAGCTTTCCCGAAAACGTTACAGTGGAATGATTTTTACTGCCTTTATGCAACCTAAACTCTTCAGACCGTAGGACACAAAGCCTTATACACAGTAACGTATCTAATTTCTTTTGTTTGTACATGTGTGCAAACTAATAATGACATGCATACTATTTTGAATAAGAACCATCTAATATTACATGAAATAAAATATATTAATTTCGAGACATGCTAAAAATATCTGCGGAAAATGAAATCTCAAACAGGCACATTGATATTCATTTTAATTGAAGTTATAGACATTTTTTAACAAAATAAAATTTTATGTGGTACACAAGCCTGTGAAATTATGTAAAATAAATGACTGAAGAAATATTTTATCTTTTTCATTTTCCTTGATTAACGAGGAAACTAAAAAAAGATTCGGGCTGATACGGACCGGAAAAAATATCATCCACGCCGGCCCGGCACGAGTATACACAAAATAACTGAGCACGAGCGCGGGCCGAGCGCAAATTTAAAAATTCGCCCCGAACCCGGCCCGTGCAGACCTTTAAGTCAGGAAGTTATATGATTATCGAATCATAAAAACGCTACCGAAGGCAGCGGGGATCCAAAACAATTGGCTAAAAGTATTAAAAAAAATGCATTGTCATCGTATTTTGAGCTATTCTAAATATCTAGCTAGTCGAGAAGTTAATTAAATAAATTTTCTGTTAAATCATATAAATGCTTCCAGGCTATTTTGTTGGGGCTATTTTGTCGAGGCTGTTTTGTCGGGGCTATTTTGTCTGGGGCTATTTTGCTGAGGCAATTCTGTCTTGGGCTATTTTGTTGGGGCTGTTTTGTCCTGCGGCTATTTTGTCGGGGCTGTTTTGTCGGGGCTATTTTGTCGGGGGCTATTTTGTCGGGGGCTTTTTTGTCGGGGCTATTTTGTCGGGGGCTATTTTGTCGGGGCTGTTTTGTCCTGGAGCTATTTTGTCGGGAGCTATTTTGTCGGGGCTGTTTTGTCGGGAGCTATTTTGTCCTGGGGCTATTTTGTCGGGGCTATTTTGTCGGGGCTATTTTGTCTGGGGCTATTTTGTCTGGGGCTGTTTTGTCGGGGCTATTTTGTCTGGGGCTATTTTGTCCTGGGGCTGTTTTGTCGGGGCTATTTTGTCGGGGGCTATTTTGTCGGGGCTCTTTTGTCGGGGCCGTTTTGTCGAGGCTATTTTGTCGGGGCTGTTTTGTTGTCAAGGCTCTTTTGTCGGGGTTCTTTTGTCGGGGCTATTTTGTCTTGGGCTATTTTGACGGGGTACCGTCTTCGACACATACACACAATAAAATCTTTTTTCTATGGACGTCAGTTTTCGAATCTGGTAAGGGTTTTTGTTCCTTATCAAGCCACTGTCTTTTACGGATGATATTCTCATAAGTTATCCATTTTTCATCGCCAATTATTATCCTATCTAAAAAAGGCTCGTTTTTTACTCGTGAGAGCAGACTTGTAGCGATAGCCAGGCGACCTTCTTTATTCTGTTCACTGAGATTGTGTGGTACCATACTTCTAATTTGCTGACTTTCCTTAATTTCTTCAGGTGGCGGAAAATAGTTAAATGTGGTGCATTCAACCATACAGCTATGTCTCTAGTTGATTGGAGTGGATTTCGTTCCAATATAGCCTTTACAAGGTTTTCATCAAAATTGGAAGGATGTCCTGTCCTCAGTTCGTCCTTTAAAGTCGTATTTCCAGAGCAGAATTTTTTAAACCAATATCTAACTGTCCGATCAGTTATTAGTCCTTCACCGTATACACTGCATATTTATTTCAGCTGTCGCTTTAGCACTATTGCCTTGTCTCAATTCCCATAGCATCACATGACGAATATGCACTTTTTCATTCTCCATTTCAGGAGTTTGTAGTAACAGTTTACTCAAACATAGTTACACCAGACAAAACGATTGTTAGAAGAATAACACAGGCCTACAAAAATGAAGTTGACAAAATTTGATTTGATGATTTCAGCCGATCTTTATGTCTTTTTATATGCTGAAACCGAAAATGCAGCCCATTTTTCTCTATCACGTATAGATTTTTGTCAATACAGGGTGTTTACCGACACGATTTCTTACATATACCATCATAACAATTGGTTGGTTCGTTTATATGGTTTTAAGTCGCACTAGTGCTTCACAATTACTACAATAGGCATCTACGATTAACTACTCATGGAAACATACTATAAAATTTACTATATAATTATATTGGTGGAAGAGTAATGGAAGAAATTGTATAGGCAGTCACCTTGTATTGACAAAAATCTATTCGTGATAGAGAAAAACTGGCTTCATTTTCGGTTTCAGCACACCAAAAAACATAAAGATCTGCCAAAATTATAAAATCAAAATTTTACATGTCGACCTGTGTAATTGAAACACAGATTATATATTAGGTCGATTCATAAATAATTTCCGAGGAGTTTAGTTAAAATTTACACCAGAAACATTATACAATGAATATAAGGTTTCAAAGATACGCTCCTGCTCCTGCATTCATCATGTTTGTGTTTGGGCGTGACTAGCATTGGACCAATGTTCAAAGCATGCATACTGCAAATATTAATAAAATTCTTCGAAGGTGTGGAATTTTGCATATTATGTTCGTTTTTAACCAATCAGAATAACGATCACCTTTTATTTTAATGAATTATGCAAATATTTGGAAACATTAGCTTTCAGCCGTCACTAGCATTACTGTAATCATTGGTCTGATTTCATTGGGCGTGTGTCATCTGTCTTAGTATATAATCTGTGGTTCAATTACACAGGTTACGACTTTAAAGGAGGAACTGAGGACAGGACATCCTCCAATTTTGATGAAAACCTTGTAAAGGCTATATTGGAACGAAATCCACTCCAATCAACTAGAGACATAGCCGTATGGTTGAATGCACTACATTTAACTATTTTCCGCCACATGAAGAAATTAAGGAAAGTCAGCAAATTAGAAGTATGGGTACCACACAATCTCAGTGAACAGAATAAAGAAGGTCGCCTGGCTATCGCTACAAGTCTGCTCTCACGAGTAAAAAACGAGTCTTTTTTAGATAGGATAATAACTGGCGATGAAAAATGGATAACTTATGAGAATATCATCCGTAAAAGACAGTGGCTTGATAAGGAACAAAAACCCTTACCAGATTCGAAAACTGACATCCATAGAAAAAAGATTTTATTGTGTGTATGTGTCGAGGACTAATCCGTCACGAGTTATTAAAGTCAAATTTAGCAATTACTGCACACATATATGTTCAGCAACTGCAAATAGTGAATGAGGAACTTCATGATTAACGTCCTACACTCGCCAATAGCAACAACGTCATTCTTTTACATGATAATGCAACACCACATACAGCAAGGGTGACTCAAGAAAAATTCTAGAGCTCGGATGGTCTGTTTTACCGCACCCACCTTACTCCCCGGACCTTGCCCCGACAGATTTTCATCTTTTCTGTTCCTTACAAAACTTTTTGAAAGGAAAAACAGTCAAATATGAAGAACAAGTCAGACAAGCTGTCGAAAATTTTTTTCAATCGAAACCAACCACATTATACAAGGAAGGAATATATAAGCTGCCAAGAAGATGGGAGAACGTCATACACAGCATTCCCAACTTTTATAATTTATTCACGAGCATTTTTTGCCCCGCCTTCTTTTCGCACCGGAAATTTTGTCGATTATTTCTCTTTACTATGTGACAACGATTAAATAAGAAGAAAGTCATTTTTCAAAATTTCCGGTATGAAAAAGAGGCGAGACTAAAAATGCTCGTGAATAAATTATAAAAGTT
The DNA here is from genome assembly GCA_963930645.1 of Salticus scenicus. Classification (NCBI taxonomy): domain Eukaryota; kingdom Metazoa; phylum Arthropoda; class Arachnida; order Araneae; family Salticidae; genus Salticus; species Salticus scenicus. The sequence continues at coordinate 190,127,468 of OZ005657.1, forward strand.
GGGAACTCTGGTCATACATAATAATGGTGAATACATAATACATTGATATAATTTTGTAACTAAATGAAGGCAAAATAAATGCGTGCTAAAAACAAATGAAGTTATGTAAAACTCCACCTACAAAGACGTAACATGATAAATGTGAGAGGGGCTTACTCCTCGGTAGGAAATAATACCTAATGTACAGTCGGGGAAAAAAAAAAAAACGCAGCACTCGATGTAACTTCGTTGCTAATCAATGCACAAAAATGTAATAGGCATCATTCGACGGGGAATTGAGAGTAGATTCAGAAAATGAACGGAAATTTTGAATTGGGGGTCGTCTACATATTAAAATGCGCACCAACTTTGATTTTTTCAATGGTAATGCCCCATTTTTATTTTATATTTGAATTCCTGGAATCGCGACAATGCGAAAAAGTATCTTGGTTGTATATTTTGCTTATTTTTTCACAGAATTATAAGCGTTCAAAGTTTGAAGGTGCTAATGTTAAATTCATATTTCAAACTTTTATTAATATCTTCACAAAAAATAACTTGATCGATATAATTCTTTTTTTACGAGATACAGTGAAGAAACCCAAACATAATCCATCATTAATTTTGATTCTGAAAAATATTTTTAATTCTGAAAAATATTAATAAATTCATATTCATAAAAATTATGAATTATGACCTATATTAATTTTTACATAAAATGAATCCTAATGCTGAAAAATATGGGTGTGCAAATTTGCAGCTCATTCCAGTTATTAGTTTTCGAGATATAAATAAATATTTCTTTTGGAGTGGTTTAGGGGGCCGTCTCTTAAAAATTTTTGAATGAGATAACGAAGCAAATCTTTAAAAAAAACGGAGAAAATTGAACAAAATATTTTTATTTTTTATTTAAGGGTCAAATTATATAACAACAACGTCAAATCCAAAGAAATGAAACAAAAATGTTGATTTTTAGACATTTGTGTTAGTATCAAGAATTCCTGTTTTCTAAAGCCCCGCCTTTTATCGTTCTTCAGAACAAAACAATACAGGAACGAAAAGTCAATGGGACTTTGAGTATTCGTGTTAAACCCCTTATTTTACATTGACAAAAATATACACAAGTGGTATTTACTTCATCGATTACTGGCGATAAATTTAGAATCCTTTAAACGAACACTAGAAGAAAAAAATTAACTAAATAGGCGGGGTTTACTGTTTGAAATACTCTCAAAATAAAATATTTCAAAACAAATTTTCTGTACCACAATTATATTACAGATGTTTATACATTATAACTATATTCTTTCTAATTAATATATTTCTATCCATTATATATTTTATTGCAAAAATATGAACACTGGGTACATGCTTAAGAAATAAGTAACACACAAATTACGAAAGAAACGCCCACTGGCATTGTTACAGATTTTCAAATGATGTGAATCTACGTCAGCAGTCGCAAAAGCGTTAATTATGAAATTATATTTTCATAGAAATTATAAAACAAATCGTACAGTTCCAAAGAGTTCAACTGACCCAAAACTGGTAAGTGCTATTAAAATTGTTTAATATTTACTTTATGAAACCTTACAATAATTTATCCGAAAAGATTTAGTTTATGCGTTGTTGTATATATATAAATAGCTATATTATTTCAGTTTGTATATTATGTTACACGTACGAAAGAAAATTTAAGCTTTATTGGTGATCAGTATATCCATGATAGATACTTTTTAATTGAAAAATATTGCACTTTTATAAAAAGTATTGTCTGACCAATCGTAAGTGTAATGTATTTAAATATACCTAAAATTATCTAAAAAAGTACTAAAGTATATACATATCCAAAAAACTAAATTCATGATAATTAAGATACTGCAAAGGTGTTCATATTTTTATTTCTTTTTATAACTCTTTTTTTTCTTGAAATATTTCCGGTGTGAAACAGTATAATTTTGTCTATTTCTTGTAGGATCTTAATTTTATTTTTCTATATTTAGAGATAGCCCCCTAACACATTTTTGATCATAACTCTATGAATACTAAAGATAAAGTATACAAACAGTATACTTTTCCGCACTGCCAGACTCTCAGAAATTTGAATATGAAGTCGAAATTGGGTGTTACTATTGAAAAAATCAAAGTTGGCGCTCATTTTAATATGTAGATGACCCCTAATTCAAAATTCGACGACATTTTCAGAAAGTGCATTTCATTTCCTGTTGAATGGTGTCTATTAAGTTTTTCTGCGTCAATTAATATCGAAATACCATCAAGTGCTGCGTTTTTTTTTTCCCCGACTGTACATTATTATATTCGTTGTATAATGTTATTGGTGTGTATTCTATTTTAACTGCATCGGAAATTATTTATGAATCAACCTAATATTTTCGCAGGTAAATCTGCACTTTGCCTGCATAAATTTATTATAAATTTTATGTTATTAAAATAATGGTGAAAAGAAAAAAAGTTGGGTCATCTGTTGAAGCCCTGGTTTTCTGCTAAAATTAGGTTTCATAAAAAGGATTTTAACCCTTTAACGGCTCTAATGCTCTAAAACACTCTAAACAATGTTGCCAAATTTAAGTACTTTTTCATTCAACTGCTACCACCAATAATTTTGAGTGATATTTCATATACATAATGGACGAATAATCTTCGAAGTGATTAGGTAAATGTTACAGTTAAAATTTAGTGATAGATGTTGAATAAATAAAATCTCTAAATTTGGCAACACTGACCAGAAGAGTGAAATTAAATAGGACAGTCAAAGAATTAATGGAAAATACATACATTCATATACATAAATATATATATATTAAGCTGTGATTATTTTAAGAAAAACACCTCTTCGTTAACCTTTATTCAACTATTCAGAGCAATCTGAAGCTGTAACTAAATTGCGGATTGAGTCGAAACTTTCTAGATAGACATTTCAAAAGATGCGCTGAAAGTTTCTGAAAAAAAAAATCCGCTAAGTGGCGCAATGCAGTCAAATTGCTTGAAATTATATGTAATAAATAACTGGGGTCTATTTTAACGTTTTCAAATATCACTACATTTTAAACTGTTGCTTTAACATTTTGAAGAATTTTATGACAGTACAATGAATGATAACTGTAGTACTACAAGTGAAAAGCCGGCCTAGTGGATCGGTTGGTAGGGCGCTGCCTTTTGGATCCTCAGGTTCCGGGTTCGAATCCCGTTGCGGGCAGGTATGAATGTGATGACCTAGGTCTACAAAAAAATGTGCATTTGTTTCTGTGAATTGTAATATGGATCAATCGAGGCGAAAGTCGTTGTAACTATAGGTCTCAAAGCTGGATTCAGCGTAAGTTCTGGATGTAAAAGGAGGAGGTCGAGTGAGTAGCATTCTTAAAGTTATCATGACTGTTAGTTTACCAGAAAATGTGGTAATCTTGAAACTGTTCTACAAAAATTTGGCTGACGTAAAGCAAAATGTGCGACAAATGACAAGCGATCGGCTGTTGATCTGTCACTGATCATCCGTTGGGACCCAACATTAAAAAATATGCTTTACACCGCTAAACAGTCTCTAACAAATAACACAAATGTTGATGTTTGTTGTGAAATTTGTAGCCAGCGTTGCCAGATCTGGCGGAATTTTTATTCAATTATCAGCAATAATTTTTAACGTTTGCATAATCACTTCGAAGATTGATAGTCTATTATGTACCGGGTGTCCCGTAAGTCTGTAGACATTTTAAACATTCATAATTATTAAATGAATTTATAGAATTGAACGCGGTTTGCGAAAAAATCATTCTCGTGAAGGGGATTTTTTTTTTTGAGGGGGGGGGGGGGGGTAAAAAAAAAATTAATTAAATTTTTTGTCGACGATAGTTAGACAAATAGTTAAATTTTTCGCTAGGGTGTGAAAGAAAAATATGCAAATTAAAGTCCTATAAATTGCACAATTTTAGAACAGTCTATTTCTTATTTTGCCTCCTACTTGTGCATACATGACGTTTTAATTGCGATGCTGACTTGGTTGATACAGCGTTATTGGTGAAAATGTATTTCCTGAGGTAAGAACCGCCGACTGAAGCTGTAGTTAGCAGTGTTATAACTCGTTTGTAAACTGTAATTTGCGGTGACGACGGACACATAGAATATGATTTATATGCCTGTAAACATTTGCACGCGAATAAGTACAGTTTTTCATGAAAATGTGTGATCTGCACAGCGCCCTCTATCGACAAAATAGCTTAATGATTATTTTTTCTTTACCAAAAAAAAAAAAAAAAAAGAAAAAAAAGAAAGAAAGAAAAAAAGAAAAAGAAATCCCTCTTCACGAGAATGGTTTTTTCGCAAACCGCGTTCAATTCTATCAATTCATTCGATAGTTAAGAATTTTTAAAATATCTATAGACTTATAGGACACTCTGTATATCAAATATGACATTTCAAAATTATTGGTGATTATTAAAAAAAAAAATCCACCAGATCTGGCAACACTGTTTGTAGCTTGTTCGTATTTTTATCCTAGTTACATATATCATAAATCGGTAAAAATTATTCTATTAAAAAAAGTGCATAGCTGCCAATTTCATCACTGCCTTTATTTCGCACCACTTTATTTACAGTTTTCTTCAATATATAACTTCGATATAATAAGAAAAAAATATTGTTGAAAAATAAGGGGTATGAAATAAAGGCGGGGCTAAAAGTACTCCGGAATAAATTAACACTTTCGCGACCGCTGACGTAGATTCACGTCATTTGAAAATCTGTAACTCCTCCAGTGAGTGTTTCTTTTGTGATTTGTATGTTACTTATTTCTTAAGAATATACCCAGTATTAAAATTTGCGCAATCAAATATAATATGGATACAAATATTTTGATTAGGAAGAACACAATTAAAATGTATAGCCATTTGTAATATAAATGTGAATATAAAAAATTTTGTTCTGTAATATTGTAACTTGGGAGAATTACGTCCAAAGGCGGACCTTATTGTCAAAAAGAGAAAAACATGCGGTTACGAAAGTGTTAAAATATCGGCAGCTATGAAAGTGGGGCGAAATAAAGGCGAGGCTAAAACTGCTCCGGGATAAAACAAAATGTTGGTAACTATATATTCGGTTTCCGGGAATATAATCAGATGGACATTGGATTTTTTTGCCTGTATAAAAAAAAAGGATTCCATTAACGAAAGAGGACGCTCACACGTCATACTGTGACGTTATATAAATCAGGCTAGCAATAAAACACCTGGCTGGAAATGCAGAGCTGCCACATGCGACTAATTGTATATTCTTTACGTACCACTATTCTCGTCAAATAAAATTTATTATATATTCAGAGCTGCCAACCTAATCCGGCAAATTGTTAACGCCTATTGAAAAACGCCCCTTTTTCTACATCACTTAATTTTTAGAGTAATTCTCTTCAAAAGTATCTATGATGAATTAAGTAGAAAAATACTCTAAAAATTAAGTGGTGTAGAAAAAGGGGCGGTACTAACAATTTGCCGGATTAGGTTGGCAGCTCTGTATATTTATGCAGATAAAATGCAGATTCACCTGTATACTATATCATAAATTGTTTTGCTTGGAGATAGTGGTACGAAAAGGGAAAAAAAAAAAAAATGCTTCTGGCAGCTCTGGAAATGGACTCGTCATTCAGTGTCGTCCACATTCTATTGTTACCCGATCAGTCGTTGACGATTAAACTGACAGGCTGTCGAAGGCGGACTCGATACTGACATGCTATACTCAGCTGTAATAAGCGTAGAGACGCGTCTCACATGCCTAATATCTTGTACTGGTGGTCATGTTGAACATTCTTTATTTTAAAATAAATGAGCGATATCATATTATTGTGAAATGTTTTAATGCCTTAATGCATTTGCTTGATTTACATAAAAAGCCCCTGTCTAACGTCTCAACGCCCTCTTTCGGTTACATTTGTAATCATTATCTTATATATATGTATATATACACCCCTGTTCAAAAGTTTAGCAAGATTTGCAAACGATCAGTTTTTTTCAATTTAAAAACTTATGTCTTGATGAAATGTTTTCAAACAACAGGTATTTAAAGAATTGGGTCTTCCTTATGTTTTTCAGTGAAGATTGGTTTAAGACAACATCTAGGGGGCCGATAACAAATTGAGCAAAATCAATCATTTTTGTGATAACCCTGCATCGTTAAGTGAACGAAATGAGCTGTAACTTTAGGATATGTTAATATAGACCCAATGAAATTTGTGCATGAATTTGTGTGACGATAGCATATTAAATAACAGAGATACAAGCATTTATTATAAAACAAGAAAAAGAATCAAAAAGTTTTTTATTTATAATATATAGAGTTTTTAACAAAAATTATTCCCACTTTCAGATAAGATGAAAAAACACTTTTAAATCAACATACAGAAATCGGAATGCAAATATCTTAAATATCTCACGAAATATGAGCATTTTTATGAAAAAGGCTTTCATTGCGTATGTGCGAAAGATGAAAGAATTATTACAAAGGTTGAAAGCTAGATATATTGGGCAACTTTTATTAAAGGTGCATTTGAGTAGAGTAAAAATTAATCAAATTGTAGACAAAAGAACGAGCTAGATTTTAGATATTTTCCAAGAGTTGAAATTTCATAAAGGGTTTTCCACATGCCGCGTAATTAATTTGAAAATCCAATTATTTCAATCACACTCCAAAAGTACTCTTTTGTGAAAAACCTCTTATAAGCTTGTAACTATAACATAATTTTGTTTATTTACTAAGATTTATGAGATCATAAGGGGATTTTTCACAAAAAAGAACTTTTGCTAAATGGTTAAAATAATTGGATCTTCAAATTAATTACGCGGCATTTGAAAAACCCCTTAAGAAATTTCAACTCTTGGAAAATATCTAAAATCTAGCTCAATCTTTTTCGGATAATTTGCTTAATTTTTACTAAAAAGCAAATAATTTACAAAAATTTTACAAAAAATTCAAATGCACTTTGACAAAAGTTGCCCAATATATCTAGCTTTCACCCTATGCAAAAAAACATTTTATATCTTTCACACATGCGCAGTGAAGACGTTTTTCATACAAATGTTTATATTTCATGAGATATTTGAGATATTTGTATTCTAATTGCAGTATATTGTTTTAAAAATGTTTTTCCAACTTATCTGAAAGTGGGAATAGCTTTCGTTAAAAACTCTGCATATTAAAAAAAAAAAAAAAAATGCTGTTTTTTTTTTTTTTTTTTTTTAGTTTTAAAGTAAATGCTTATATCTCCGTTTTTTAATGTGCTATCATCATACAAATTCATCCACAAATTAAACAGGGTCTGTATTAACATATCCTAACGTTACAATTCATTTCGTTCACTTTCGTTCACTTAACGATACAGGGTGATCACAAAGTTTATTGATTTTGCTCAATTTGTTACTTGTCCCCTAAATGTTATCTTATGCCAATCTTCACTGAAAAACATGAGGAAGGCCCAGTCCTTGAAATACCCGACGTTTGAAACATTTCATCGAGAGATAAGTTTTTAAATTTAAAAAAAAAAAAAAAAAAAAAAAAAAACTGATTGCTTGCAAATCTTGCTAAACTTCTGAGCAGGAGTATACATATATACATGGAGAATAATTCCAATCTCCCTCTGAGCATATTCCTGCAAACTGAAATTTCACCCGTGCATTACTTCTTTTATTATAAATTTTTAAAGTTAGCACGGATTTATGACGCACCCGGTATACATATTTAAGTGGTGTGCACTTTTAATCTTTAAAAACGTAAATATTCTTGACTCTTGAAACATAAAGATGTATTTTACACGCTGAAAATGTTTGTCTATTAACTCATTTTAAAAGCAGTTAATGTTAATTTTGAAACTTTCATTTATCATCAAATTACCTGAGATTATTTCAAACAATAAGTAAAATTTATGCACAACAATCAATTTTGAACTAAATAAAACAGAATCTTTGAATAAAAAAAATAACTATTTAATTATTTTACATTGCATTATAAACAACAATTTTCAACTTGGCAATACCAAAGAAACCTCTTAAAATACTCTTTGGAAAACTCCCTTTATGAAATTCCTAAAATTATTTAAGCAAGTATTCCCATAAAAGTTGCTATGATACCTCTAATTTCAGTTTCAATTCTGAACTGCCTAGAAATTTATTCACGTTATTGTTCAATTTGTTGCTTAATCACACATCGTTTTAAAGTAATCAAAGGAATACGTTACCCAGGTTATAACCTTTCTCTTTTATAGATTCATCAAATGCTTGAATCATGAAATTAGGATTGCATTATAAACGACATTTTCTCTTTCACTTTATCATTAATTTCAGGCAAGTCCTCCACTAAATTGAGAATTTTCTAGATTTACTAGATACTTAACTTTCTTCGAAAATAGAAAGATTGTATTTCATCTGTTACGTATAGTCTTTTCATTCAAGTGCATATTTAATACGAATAGCAACAATACCGGAATTTCTGACGTATAATTCGCTGGTTGTATAAGACAGTTTTGTACCAGAAATTTTAATTGACAAGGAGAGTTATATTTGTACAAGTTGTTTAGATTTTCCTGTCAGCCCGTTAGTAGTCGCTAGTTGGTCGATTTGCCACCCATCCTTAAGTGTTGCCAGATTTTTTTATTCAATAGCCACCAAAAATTTTTAGAAGAAGCATTTGATATACGTAAGACACGAATAAAATCAAAGGAACGTCGATCACATCACTTCTTAAAAGTATTGGTGAGAGTTAAATAAAAACTGCGCAATCTGTAATAGGTGGCGCTGTCTATAGCGACAACTAACGGGTTAAATAAAATTTTTTGAGGAGAAATGACACAACTTACATACGGGTTATACCTCGGAAATTATGGTACTTTTTATGTTTCAAGTTCTCACGAAGTACAAATGCATAGTTACTAATATTTTAATTTATTCCGGAGCATTTTTAGCCCCGCCTTTATTTCATACCACTGATGTGAGGGAATCCAGCAAACTATAAAGAATTATTTTAACCCTTTCGCGACCGCTGACGTAGATTCACGTCATTTGAAAATCTGTAACTCAGCCAGTGGGCGTTTCTTTCGCAATTTGTATGTTGTTTATTTCTTACGAATATCATAGGTGCCACGTCTCCCGTTTTTCAAGGGAGACTTCAAACCGGAAAAATTTCATAGCTGTTTTCGGTAATGTTAATCGTCGAAAATATATATAACATATTTCATTTAAAAATACTGGTGTAAATTTTGATTTAAAAGTTAAGAATGTTGGCAGCTATGGAATATACCCAGTATTCACTTTTGTACAATGAAATATACTATGGATACAAATACTTTGATTAGAAAGATTATAATTATAATTAATATCCATTTGTAATATAAATATGAAACGGAAAATTTTGTTCTGAAATATTATAACTTAGAATAATAGCATCTACAGGCGGACCTTACGGTCAAAAGACAGAAGCATGCGGACGCGAAAGTGTTAAGTTGTTGTTGTTGTTGCATGGGAATAAGGCCAATTAATTGCACTAGAGTCCTAGGCCTGGGGAGAAATGCCCTCCGTGGCGTTCTTTCTAAGAGATCCTAGCCCGTATTTGCGGAAGTTTCGGAGAAAACCACGGAAAATTTCGAATGACTAGGCTGATGAGCGTGACTTGGGATCGAACCCTGCACCTCACGTCTACCAGATTTGAACGCAGAATCGCTCGTCCGCTGTTGGGCCTTACTTTTTAAAAGTTTTTTTTTTTCTTATTTTATCGAAATTATATATTGGAGAAATTTTTTCTAAAAATAAAGCTGTGTGAAATAAAGACGGAGCTAAAAATACTCTCCGGAATAAAATAAAATTATAGCACCTATATATTTTTGACACTTTTTTTAGTTGTCTTATTTTCGCTGTGAATTAAAGTTAAGATTAAAAATCAACGTGAGTTGAACTAATTTAAAATAAGATTTATTTTTTATCTGCAGTATTAAAAATATTCCCTTTCTGAAATGTCGCTTGAAAATAAACAACGGACCGAAAAAACATTTTTACGTTTTATGTAAAATAAATGCTCTTAATCAATTATAATTAATAAATTTAAAAAAAACATGTTTTTTAAATTTTTTTATGTAAAATAAATGACTTAATTATGGAAAAGAAATGGAATGTCGAAGTTGAGATTTGACTAAGTAAAAAATTTAATATATATATATATATATATATATACAGGGTGATCCATAAGTCACAGAAAAAATAAAAAATATATATTATTCAAAAAGTATTAACCGTAGCACTATGCGGTTTTCACTGAAATGCACAGAAAAACATAGGATTTTTTTAGTTACAGAAAACTTATTAAAAAATCAATTTAAATATCTTTTACCAGGTGACGCTTTAAACGTAAAATTACTTTTTTACAGTGTTGCACCAACTTGAACAACGTAGCCATGACTATAAATGTTCAGTGTGACGACTATCATTCATTATAATGACCGTCAGATGTTATGCAATCGGAAAGTCTGCTAAAAAAAAAGCTTCAGAATTTGCGATATGGCGCCATTTGGTCAGGCTTATCTGTTTAAAATGTGAGAGGATAATATGAATTCAGCGCGATATGTTAGTGAAAAATATAACTCATATTTTTTCATATATATATATATAATCCCATATTTTTCTGTGCTATTTAGTAAAAATCGCATACAGCTAGAGTCTGTACTTTTTGAATAATATATATTTTTTTTTTTCTGCGAGTTTTGGATCATCCGGCAGAGCCTGATTAAGGGGGAAGCACACATTATCTCCGCTCTCACCGGAATATTTTTACAATTATTTTTTACTTCATGTCATAGAAATTCCACGCTTTGACGAGGAAATATTTTTTATAAAAAATAAACGGTGTAAAACAATCCAATTTACTCACCGTTATTAGGCACCAGAATTCTTTTAAAATAATTTTTAATGAGAATTTTCTGTTTATTATAGGAGGAAAGTATTTGTTAAAAAATAACGGTGTAAGTATAAATAATGTGTGCTTCCCCCTTAATCAGGCTCTGTCATCCGGTATATATATATATCAGAGGTGGAAAATTGTCGCAGAATTCATACCACAATAAATAAAACAAAATTTTCTTCCTAAGAAACCAACGATTTTATAGGTAGAGAAATACTTTAAACGAATACTGGTATAAGGCCTGCGCCAGTTTTTCAGCCCTGATATATATATATACATCAGCGGTGGCTCGTGAACCGAAAAAAGGTGAAGAGCTGAAAAATAACATTTAAGTAGTTTAAATGTATAATTTTTACTAAGCATAATTTTATTTAAAAATTAACTAAAAATACTAATTTTATTTAAATGTAAATTTATACTCTACAAATTAACACTTATCGCTCGTATGTCCCTTCTGAGGGGACATTAAAAAATCGAGACACGTCTTAAGGTGTTCCTCTGCAAATGGAATGTTATTTTTCTAAAACGTGTAACTATAGGCTACTTTTCGGCTACCGGAAAATTTTAACAGAAAGATTTATTTTATTTAATGATGAAGTAAAATAAAATAAATTATAACAATTTTTCGGTAGCCAAAAAAGAGTAAGTTGGAAACTATACGTGTGACGTTTTAAAGGAACGCCAAAAGGCGTGTCTTACTGTTCAAAATAGGAAAATATGCCGAGCGTCAAGGGTTAATATATTGTAAAATATTAGGTGAAGTGCCTCTTCACCTATTTTCGTCCACGAGCCGCCGCTCATATACATATATATATCACATGATAACAAAAAGAATGAGATCGAAATATAAACAAATGAATAATTTGCCACAATAACCCACAAAAGTCAATTTAGTAAGTAGTTAACTTAATTATTTTTTAAAAATAATTTGACCAGTATTATTTAATTTATAGTATCTGAAAACAGAAAAATACTCACTTAAAAATAATTTCAATGAGAATACAAAAAATAAAAAAAAATAAAATAAAAAGAAGGAGCTTTTTAATGATTGTAAACAAAAGTTTTCTATTTTACAACACGAACCAAAATCAAAATATAAGAAAAGATGACGTTATGAAACAGGACACAAATAATTGAATAAAATAAATTGCTCAGAATGTTGAAATAATTTGTCAGGAGTCATCACCCCCACGTTGAGCTAAAAAAAATGCAAGCGGTTTCATTTTCTGGTAAGAGATACTGCACAAAATACATAGAAGGTGACCCAGCCTTGCAAAAAAAATATTACTTTCAATGAAAAAAAAGAGGGGAGGGAAATAAGATAGATTTTAACCTGCAATTAGAATAAACAGAACTTCATCAAAAATAAATTCATAAAGCACATGTTAAAAAACACACTCATCGTAAGTAGTATAAAATATTTAAGCAAACACAAAGTTTAGTTGAAGCTAACAATATGACCGAGAAACTTCCATTTTTCATTAAGCATTCATTAAAAAACTATTAATAATCTAAATTACAACTACAGAACTAAGTAATATTAACCAGAGCTGACAACCTAATTCGGAGAATTGTTAGTGCCGCCCCTTTTTTCACATCACTTAATATTTAGAGTAATATATTTACTCTTCAAATATATTTACGACGAATTAAGAAGAAAAATACTCTGAATAAAGACTGGTGTAGAAAAAGGGGCGGTTCTAACAATCCTCTGGATTAGGTTGGTAGCCCTGTTAACTAAATAGTATGAATATTTTATAGACCATTAAAACAAAACTAAACTAAACTTTAAAAAAAAAAAAAAAAAAAAAAAAAAAGCTAAATCGGAATTATAGATTTTATATTCGTCGAGAGACCATTCCCGTTATTTCAATTTACTGCAGTGCTGTCATCCACTCGGCAAATTAAAAAGGAAAAGTAAAAAAAAAAAAAAAAAAAAAAAAATTCGAGATCTGATACCATTTTTGCTGATTCTTATGTAAAATGACCTCCTAAATCCGAATATGACTCCCATTTTGCCCAGTCATTCACCGTTTTCTAGATACACCACCCCCTGCCTCAATTTCTTTCCCTGTTCGATAATTTTATGACCATGAATTTGGTTTGCAGAATGAAAAATAATTAATTTAACACCTAAAAACCAAAAAATATAAAGTTTAAAAAATAACATTTATAACAGATTAAAAAAATATAAGATATGTAATGCATAATTTCAGTGGCAATTCCCCCCTCCACCATCCAAAATGTTTCCCTTGTCGTAAATGTTCATGTTTTGGAATTTTCCAACTCTGTAGCCCCTCAAAAGATATTTAACGATTAAAATACTCCCCCCCCCCCTTCTAAAAAATCAAATTTATAGCCATAAAATCACCGAAAAGTGATAAAAATAGGGGGCCGCCTCTAAAAAATGGTGGATATGATAGGGTAAAATGGACGTGATAATCGGATTCAGGACGTCATTTTACATAAGAATATGCTGAAATGGTGTCAGAGGCAATTTTCATGCAGAGCAGTGTTATTATTACAACAAATATAAATAATTTATTTTACTCTTAACTTACCTTAATTAAACTTGGTTAGAAACATTCAAATCAAATATTAAGAAAGGGAAAAAAATTATGCTTTGATAAAAATAATTTCTTAATGTTTATCTTGTTTATTTATTGCATGATGAAATAAAGTTTTTATTGATATATTATTTTATGTATATGCAACTAAAGTTTGTATTTCTAAGAATCATAATGAGAAAATTAAAACGAGAATTTTTCATAGAATTAATTTTAATTTATTAATTTTAGGCAATTAATTTTTTATTTGTTTTAATTTATTTCTAATTTAAAATGGGAAAATTAGCGTAAGGACATTAATTAAAGTGTTATTTGGTGTAAATCCAACAAAGCTTCCACATTTTAAAAATTAATTCAACATCCCACCCAACCAGCCAGCTAAACACCACCACCCTATCTTCTTAATCAAACATCTGCCACTATATATATTGTACACATCCAACGTCTCATTTAATTTTTATTATATCAACAGTCACACGTTAAGTTTTGTTTTTTTTGTTTCTTTTTTGTTTCTTTTCCCCTAAGCAAACCCCAAAAAGAAGTTGCAAAAGTTTTCTATTTTACAACACGAACCAAAATCAAAATATAAGAAAAGATGAAGTTATGAAACAGGACACAAATAATTGAATAAAATAAATTGCTCAGAATGTTGAAATAATTTGTCAGGAGTCACCACCCCCACATTGAGCTAAAAAAATGCAAGCGGTTTCATTTTCTGGTAAGAGATATTACACAAAATACATAGAAGGTGACCCAGCCTTGCAAAAAAAATATTACTTTCAATGAAAAAAAAAAAGAGGGGAGGGAAAATGATAGATTTTAACATGCTATTAGAATAAACAGAACTTCATCAAAAATAAATTCATAAAGCACATGTTAAAAACCATACTCATCGTAAGTAGTATAAAATATTTCAGCAAACACAAAGTTTAGTTGAAGCTAACATTATGACCGAGAAACTTCTATTTTTCATTAAGCATTCATTAAAAAACTATGAATAATCTCAATTACAACTACAGAACTAAGTAATATTAACCAGAGCTGCCAACCTAATTCGGAGAATTGTTAATGCCGCCCCATTTTTTACATCACTTAATATTTAGAGTAATCCTCTACAAATATATTTACGACGAATTAAGAAGAAAAATACTCTAAATAAAGACTGGTGTAGAAAAAGGGGCGGTTCTAACAATCCTCTGGATTAGGTTGGTAGCCCCGTTAACTAAATAGTATGAATATTTTATAGACCATTAAAACTAAACTAAACTAAACTTTAAAAAAAAAAAAAAAAAAAAAAACTAAATTGGAATTATAGATTTTATATTCGTAGAGAGACCATTCCCGTTATTTCAGTTTACTGCAGCGCTGCCATCCACTCGGCAAATTAAAAAGGAAAAGTAAAAGAAAAATTTTCAAATTAAGACAAAAGCAAATTGCTAATTACACTGCTCTGAAAAAGAAAAAAAAAAAAAAAAAATTTCGAGATCTGATACCATTTTTGCTGATTCTTATGTAAAATGACCTCATAAATCCGAATATGACTCCCATTTTGCCCAGTCATTCACCGTTTTCTAGATACACCACCCCCTGCCTCAATTTCTTTCCCTGTTCGATAATTTTATGACCATGAATTTGGTTTGCAGAATGAAAAATAATTAATTTAACACCTAAAAACCAAAAAATATAAAGTTTAAAAAATAACATTTATAACAGATTAAAAAAATATAAGATATGTAATGCATAATTTCAGTGGCAAATCCCCCCCCCCCCCAATCCAAAATGTTTCCCTTGTCGCAAATGTCCATGTTTTGGAATTTTCCAACTCTGTAACTCTGTAGCCCCTCAAAAGATATTTAACGGTTAAAATACCCCCCCCCCCTTTCTAAAAATCAAATTTATAGCCATAAAATCACCGAAAAGTGATAAAAATAGGGGGCCGCCTCTAAAAAATGGTGGATGATAGGGCAAAATGGACGTCATATTCGGATTCAGGACGTCATTTTACATAAGAATATGCTGAAATGGTGTCAGAGGCAATTTTCATGCAGAGCAGTGTTATTATTACAACAATTATAAATAATTTATTTTACTCTTAACTTACCTTAATTAAACGTGATTAGAAACATTCAAATCAAATATTAAGAAAGGGAAAAAAATTATGCTTTGATAAAAATAATTTCTTAATGTTTATCTGGTTTATTTATTGCATGATGAAATAAAGTTTTTATTGATATATTATTTTATGTATATGCAACTAAAGTTTGTATGTCTAAGAATCATAATGAGAAAATTAAAACGAGAATTTTTCATAGAATTAATTTTAATTTATTAATTTTAGGCAATTAATTTTTTATTTGTTTTAATTTATTTCTAATTTAAAATGGGAAAATTAGCGTAAGGACATTAATTAAAGTGTTATTAGGTGTAAATCCAACAAAGCTTCCACATTTTAAAAATTAATTCAACATCCCACCCAACCAGCCAGCTAAACACCACCACCCTATCTTCTTAATCAAACATCTGCCCACTATATATATACGTCTGATTTAATTTTTATTATATCAACAGTCACACGTTAAGTTTTTTTTTGTTTTTTTTTTTTTGTTTTTTTCCCCTAAGCAAACCCCGAAAAGAAGTTGCAAATTCTTTATTTAGCGTTACAGTGATTGTTAACAAAGTTATAAAATACACTTTGAAGATAATCAAGTAAAAAAAAAGTTTATCAGCTAGAGGCAGTACATGCTGCTCAATGTAAGACTATGTGTACGGATTATGGTATGAAAAATATCTTCTGGTGAAAATTTGAAATACTAATTACAATGAATAAGAATTGTAAATATTTATGTGATTTTAGAAGAAAATGATTGATTTATCATCGAAAAAAGCCATTAACTGTTTGAGAGGCAATCTAATTACGCTCATTTAATATCGAAAGCCACCAGAATTTACGAGCAAAATTAAAAGAAGAGTGAATTTTTTTTTCCACTAAGTGATAAACGTAAAATTCTGTTTAAAAAATTCCTGAATGAATTCTAGTTGTTCTGAATAAATATTAGTTGGTTAATGGTCGTAACCACCGTCCTTCAAAACGTTAAATGTTGGTTTAACAAAACGAACCTGAGTTTAATAAAGGTTTTGGGTTTTATGGCTATTGCAGAATTCTTCATATATTACTGTTAAGAAATGTCAAAATTAATCCAGATTCCTATAAAAATATATTTAACACCTACTTTCAAAGAAAGCATTTGATTGCTTTTCCCAAAAAATCTTTAGTCTGTTAAAATCCATCTGAATAAAACTACCAGCAATTCCTTTGAATCAACTGCTGTTATTTGGAAATATTAGAAGTAAACTGGAATTCAGACATTTAAATGCACTCCAATTCTCCTTAAGTCCCACAGAAATTTGTGGGCTTTTGAACTCTTTCGAAAAGCTCTTTATAAATGGAACTCCAAAACATTGCATAAAAATTTGTGGTATAGAAAAGTCTTTATATATATATATATATTAAAAAAAAAAAAAAAAAAAAAAAAAAAAAAAATTATCAAAACAATAATCTATTATAACAGTTCCATAAAGAGATATCATATTTAATATCAAATAAAATTATTAACTTTGTTTATATCTATGTAGAGTTCCCGCCAATAATGACAATTTACTGTTTCAAAAGACCACCTAATTTATGATTTAATGGCCTGAAAGTTAAAATTGTAATCAAACATGTACACGTGCAAACATTTTATACAATTTTTTATTTTATTTATCAATACTTTTACATAGGTACCAACTTGTACGGTTTTTTAACACCACTACTTCTTTGTAAAAAAATTCATCAAGTTTAATCGCAGAAAACTGCTAAAAATTATATTAAAAATTTCCGGTAGTATGAAAACGTACAATTTGACAGCTATGCTTTCATGGAAAAACAGAAAATACTTTCTAAGTACACACTGTCTGTGTGTTGTTTTATTAATGCTGATAAACCGCAAAGATGGAATTAAAACCTTGAAAACGACCGCGCATTGCCGTATGGACAGTGGAGCATTCTGAAGATTTCCCTGTAGCTTAGAGAGCGTACTACACTAGTGTTACTATGCAACCCAACGACAAACATCAATTCAGCAAGGAGTCGGGTGGTTACAGATCTGACATTTTGGATGATTTCATCAACGGCTTCCCATCGATCACTGCAGATGGAGATCTAACACTTCGTGGTTTGTCCAATAGAAAGAAATCACCATCTTTAAACATCTGTAGCTATCGTTGAATGCTGCTGCAAACGAATGTGTTATTTCCATAAACGGGAAGTAGCTTCCTGCGAATGGATGTGGTTGAGTTATCACCGGTCTTGAATAGGAATTTCACTACTTACCGTTGTCGGATTCTAATATCTATTTCAGTATCCATTGTGGATTACCTATAAATAGTAAAAATAAAATTGTACCATAATGCAAATAAAGGTTTAAAGTACATTCAATGAAATTTTTATTATACTATAACAAATAATAATAATAATAATAATAATAATAGTAAAAACTTATAGCAAGCCGCTCAAAACTTATTAAACCCCCTTTTATTTCTACCAAAATCGATTTTAGAATTAACTAAAAGTGTAAATATAATGCTTAAATTCAGTAATCATGAAAATGAAATTTCTATGAATAATAATAATTTATCTGCGTCCATATTTTGAATATATATATTAATTAAGATAATTAAAATACCACTTGTATCAAAAAGTATTCGGGGTTTAAATCGCTTCAGAATCAAAGACAAAAAAAATTGTAAAAGTTTATAATTAATTTTTTTTTAAAACATTTTTTTTATTTTATAAAGTTGAGGGAAATGCTAGAAAGAGATAGTTATTTTAAAGCCTGTAAGTAGTATGTTCATACAAAAAAGTAAACATTGTACGGTAATTATTGAAGGAAATATAAAACAATAATTTTAATTTTAAAACAGTGAAGTTCTATTGACTTAAAATTGAGTATTTGGGCTTAATGCAAACGTGAGGTAAAAATAGTTTGTTAAAAGTAGGAGTAAAACTACAATTGTATTATGAAACTTAATTTCTTAATACTATTAAATAACAATTATTCTTCCAAATCAGTTAGTAATAATGTCATATTTGTGTGCAAAGTAATTTGAGAAATGTTTCCGTGAGGTAGGGGGGAGGGGAGGGAGGCGAATCTCCAACTGTGAGGTACCCATTATATTATAAAGCCTCTTTTAAAAGACTACATTCTAGTTTCATTTACATGGTGGGCTGTGATTAACTCCCTATTAAGTACTGCTTATAATTGTTTTAATATTTAATTAATTTTCATGAAACAAAATTCATTTTGTGCCGTACAATGAATTTATTACTATATGCACCTGGTTTATGTCATTGTATGCATTAGTGGTTGGCAATCTCAAACCGTCTAACCTTCTGTCTGCGTCCGGGGTTCTTTGGGAACTCACACAGACCTAGTACCGATTCTCTAGATTATGCAAGCCCTCCATCTGTATTTTGTCTTCCTCTGGCCGGGGTTCTTTGGGAACTACCACAGACCTAGTACCGATTCTCTAGATTATGCAAGCCCTCCATCTGTATTTTGTCTTCCTCTGGTGAAGGTAAGCGACTGTCTCGACAGCCGTAGGCACTTCTTAAGAACGTGATGATGATGATGATGATGATGACTGTCAGCGTGCTTGGCTTGAGGGGAGAAGGGGCAATTACAACTATCTAATCTTTATGTAAAAGGAAACTCCACCTTTTTTTGCACGCCCTGGTCCGTGTGTGGCTCGATAGAGATGTTCGAGGATTCTGGTTTTGATGTTGTGACTTCCTTGTATGGCCGACAAGAAGTCTTGACTTACCTCCCTGTGACTTCATCTTCTGGGGTTTAATGAAAATGGAAGTTCACCGCAAAAAGCAAAAATCTCTTAATGAATTGGGGTATTGAATTAGTCAAGTTCTTATAAAGATACCTCTGGATCTGCAGAAATTTCCTTATTACATTCAGGGCTGCCACAATAAACTTTTTTTTTTTTAATTCTTTCTGTATTTTCTATTTCCAAAAAATAAAATTTATAACGTATTTACGCAGGTAAATCTGCAGTTTGTCTGCATAAATTTATTATAAATTTTATGTTATGGTGGTACGAAAAAAATAATAATAAAGAAAAAGTCGCCTGTACTTTTTTCTTCCCACTGATTTAATTTTTCATCAAAAATTTCTTAATGAATTGGGGAATTGAATTAGCCAAGTTCTTATAAAGATACCTCTGGACCTGCAGAAATCTGCTTATTACATTCAGGGCTGCCACAGGCAACTTTCTTTTTAATTCTCTCTGTACCACAATTTCCAAAAAATAAAATTTATAATGTATTTATGCAGGTAAATCTGCAGTTTGCCTGCATAAATTTATTATAAATTTTATGTTGTGGAAATAGTGGTACAAAAATAATAATAATAATAAAAAAAGTCACCTGTGACAGCCCTGTACTTTTTTCTTCCCACTGACTTAATTTTTCATTAAATGTTTCTGAGTATGAAAATATCATAACAAATGTACAAAAAAGATCATTTCTTTATACTCATAAGAAAGCAAAATATTTTACATGATGTTTTTTATACGTAGAATGTCCTTATATATTGAAGCACGAAAATTTGGGAGCATCTTTTTATTCGTTTCCTTTCACGCTTCAGATGTTATTAAATTAACATAACATTATTAGTGTTGTATTCAGAACCTTATTTGAACCTGGTGTTCATCTTAAGAATTACAAAAGCAATCACTTTCAACATTTTAAGCACGCCTAATAATCCTTATTTATGTAATCTTGAAAATTAACGTAAAACTCCCGCCCCATAACCTTTCACGGTGTTATTGTAATTCTTTATTTTTTTTTCTTTTCATGCTTGAACAAAATTCAATATCACTGACGAGTTAAAATATTAATTCTCTTATAATATTGATTATGTTTATCTGTTAAAATTTAATTATTCTTTTTCTTAAAAACAGTTGTTAACAATGTTTTATATTCCGTTACGTCTAACACAAATTTATGAAAATGTGTATTTCTGAAAGTTTTTAGAATAGTTTAAACTTGCTAGTATACCTCTAGTAAATATATATGCAGTGTTGCCAACATTTTAATTTATTCCGGAACATTTTTAGCCCCGCCTTTATTCCATACCATTTTCAGGGGTCGTACTCTCCGTCCTTTTTAGAAGATACTCTCAGAAATAAGAAATTTCCGTCTTTTTTGCCACCACTAATTTCATGCAGAAATTCTTCTGGTGCATTTATAGTAATGTACCATGATTATACTGGGTAGAGATTATTTTATAAAAATAGTGGTAGCAATAAATTGAAAATTTCTTATTTATGAAAGTGTCCTGAAAAAAGGGCGGAAAGTACGACCCTTGCACTTTTTTCAGAATGCATTTTATTCACCCACGTTGTCTGTCATCGAGCATCTTTTCTGCTATATTTTGACTCAAGGGTCATCCCTATGAATATGAGTGATCCATGAGTGACTAGTGAGTGGCTTGTGAGTAACCAGTGAGTGGCCCCTGGGTGGTCAGTGAGTGACCAATAAGTAACTCAGAATATCAAAAAATTTTACAGTATTTGAAGGATTTCAAAACCTTCGTGTTCTGCTTCATTTCGGTTTTTAGTTTTAATTTAAAAAATAATATTTAATTTTTTTTTTTTTTTTTTTTAATAATGCTTTTTTATCGGCGTCCTAAAAAGTAGTAAATAAGGCAAAATTTTCTGTACTCAAACCAATTAAAAGATCAAAAACGTTCATTGATGACAAAGATCAAAAGCATTCATTGATGACTACATCCATAGCTTCCTAAACTAGATGCCTGTCCCGTTGCTCGTAAACTTGGCAACAGTTCAAGCGGTAGACAGCGCCACCTGATACAGATTGTGCGACTTTTTTATTCAGCTGTCACCAATAATTTTAAGAAGTGATATATGGCATATGTAATCGACGTTTCGTCGATTTTATTTGCCTTTTATGCATAACAAATCTCACTTTTAAAAAGTTTTGGTGGCTGTTGAATAAAAGAATCGCGCAATCTGTACCAGGTGGCGCTGTCTACCGCTTGAACTGTTGCCAAGTTTACTAGCAATGCGACAGGCATCTGGTTTAGGAGGCTTCCTACTATATAATATACTTTGTTATCAATGAATGCTTTTGATCTTTTAATTGGTTTGAGTACAGAAAAGTTTGGCTTATTTATACTACATTTAGGACGCCAATAAAAAAGATTTATATATATATATATATATATATATATATAAATATTATTATTATTTTTTTTTTAATTAAATTAATCTTATTTCTCCTAGTTATATATTGGAGAAAAATATTCTAAATATAAAGTGGTGCGAAATAAAAGCGGGACCAAAAATGCTCCGAAATATGTTAAAATGCTGACAACTATGTATATGTAATAATAATTTCATTTATAAGAAATTCGATTGGAACAATACTAAAATATGTAATTATTTTTTTATTTTATTTTGTTTATTTATTTATATTTTATTTTATTATTTATTTATTTATTCATTTATTTTTATTTTATTTTATTATTTATTTATTTATTTATTTATTTATTTTTGTTTTATTTATTTATTTTTATCTTCTTTTGCATTAAGGTCGTCTGTTTACAAATAACACAATTAGAAAAAAAAAAGCATTCTCTTGGGCAAAAGACAATAAGAGTGAGAGAAAATAAGATTCAGAATTGTATTGCACAAGGCCGTTTTTCTATGGCTACTGATGCCTCTATTTTTCAACAATAAAGAACTTTGAAAAAGCTCTTACGAAACAAGAGGGCAAAATTTCTGCATCATTTCTAAACGCTGACAAAAAATTACACAAAACCTCTTAAAATTTAAAAAAGTATTGAAATTTCCAAATAATTTAGGTTATAGTCCAGATCTTTTAGTTTATGTTTAATTTTATTTATTATAGCAATACACAAGTTTTATTTTGAATTATGATAAGCATCTACAAAGTTTCTACTAAAAATAATCTTGTGATTGATTTTATTATATAAATATTTTAAGTTTAATCTTTATCATTAACAGAAAAAATTATAGATTTTTTTTCTGAAGTTATTATACTTAGTTACTTATTTAGTTATTGGCCGAAAAATTAATTTATTTTTTTATGTCTAAAGAAACTTTATTTAATTGCATATATGAACTAGTATCAAGAAAACATGTCATGCATGTCATTTAAATACAAAAATAAGTATCAACAAACATAGTCCGAAATATTTGCAAGAAAATCTGAAAATAATACCTTCCTATCTGAAAATAATACCTTCAACTTTTATTCTGCCTATTAAATCTTTTTTACTAAAAATACTTAAAAATTATATCACTATCAACAATATCGTTTAACTATTTTTAGAATGTTTTTAACAATACTGAACAATGAATAAAAATATTATAAGAAAATACTATATATTACAAAAATCCACAACAGTTGTTTCAGGTCGAAAAAATAAAGCATGGCTTTTCCTCACGAAAAAATAAAGCATGACTTTTCCTCACGAAAAAAAAAAAAAAAGAGTGAGTGAGAGAGAGAGAGAGAGCATGAATGCACCAACTTACAAATGCCTGTACTTTGGTGGACAGTTTTTCCAAAAATGTTGTGTATTACATGATAAATCTAAATAATAATAATAATAATAATAAAATAAATAACAATAATTAAAAATTATTTATGTAAAACCTGCTAAAATTCGTAAATGAAATTAAGAATAAAAATATTCTGAGAGTAACTAATGGTTTAAAATTTTATATGCTTATGATTTAAAATTTTGAACAAACATTTCGTTCGGTGAGTTTTAATGCATCACTAGCAAATAATCCAATTCAAACTATAGAGAAGTAATTCGTCTCGTAAGTTCTTAATTCACTTCCGGAAAAGTCATTAAATTAAACTTGTAGAGCAGTTTGAAAACTCTTTTCGTATGGGCAAGTAGTAAAAACTTTCTTCATTAAATGTTTGAAATTTCTTTTTCAAGAAAACTGCCAATGACAAAATAAATAAACTAAAAATAATGTTTTACCAAAATAGCGAAAATATACGCACAGGTTATGATAAATTCTCTCGAGGAATGAGTATTTGTGAAAACAATCATAACTGTGTACTGTAATGATTAAAAGGGTTTGTTTTGGAAAGATGACTATCACTGTTAAATTCTGCATGAAGTTATATCATCAATTCTGTTTTAATGAAAGGAAAAATTTCAAATACCATAATTTCCAGCGTATAATCTGCAGGTTGGATAAGTCAGTTATGCACCAGAAATTTTATTAGACAGATAAAGTTATATTCGTTCGAGCTGTTTCTTCGGTAAAATATAGATTTAAAAAAAAAAAAAAAAAAACGAATAAACTACTACGTCAGAAACGCCAAAGAAAAATATTTGAGATGCATACAGCTGTTTCGGTAGCCTTAAGCGTACCGTCTTCAGTGCAAAAAGATTTTGAATCTGGAGAAGTGCTCGTATGTATAGGAGAGGGACCGAATTTAGTTCAACCAATAGGATTACGGGAAAGGTGGGGAGTGTGGGGAGTGTAGTTCTTGGGGCATTTATAGTATTTCCTGTCAGTGTGGTTTATCATATATTGGCCAAACTAAACGCAGTCTTAAATTTCGTCTAAAAGAACATGTGAATTATGTCCGCAAACAAGAAACCAATAAATCAGCTATTTCTAAACATTGCTGGGAGGAAAATCATAATTTTAAATTTAATTCAGCTAAAATAATTTGCAGACCTAAATCCATTCATGAACTCGATTTCTTTGAAGCTTTTCATATTTATAAAAATTTTAAAAAATCTTGTAAATTGCGATTTCACTGTTCCCTATTTGTCTGATTGTTGAAAATTTTACATTCAGTCCACATTTTCTTAATTTTTCTACTGTTTACACAGCTAACATTCCTAAATTCCTTTTGGCCACACTCCCCACCTCTCCCGTAATCCTATTGATTGAACTAAATTCGGTCCTTCTCCTATATATACGAGCACTTCTCCAGATTCAGAATTCTTTTTTGCACTGAAGACGGTACGCTTAAGGCTACCGAAACAGCTGTATGGATCTCAAATATTTTTCTTTGACGTTTCTGACGTAGTAGTTTATTCGGGTTTTAATATTCCGACGCGAAGTCTCCTGTTATTATAGATTTTTTTTCTTAAATAAAATTTCTGGTGAAGAAATGACTTAGCTTACCTGCAGGTTATACGCCGGGAATTACGGTGTTATTTCTGTATCGTATAATAAGTCTACAGGGTACTTTTACTCAATGTTTCTTCCCCCCCCCCCCTCTCTCTTTCTCTCTATGTCGGGGCGATATAAAAATTTTATATTCTTGAAATAGAATCCCATTTTTTACACATTTGTAATTTGTTATGCATATCTAAGATCAATATTTGAGGGATTAAAACCGGATCAAAAAATATATCATAATAAAAACATCACAATTAAAAACTTAATTTTTGAATACGCAAGTAACTTTCTACTAAATCGAAATAAATACAGAATGCAAAACAACAGTGAAATCTCTATTATCTCATACAGAATCTTTTCACAGTTTTATTTACTTTTTACGAGGAAATTTAATTGTATCCTACTCTTTGAGAGGAAATTTCGTGACTTTCTAAAACATAATTTAAAACACCTCGGAAATTTCAGCTTTTTTATGTGGAAGGGGATAGATTTATAAAAGTTCCAGTCAAGTGCTTGAAGCTAAACTTTATTAGCAACATCATCATTTTGTCAAGAATATCGCCAAGCTATCTTATCTATAGCAGTAAAAATAATGCATTATTTTTAGTATTCCTTCTATACAACTTCAAGAACAACAATAGTGCGTATGCAAGAAAGGCGTTTTTCGGAGCAGCTAAATTCGCAAGCATGATAATCCTAAAAATCTTTCCCTACAATTAACTCTCATAATGAATTCAGAACTAATTGTTTGCCCTGAACTCCTGTATGATATCCCTTTTCTCACCTGAAAACAAAGGCGTTTTTAACTAATGTGGAATCTACCGTAAATTTTTGCACTTTTTTCTTTTAACCTATGATTTAACAACTTTATACGGCTTGAACTTTTAAAGGCTTTTATGTCATTAAAACTTTCAATGATGAACAACAATTATTTAAATGTTATCAATAATATTTTTTGCCAATATATTCTCCAGTAACAAAAACTAATAATTTTCCCTATAAGCTAAAGTTTAATGATCAATAATAATTTAGCCACTTTTAAAAACAATATTCAGCGTTCCACCGGAAGAAAGGTGTTAAATAGGCATTTTTCACTACAACCAATATTGTGGTGCTTGCTACTGAAGTGGAACTACTGAAATGGTGAAACATTTGCACCAAAGTAATGGTTGCTGCTAACTGGAAATATTTTTCTGGTGAAAAGTGGAATTTTATTTAACAGAGTAACACATTTGATTTACTTCTCACTCATGTAACACACCTTCTCTTCAGAACATCCTAAGAATGTCCTGGGGAGAAGATGTGTTATGTGGGTACAGTCCCTAAAGCAAATTTTCGAACTAAATGACCATTATAAAAATCCTCTCGACGTAAAAAAATAAATAAATAAATAAATAAAAATAAATAAATACAGATTTTTTTTTTTTTTAAATATATAAAGATTTTTTTTCCCGATTTATTATAAAGATACGCAAGTTATGAGCTGCTACCATAACTAATTAAAAATGACTTATATCGTTAAAATGATTATTAATAAAAATTCATTACTCTCACTGAACAATTTGAAAAAAATAATGACTATCATTCAAATAAAGAAAAGAGTAAAAGAGTGAAATGGTCCGATCCAAATTTAATTAATATATGATTTATTTATTTATTATTTATGGGTAATTCAATTATATGCGAATTGCCTAGGTAGCACAAAGATATTGACCCTACCAACATTGTCCAATATTTTAAATGTCACTGAATGTCAAACATCGAATTTACAACATCTACCGATATTGAAAGACAAAACTAATATTAAAAAGGAATCTTTTTAACAGAGTTGTTTACATTATACTTATAACACTTTCATCTATATGGTATAATTTGATAAGTTCTTTTTTATTTTTAAGGAAGCTTCCTGCCGTATATCTGGCTTAGATTGGCCAAAGTCATAAAAATGATATTATTTGTCCAGCAATATTTTCGTAAAAACAATATCATTTTTAGGATATCGCTCTCATAAAAGCAATATTTTTTAAGTATCTAGATATGTCTTCCAATATCTTTCGAACATCTGGATTATAGCCATTCAGTTAATCTAAACATTGGCAGTAAAATAAAATGCCGTATTAAAATAATAATAATAATAATAAAACAATAATAATAATAACAATCCTTCTAGCGTATTTTGAATTAAGTTAGATATAAATACAAATGGTTAAATTTATCAAGAAGAATTTGTCAAGTTTTAGAACTGGTAATTTAAGAATATTTAAAAAAAAAAAAAAAAAAAAAAAAAAAAAGGAAAAGAAAATGATAGTCACTGATGTTAACACTTTCGAGACCGTTGACGTAGATTCACGTCATTTGAAAATTTGAAACTCCACCAGTGGGCGTTTCTTTTGCAATTTGTGGATTATTTGTTTCTTAAAAATATACACAATATTTATATTTGTATACAAAAGTACTTACGATGAATTAAGAAGAAAAATGCTCTTAAAAAAGACTGGTGTAGAAAAAGGGGCGGTACTAGGATTAGATTGGCAGTTCTGTAACTATATTAAATGCATTTATTATAGGCCACAGTTATTTAAAATTACAAATGAAGGGATGTAATGCCTCGGAACTAGATGCCGATTCAAATTTAACAGGATTTGTTTATTTATTTATTACTTTCTGGCAACCTACCTATCACTGATTTATAATTATATGCTAAATTGTCATTAATTTGGTTACATGCTAAATTGGTATTTATTAGATTAATTTGATTATATGCAAAATTGTCATTGATTAGATTTATTTGATTATATGTTAACTGTTTTTGATTGATTTGAAATCAAACACGTAATTAAAAAAAAGTTTATGTTGTATTATATGTAATTTTTCCTACATACTCATATGATAATTTCATGTTACTAAAGTTAATCAAACGATCCTTATATTAAAAAAAAAAAAAAAAAAATCTACAAGAAAAAACTCTAAAACAAGGAAAAAAAAAAAAATTAAAAATCTAAATAATTCACTTTAGTGCAAACTGTTGCCATATTATCCCTTGTTAAGAAAATCTTAAATTCATATTTACTAACTTATAAAATTAGGATGTTAAAAATCATTAGGGTTCTAGCCAGTATGATAAATGATATTTTAAAACTGCTCTGACTATTTTACAGTAATTCATGCGTTAGATAATATTTACACAGACGAACAAATTAGAAAACTAACTAACAACTAGCTAACCTAATGACGGACACCACATCGATTTTATGATTTTCGAATTTCCCATACCTCGAAATATGTAAAAATCTGAAAATACCAAGGTCGAAATTTTTCAAGATTGCCTAAATTTGCAAAACCCATAATATGATGAGGAAATAAAAAGTATTAATTTTATAAAACCAGTTAAAAATTTTGATGGCTTCAAATTCAATAATTATAAAATCAAAAATTTTATACGGCCCCCCCATACAAAAAATAAATGTCCAATGCATAAAATGTTCCCCATATAAGTTTATGTACAAAGTTTCAGCTTTGTATCGTATAAAGTACGAGAGATATGACAAGACATAAAAGTTGACTTACAATGCTTTTCAACATACTACATAAATTCTCGAGGGAAAAAAGAAAGTCGCTAAATATCGTCTCAGGAGCAAACAGAAATTACATATCTTCCAATCATCTCATTAATAATCGGAAGATTTTCAGTACCCGCCTTTTTTTTTTTTTTTTTTTTTTTTTCCACATCAGTCTTTTTTTAGAATAATTTTATGCTTATTTAATCGTAAATCTTTTTGGAGATAATTGCTCCAAAAATAAAGTGGTGTGGAAAAATGGGCGTGTACTAAAAATTTTCCGATTCATAATTACAGAGCCTGATTAAGGGGGAAGCACACATTATCTCCGCTCTCACCGGAATATTTTTACAATTATTTTTTACTTCATGTCATAGAAATTCCACGCTTTGACGAGGAAATATTTTTTATAAAAAATGAACGGTGTAAAACAATCCAATTTACTCACCGTTATTAGACACCAGAATTCTTTTAAAATAATTTTTAATGAGAATTTTCTGTTTATTATAGGAGGAAAGTATTTGTTAAAAAATAACGGTGTAAGTATAAATCATGTGTGCTTGCCCCTTAATCAGGCTCTGTATAATTAGGATGTTGGCAGGTATGAAATTATGAGTAAAACACTGATAACATAAATAAATGCATTTATCTTTTAATTTTAGACTAATCCGTCAGTATCTCTGTTTCAACATACTTCGAGGACTTTATTAATAGTGTGTTGAAATTTTGTACTTGACTAAATGCGATACAAGTGGGCTTTACCTGCTTTGCTGGAAACTATACAAAATTAAATTCCTTTCTATCTAAATGATCTTTACATTTCTTTTCAATTAATCTTTCAACCAGCGTTGCCAACCGTACGAGAATACTTGTCAACATTTCTAATTTTTAAATCAGGTCTCACACGAGTATTTTTTGATGGAAATATTCCATATTAATTTTCCACAATTAAATAAAGTTAAATTTATTATAGAAGATTTCTGGTATGATCTCCCCCTAAATGGGAGACTTGGCAACTATGTGTACAATAATCATCGTACGGTTGGCAACACTGCTTTCACATGGATGAAAGTTTCCGCCTTTTTAACAAAACAAAATCCCGCATTCACACCGGAATAAACTTTTCATTGAAATACATATATATTAACACACAAATAATGTGTTACAATAAGCGTACTTAAATGAAAATTTTATTCCGGTGTGAATTCAAGATTTCGTTTTCGCTAAAAAAAAGGTGGAAACTTTAATCGCTGCTTTCAACGTAATTTCGATCAAATTGATCCCGCTGGCTTTGGCAGCGGCTTCCCCGTCCACGTGAGGTGGGTTCTAGAGCTGGACGATATCAGAAATTAAATATCGCGATATATCATCAAGTTAATATCGATATTGGTGATATATTGCGATATTTATTTCAAGAGAAGGAAAATAGATATTTGCTACTTTTTAAAGACAAATGAACACCAGTTTTAATGTATACAAGTGGGGAGTGTTTTCTATATGTATATTTATATTTTCTGGTATATTACTTCCAAATCTTTTTTATTAAAAAGAAAAAAAAAAAAAGAAAGAAAATGCATAAATAGCAACACAATGTTTTGTGTTTCTTTTAATTTATACCATTACTTTTAAGTATATATCTGAATAGTTTGTCCTCCATTCTTTCTATTTTAAGATTTAATTATTTCAAAATCACATTTTAAGAGAGCTAATGGGTGATATGTGTTTTATTTACACAAAGTATATCATCAAGATACATAATTATAATAAAAATATAAGCTTAAGAAAAATGAAGTTGTACTTAGAATGTAGATGATTAATAAAATTTTGCGCAGAAGTCGTAACTTAACTATCTATCTATCTCTCTCTCTATATATATATCAATGATTCACTTATATACGGAAATTTTAAAAATAAATATTAGTATGAGTTTTGCGCCTAATTCCCATCCCTGAGTGTAAAGAAAGTTCATTTACTAATAGTTCTGTCAGTCATTGATAGCGATATGGTTGTAATTAAATTAATTTCAGTGAATAAGAAATGCACAGTAGAAATACTGTTTATAAACTTTCTATAGAATTGCCACCGAATAAACTTTCTCGGTTGTAGAGTAATATTAATTTGAGACCCTATAACTCATAGGTATTCTAAAGGTCAATTACCTGCCATTTTTATTTTATTTTTTATCTACTTACCATATCATGATTTTTTTTTATTTTTTTTTTTAAGATATATATATTGAATTCATATTTTGTAATGTTTTTATAACATTTGGAAATTGCATTATATTTATATACTAGTACCGCCCAGTGGTTGAAGATCAATCACTTTTTGCAAAGCAAAGCAAAACAACTGCCTTCTCATAAACGGAATTAAATTGCAGCACAGCAGCGACCCCTGCCGATAGGCACGAGTCGTCCATGAAATAGAGCGTTCGAACTAAAAAAAAAAAAAAGAAAGAAAGAAAGAAAGAAAGGAAATCTTAAAAATGGTCAATTAGAGTTCAAGGAATCTCAAAACTTGTAACATCATCGAAAACTGGAAATCTAAATTTTTTCTAAATCTTATACTTTCTTCTTATATATGCAGAAGATAAAATAATAGATCCACTTTTTTAAGAATAAGTAGTCAATTTCAGTTAATTGAAATGCAAGGAAATCTCAAAACGTGTAAATTCATCGAAAACCAGAAATCGAAATTTTCCCCGTGTCTTCTACTTTCTTCTTATGCATGCAGAAGCCAGTAATAAATCCACATTTTAAATAATAAGTAGTCAGTTTCAGTTAATTGAAAAGCAAGGAAATCTCAAAACGTGTAAATTCATCGAAAACTGGAAATCAAAATTTATCCAAATCTTATACTTTCTTCTTGTATATGCAGAAGAAGATATAATAATAAATCAACTTTTTAAAAAATAAGTAATCAGTTTCACTTAATTGAAATGCAAGGAAATCCCAAAACGTGTAAATATATCAAAAAACGGAAATCGAAATTTATTTCGTATCTTCTTTCTTCTTATGTACGCAGAAACTAGTAATAAATCCACTTTTTAAAAATGAGTAGACAATTTCAGTTAATTAAAATGCAAGGAAATCTCAAAACGTGTAAATTCATCGAAAACCGGAAAAACGTTTTTCCAAATCTTATATTTTCTTCTTATATATGCAGAGGATAGAATAATAAATCCAATTTTTAAAAAATAAGATTCAATTTCAGTTAATTCTTTGCTTAAAAAAGAAAAAAAAAACACTTGACGATATTTCGAACAATCCATGCAATTCCGAACAATATATCAACGAACCGACAGCAAGAACTAAACGCGATATACTGTTTGCAGTGTTTTCACTTTTCACCTGCGAGCGATGAGCAGCTTCGATATTATTGGTGTGGGGATATTATCGAATGTGAGAAGCTGGGAAATAATATACTACTGCGATGAACTAAACGCGATATACTGTTTGCAGTGTTTTCACTTTTCACCTGCGAGCGATGAGCAGCTTCGATATTATTGGTGTGGGGATATTATCGAATGTGAGAAGCTGGGAAATAATATACTACTGCGATGAACTAAACGCGATATACTGTTTGCAGTGTTTTCACTTTTCACCTGCGAGCGATGAGCAGCTTCGATATTATTAGTGTGGGGATATTATCGAATGTGAGAAGCTGGGAAATAATGTACTACTGCGATGAACTAAACGCGATATACTGTTTGCAGTGTTTTCACTTTTCACCTGCGAGCGATGAGCAGCTTCGATATTATTGGTGTGGGGATATTATCGAATGTGAGAAGCTGGGAAATAATATACTACTGCGATAACTTGATGAATGAGGAATGAAACATTTTATATGTTATCGTTCAAGGTCATACTTTTTAAGTAGTGGTTTCGATTTGAGAGTTCGCACAAATGAAGCAAAGGGACTGATCGCAGGAATAAGGAAGAGAAAGTGTGTTCGGATCGTTTGCGGTTGGGGTTATTTTTTCGAGTTTAGTCAGTGAGTAAGTAGGAGGAAGTGAAGGTGTATTTGTATAAGATATTCGGCGGTCTGTTTGTTGGGTGTTTACGGGGTGGTACGGTGAGGCGGGGAAGCAGAATTTCAAGATATGGTGGTTGGCGTTGGACGCTGTTTATCGGCATATGGATCGATCGCGCTGTGCGCACTAGGAAATATCGTTAGAGGGATATATTGGTAGAGCAAGAACTTAAATACTGTTATCGCGATATTAAAAAAATATCGATACTTGGGGATATATTGATAAATAATCCAGCCCTAGTGGGTTCTAGAATCACTGCCTGTGGCAGAACCTAACCCAAGCGCAGGAAGAAACAAATCTGCACATGAACTTTGGGATAGCGTAGCTTTTGTCATTACTGTGATAAACGAAAAAGGGGAACTGTTGGACAAAATTTTAAAGTAATACAACCAGTTCTTTAACAGATAGGGACAGGTGATGTAAGAAACAAAATGGTGACTTAAAAGAATTACGTATTGCAAAAACATTTAGACCCCTAAATTTCTTTCTACTAGGCACATTAAGTACTTCAACAGCTTTCAATCATTATTTTTACGTATATCCAACCATTTGATGAGAGCACGCCGATAAAGCAGCCGAACAGAACTTTTTACTCCGATTTAATTAGAAATATTGAAGTCCAAAATTTTATTAATTTAGAAATGGAATCCCCTTAAATTTGCAATTTATTTTGTAAAATTCTATACATTTCTTACTCAAATTAGAAGTTTATAGTATATGTCTCAGATCAATATATAAAGAATTAAAGTCGAAATTCTTTGGACACATTGTATTTTGGAAGGAATACAAGTACGTTCACGAAAGTTAAAAAGTAGACAAACAAATAATGAACTCAAGTTTAACTTTTTTCATGTTGAAAAGTGGATATTTTTTATTATAAAAAGAATTAAAGAAGTATTTTTACGATTGAAAGGGGTATTTTTGTAATAAAAAACATTAATTTTTAAATATTTATCACGACTTTCTACCTTTTATGCTCAAAATTGTTTTTACGCATATTCACGTCTCTTAAAATTACTTTTGCAACTTTTTCTGACTATTTACATATCCAGAGTTGTCACCTTTTATAATTTATACCAGAGCATTGTACCCCGCCTCATTTTCACACCAGAAGGAGTGAAGAGTGAAGAATCATTTTCTTCTTGAAGAATAATTTAATCTTTATCACATATTGGAGGGAAATATCCAACAAAAATTCTGGTGTGAAAAAGAGGCGAGACTAAAAATGTTTCAGAATAAATTATTAAAGTTGGCAACTCTGCATATCTAAATCAAACCAGTCCTCAATCATTCGAAGAAATTGTTATTTAAGATATCGATTTTCAGTGCCACAAAATTTTATACGAGGAACTGACAAATTTAAATTAATGCTTGCATCAAAAATACTTTATTTTCTTTTTAGTTAAAATCTACAGGCAGCTTTACTTTCTGCACTAATAATATTCTTTGCTTTACTCTAAGTAGGATAATTCAAAGCAACAGACTTCTTTTGGTCTTTCTTTTGAAATATAAAAGGTTTTTCAGAATATAAGAATAAAATTGAAATCCAATATTTCTTTACAGAAATGTGCTATTAAATTTACATATAAGCTTTATAAAGCTTAAGAAAGTAGCAATGCATATTGGGTGGTGCATAATAAAATGTATCGTCGATTATTTTTAATTCGAACTTTGATAAATCAAAATATTTTTTACTTTAACTATAAATTGTTTTGTTTGAATTTTTGGTTATCTGGAACATGAAAAACATATGAAAGTGGAATTTTTTTGTAGCATTTAATTAAATATTTTGGGCATCTTAAAGTGTCATAAAAATTAGAATAAAAAAATCATCAGCATTATAAAATAAATCTTGCTAAAAAAATGAAAAGAAAAATGTGATTTAAAGATATTTTAGAAAAGCATGCACAGAAATAAGCAAAAAACAGTATATATCTAAATTTAAATTTTTATTTTAGGCAGAGGAATAAAAATATTTTTGGTACAGAGAAAAAACTACTTTGAGAAACTTTGAAAGGAGAAAACTACTACTAAATCAACCAGCCAAAATTTGTTCTTCTTAAGTTCATGACTCCAATAAAAATTTCAGTGGTAATGAAGCTTTAACTTTTCTCATAGATATAGTAATTTATATAGATCTATCGTTCCAATGTTATGTACCCATAGCCTGATTAAGGGGGAAGCACACATTATCTCCGCTCTCACCGGAATATTTTTACAATTATTTTTTACTTCATGTCATAGAAATTCCACGCTTTGACGAGGAAATATTTTTAACCGACTTCAAAAAAAGAAGGAAGGTTCTCAATTCAAAGCGTATGTTTTTTTTATGTTTGTTAGCTCATAACTTCTGAACGGATGCTCCGATTTGGATACTTTTTGTTTTGTTGAAAAGGTCTTGGTCTGCAATAGGTCCCATTGTAATATCTTTACGATCTAAATAAAATACAGGGTGACCAAAAAAATCAGTCCCAACTCTTTTAACTGCTAAACGGCTGCAGCTATATTAATAAAAGTGGTATGTAAGTACAGTAAAGTGGCCCTGCAGTACAAGATTAAACCGCTTGCTACGCCACCTGGTGGAAAATAGTGGAGTTAGTGTTCCTATCTCAAAAACGGTTCTAGAGAAAAAAAGTGAATTAGAAAGTTGAAGATTATCATCGATTTAGTACAAGAAGATAGTTTAGACATTCATGCTAGCGTTTCTATCTCGAAAACGGTTCAAGATAGGGGAAAAAAGTGAATTATAAAATTGCAGAGCATCATCGATTTAGTACGAAAAGAAAGTTTTGACATTGATGCTAAAAGTACAAGGCTAAAAACGTGCCTTTTTTTGTTCGCAATTTCTTATACTATACACACTTGAGCTATACATTTTTGCTAAAAATAGTACGCTTAAACCGTGCAATTGTTTGTTCGCAATTTCCTACACTGTGCACACTTGAACTACGTTGCACGCTTTACAGCGTAGCGGATGACACGTATACTCTGTGGTTCAAAGTACTGTTACTGTAAGCGGTCACATCGATTAGCGCAAAGTCGTTGTCAACCAACTTCAGAAAGGAGGGTGTTCTTAATCCTTGCTATGTGTTGTTGTTGGTGTTTGTTAGCTTATAACTTCGTAAGAAATGCTATAATTAACCGTCTTCAAAAAGGAGAAGGTTCTCAATTCAAAGCGTATGTTTTTTTGTTTTTGTTTGTTAGCTCATAACTTCTGAACGGATGGTCCGATTTTGATACTTTTTGTTTTATTGTAAAGGTCTTGGTCTGAAATAGGTCCCATTGTAAGATCTTTTCGATCAAAAGAAAATACAGGGTGCCCCAAAAAGTCAGTCCCGACTCTTTTAACTGCTGAACAGCTGCAGCTAGTGTCATAAAAGTGGTATGTAGGTACAGTAAAGTGGACATGTGCTACGCGATTCAACCGCCTGAAGCGCCACCTGGTGGAAAAGAGTGGAGTTAGCGATTCTATCTCGGAAACGTTTCAAGACAGGGGAAAAAAGTGAATTATAACATTGCAGAGCATCATCGATGTAGTACGCAAAGATAGTTTAGACATTAATGTTAAAAACAGAACGCTTAAAACGTGCATTTGTTTGTTCACAATTTCCTATTTTGTGCACACTTGAAAAACATTGCATATGTTGTAGCGTAGCGGGTGACATTTATGCTATGTAAAATTCAAAGTATGGTTATTGTAAGCGGTCACATCGATTAACGCATAGGCGTTTTAAGCCGACTTCATAAAGGAAGAGGTTCTCAATACAAACCATATTTCTCGTTGTTGTTGTTCAAATTTGTTAACTTATAACTTCGTAAGAGATGATTTAATTTTAATACTTTTTTTGTTGTCGTAGTGATCTTGGCCTGAAATAAGTTTCATTAGGATTTCATTAAGATATAAACAAATTACAGGATACTCACAAAAGTCTGTTCTCACTCTAACTGCTGAACGCAAGCAGCTACACTGGTAAAAGAAGTGTGTAAGTATCGATGTTGAAACTTCTGTCAGCAGCAATG
The DNA here is from genome assembly GCA_963930645.1 of Salticus scenicus. Lineage (NCBI taxonomy): Eukaryota > Metazoa > Arthropoda > Arachnida > Araneae > Salticidae > Salticus > Salticus scenicus. Next base: position 190,163,821 of record OZ005657.1, read on the forward strand.
CATATTTTGCTCTTTGTTTGAACTTTACGCTGCGCAATTTCCAGCGTTGTGGGTGACACGTATTTACTGTAAAGTTCAATATATATGCCTAACAGAATTTTCGGTTACGAATACAGCGTATCCTTTCTTTACATTTCTAAAGACTTTTTAATTTAACGTATGTTCGTTCAATAGATAGTTTTTTGGTCATATCCGATAAAGGCAAGAAAAGTGACACAATTTAAAAATGCAGCATTTGAGAAAAATCAACTTAAAAATAACTTGACTAGAATAAAACTGGCACAACTGTCTCTCGAGTGGATAATTTTCTAGATGGAGATGTAATTTTTTTGTTCACATTGGGTGCATTTAATGTATTTTTCAGTGACATAAACCATTTTTTAAGTAATGCCACTTTTCTTGGAAGTTGTGATTTGTGAAACTTCCGTCGAAAGTCTTCTGATGCTCTGCTATATAAATACGTTTTCACTGAAAAGAGAAAAATAAAATCTTTTTGTAAAAAAATAGAACCGACTCCAAAAAGGAACTACAATTCAAACAACTAAAAATGAAAGAAAATTGGCAGAAAATGGAACTGTAGATTGCGCCTAAAAGTATAAAATAATTTCCTTCGCCAAACAACCTATAACACTACAATTAATCATAACTTTTGAAGTCGGCGCAAAATTAAATAAAAATTGATACCTTTATTCAATACAAAAATCAAATGCTATTCAAAATACACGTCTCACACTGTTACCTGCAAAACGCAGCCGAAAACTGCTTTGATTCAAGAAAACAAATAAGATTTCGTAAGCAGCAAAAGTTGGCGAAGATGCTGGTATCTGACGTCCTTGGTGAACGAAAAATCGCAAAATTATCTGGCAAACATATTTAATTTCTTTGGGATATCATGATTATTTTAATAAGGTATATCAAGAGAGTAATCAATAATATGAAACAACACATCGTACATTGCCTTACGTTTTTATCGCCAAATTCAAAAGCCATCAAGGATGGTCTAACTTCGTAGAAACATAAATACCGCATTGTGAAGAATGTTCACTGTTCTATGTAGATGCTACTAATGGACCAATTGTATACAGTGATAAAATTATAAAGGAAACATGAAAATGGATCATTTGAGACAACAGCATTTGTTGCTACCGATCTAAAGACAAACCTTTAAAAACTAATTAAATTTTATTTAATTTTGCGCCGACTTCAAAAGTTATGATTAATTGTAGTGTTATAGGTTGTTTGGCGAAGGAAATTATTTTATACTTTTAGGCGCAATCTACAGTTCCATTTTCTGCCAATTTTCTTTCATTTTTAGTTGTTTGAATTGTAGTTCCTTTTTGGAGTCGGTTCTATTTTTTTACAAAAAGATTTTATTTATAAAAAATGAACGGTGTAAAACAATCCAATTTACTCACCGTTATTAGACACCAGAATTCTTTTAAAATAATTTTTAATGAGAATTTTCTGTTTATTATAGGAGGAAAGTATTTGTTAAAAAATAACGGTGTAAGTATAAATAATGTGTGCTTCCCCCTTAATCAGGCTCTGTATGTACCAAAGATTTTTGATGCCGATAAAAAGTTTTGACATCAACCATTACAGGGGATTGAAACTTCGAAATAGAAATAGAATAGAAAATCTACGCCGAAATCGTACGTGGATTTTAATTTTACTTATAAATATATGAAAGTAATAAATATATGAGATATAAATATATAAATATATTTCTAAATTAAAATAGAAGTACCATTAACGCAGAACACTTTCACCTTTGTTGAAAGGCATAGTTGCTAATATTTTAATTTATTGCGGAGCATTTTTAACCCTGCCTTTATGTGTAGAATAATTTTCCCAATATATAACTAAAGTAAAATGAAAAAAAATACTCTTAACCCGTTGCCGGTCCTGTTTAAGTTCACTCTTCTGGTGATTAAAAAGGATAGTGATTATTGTGTAAAAATAGTGGTAGCAAAGAAGAGGGAGTTTTCTCATCCCTAAAAGTGTCTGGAAAAGGTGACCACTGAAAAAATTATTATTATTATTAAAAAAAAAAAAAAATCACTATTTTTCTGTCACTATGATTACAAAAAGTTTAAGGTTAAAAGGCTAATTGTCGGCCGTTTCATATATTTTATATCATGTAAAATCTATTAAACTTTCATTAAATTGTAGCTAACCATCACCGAGATATTGTACGCACAAGATTTTATATTGATAAAAAAATTCATTCTGACCTTTTTATATTAAAATATTATAAATAAAAAATTTTGAATTATTTTAAAGGCTTTAATTTACAGATAATCACAGTTGCCAACATCCTAATTAATAATCAAGAGAATTGTTGGTACACGCCTTTTCTTTTCACACTAGTCCCTTTTTTTTTTTTTTTTAAATATTTTTCTACTTATTTCATGTAAGTACATTTAAAGAGAAATACTATAAGCAGGGATAGGAATTTGGTGCCGATCTCATACCGGTATTTGTTTTAAAATTTTCTCTACTTACAAAATCATTGGTTTAAGAAGAAGAAAATTTTGTTGTAATAAATACTGGTATGAGTTCTGCGCCAAGTTCCCATCCCTGTATAAAAATTTAGTGGTGTGGACAAAGATGCGGGTACTAAGAATACTCCGGATTAGGTTGGCAGCTATGGATAATCTTTCCCAAACACCTCTTAAAATTTACAAGGCTCAAAGTAGCTATATTTTAAGCCATTATAATAAAAATTCTGGTCATTTTTTACTTATATTTTGTCCATATAAAGATGCCGACCTTTATAAAAGCACCAAATGACGTTTTTTAAATTAATGTTTTTAAGAAAACTTTCAAAGATCTAACAGTGCTGTACAGTTTGAAATTTCAAACTTAAAACCCTTAGTTAGACCCCCCATGCCTTCCAACTTACTAATCAATATTCCAGAAGATTGTCAGTACCCCCCCCCCTTCTTTTTTTACACCAGAATTTTTTAAAGTATTTTTCTTCTTATTTAATAGTAATTACATTTCAAGAAAATTTCTCTAAAAAAAGTGGATTGGAAAAAGGGCGGGTTCTAACAATCTTCCGAAATATTAGTAAGCTAGCATGTATGCACCACATACCATAGCTGTCAGCATTTTAAATTATTCCGGAGTATTTCCGCAACCCTTTATTCATAGAAAATTTTTCTCCAACATATAATTTCGATAAAATAAGAAAGAATTACTTTTAAAAAATAAGTGGTATAAAATAAAGGCGTGGCTTAATGTACTCCGGAATAAATTAAAACGTTGGTAGCTATGCCCTATCCCTACACTTCAATTTTATAAAATCAAGCAAGGTGTCTCTTAGATTCCTTGAATACGCTTTTTATATTTTTCAGAAATTTCGACGTAGTCCCGAAATATAGGGAAGAGTGTGGGGAAATTAATATAATTAATATTAATTAATATTTAATTAATATTTGCCTAATATTAATTAAGATATAGAAAAAGAAATAGTAATAAAGAATGTATTTTTTGAAAATGTTTGTCTTGAGAAGGCATTTCTAACAAGCTAAAAAGGAACACCTTTCCGTTTCAAATTTCAAAATTGTTCCTATCGTTACCCCCCTGTTTCTCCCAGCTTAAAAAAAAAAAATAAAAATAAATAAACGAAGTCCCACCTTAGATTTACGAAGCACGTTTTTATGGTTGATGATCTGGAGATACAATGGTTGGAAAGGGGGGTGGGGGGGGGCGCTAAACGAAAACCTTAACTTAACCCTACGCCTTAACTTAGTTTTCTAAAAAGGAATATTTGGACAAAACTTTTTTGAGAAAATGTTTGTCTTGAAACACCTTTCCATCCCTCTCCAGACTCATTTTTCAATTAAACGAAATCTCCTTCAAATTGATTGAACATGTATTTTAGTTTTCAGAAATTCTGGCGCGTTCCCAGAAGACTTGGGGTAGGGGGGAATTTTGGCGAACCTTGCAAATAAGGATATTGTACCATACCTGCTAACATCCTAACTAATATTCCGTAGTACGGTTAGTCCCGCCCTTTTTTTCACACCGGAAAGTTTGGAGAGTAATATTTTCCAAATGCGATTTGATTAAATAAGAAGAAAAATATTCTAAAAAATTATTGGTGTGAAAAATAAGGCGGGGTTAACAATTCTACGGAATATTAATTAGGATGTTAGCAGGTATGTTGTATTCCTTATATCCATAACTCAGCTTTCAAACTTTTAAGGGTGATAGAAAATAAAAACCAAAACAAAGCAAAATGTATGACAGAATGCATGACCAAAAAGACCAAGTTGCTCAAACTACTCAGCTAGGAGACAGGCATGTCAACATTTCTAATTTATTCAGGAGCATTATTAGTGCTGCCCTTTTTTTTTCACAAAACATTTTTTTTCAAAGCATTTTTTCCCAACACATTGGAGAAAATTATTCTGCAAATAAAGTGGTGGGAAAAGAAGGCGGGTACTAACAGTGCTGCCGAATAAAACAGAAATATTAGTATACATGATGAGATAATCGAAGAAGCAGAAATAAGAAGCTGATAAATGGTAAAAAACATTTAATTAGCTATTCTTAACACAAGGATAGTACGTGCACACATGTTTCATAACAAGCACCCGAAGTTGCTGTCACCCATTGTTATGTACGCTTGCGAGGGATTTTATCGACTGGAATGCACTGTAGTTGGAAAGAAGTGCTAGGCTTTAAAATTGCAAGATTTTAATCAGAAAACAACTAGTATGTTCTGGTCATCACAAAACTTTCTTCTACTGGATTGGCAGATTTGCCAAACTTTATAATTTATTCCGGAGCATTGTTAGTCCCTCCTTTTCTTCACATCACATTTTTTTTTTTTTTTTTTTTTTTGAGTGAAAATGTTTTCTTGATATCAAAAGAATTGTCAACTTTTATAATTTAAAAATATTCTACAAAAATTCTGGTGCGAAAAAAAAAAAGCGGGGCTAAAAATGCTCCGGAATAAATGAAAAAAGTTGGCAACTCTGTATCAATTCTGGTCAAACGCGACAACGTTACGAAAACTAGCTTGCAAAGTGGGATGGATTGCAAGAGAAAGGGGAAAGCATTGACTAGAGCCATTCAAGTCAAATAAAATTGATCTCCGCAACTGCTGACGTCAAGAAAGTAAGAAAGCAAAGATTCGAAGAAAATATTCGAATTTCATTCAGATATTGTTCGTTTTTAACCAATGAGATTCAGCATACAGTTTTAAAGGGACCAGTCATATGAATTAAGCTCCTATTTATTTTATTAACGATACATACATTAGATAAGCATGAACGCCTTAACTAGTCCCTAAAAAATTGTAATAGGCAGATTAAATAATAATAATAGCTATATGTTTTATTTATTTACTTTATATAAGAAAGGGATAAAACTGGAAAAAACATAATCATTAAATAACCAACAAAGCAAAATCATAAATAATATGTATGATTTCTGTATATATATTTATTTTATTACTTTACATAAAAAAGGGGGAAGTATAAAAAAGCATAGCCATTAAGTAACCATTTATAAAGTATGATTTCTATAATTTTATGGCATAATATGATGATATGGCATATTTATAACAAAAATTAGTTTACTATATTTTCATATCAAAGGCTGTTATTTTATTTTATTATTGTAAATAAAAAATAAACATTCCCACCCACCTTTTATGAATTACTTAAATATCTAATTCTTGGTTTTTAACTAAAAAGAAATTTGTAGATTTAATACAGAAATTTATTCTCAATATAATGAATTCATATTCACCATATTGTAAAATGATTTATAATTTTTATCCTTTCAATTTGTGAGTATGTTCCTTTATTATGTTCTACGACAAAATATTAAAAAAAAAAAAGAATGCAGGCAGAAAAATAGTATTTCTAGATTTTTTTTTCCTTTTCATTTTATTAATCACTAATTATAATAAGAAACATTAATGTTTATTAATTTGTTCTTCTGTTGACTTTTATTTATTTATTTATTTATTTATTTATTTATTTATTTTCTGTGAATAATTTTTACAGAGTATTAACTTGAAAAAAAAAAAAAAAGATCTGAATAATATAAAATGTTATTACAGATTCGATGATTCATATTCTTATATTCTTAATAAAAATCACTAAGAGAAAGTTTTTTTTTTTTTTTTTTTTTTTTTTTCATATTATTATAATTGGTACCAAGAGGTAAGAAAAAAATTCCCTTAATACAGATTGTGTTTAATTCATCTCTCTATATAAAGCTGATTGTTTCTTTCCCGGATTTTTAGTTCGCTATACAAAGCTACACCGTTCAACCGATCGCTATGAAATCTGGTATACTTATTAATCAGAACAAAATCTAGCTAACGCCGTATTTTTAGTTCCACCGGATAAGTGGATCAGAAGATATTAAATAAAAACCCTATTTTAACTTTAAAATGATTAAAAAGAAAGAAATATTTGATACCCAAATAAACAAATAAAATACACGTTTATTAGTACGACCGGACAATTTCTTTTAAACGGAGATTTTGTGTTGTCACACTTCCATTCCAATATGCCAGGATGACGGCCAATATCCAGTTTTACCATTTAATTTCTTAAACTATCTTAAAATATTTAGAAATTTTATTGATAAACTCATCAACTGTGAATATTCATTTTAAGTAGTTAATAAGAGTATAAGACTGATTTTTTTTTAATACCAACTATGAGAAAAATAACAGAGCCGGGAATTGAACACAGGCTCTCCGCTTAACGTGCGGATGCTCTTCCACTGAGTCACCCTGGCTGATAACCAACTCGACATTTCTCAGATAATAACCGTTATATCTGCGTCTGCAAATACATTATGTAAGAAATCTCGAGCTTGTTATTAGCCAGGGTGGCTAATAACGAAAAAAAAAAAATAGTTACAAGATTGCAATGTATAAATTAGTCCTGCCGTACTAATTTAAATTCTGTCGAAGACATTTTTTTTTTTTTTTTTTTCTATTTATTTTATTTTTTCCTGAAATACAGTCATTTGCAAACGTTTAAGACCAGTGGACGATTTTCAGTATTTTAACACATTGCATCATTTGCACAGATTATTGCGTCATCTCATGTGCTGATTGCAACAGACGCATTCTACTGCTATAAACAAAAAGGTGCCCGGCACGTTTATCGCCGATTGTTTATAGGATTTGGTCGTAGACAGTGCCGTTGTGTAATTATTGTAATGGGTAAAAAACCTTCACTTTTCTGCTACAAAAAGGTCAGAAATATTGACCCAGCATAAAATTGAATTTTCTGAACGTCAAATAAGTTCCAGGATAAATGTGAGCAAGACAGCTGTGCATCAAGCTATTAGTAAATTTAAAATTTCGAGAAAATTTGTGGACCTTAAGAGTCGTTTCTTCTTCATACTTGGAGTAAGTCGAGGTTTCCTTGCAGGTTTATGGGATGATAAACCAAAATATTTGGCCAAGCGTCTCGAAAAAGTACTCAAACTGACGTTGGTACATATTTCAGCCAGAGAATGTCTAATCGTATGGCAGGAGGTTCTTGGATCTCGTACGACAACCATTATCATATGATCATCACGTGCACTCGTTTTTTTAGGGCGACCGCTTCTCTTAAGGTCCACAAATTTTCCCGAAATTTTAAATTTACTAGTAACTTGGTGCACAGCTGTCTTGCTCACATTTACTCTCGAACTTACTTCACGTTCAGAAAATCCAATTTTATTCAGGGTCAATATTTCTGACCTTTTTGTAACAGTAAGTGAAGGTTTTTTACCCATTACAATACACAAAAGTACTGTCTACTACAAAATCCAATAAACAACTGGCAATAAACGTGCCGGGCACCTTCATTTATAGCAGGAGAATGCGCCTGATGCAATCAGCACATGAGATGACGCAATAATCTGCGCAATTGGTGCTATGTGCTAAAATACTGAAAATTGGCTACGGGTCTTAAACTTCTGCAAATTACTGTAAAATAAAATATTTTAATTTTGCGTGAATAGTAATAAAAATTAGGGAAAAAAAAAAAAAAAAAACTTAGTTACTTTGCGAAAATCTTTTTTTTTTTTTTTTTTTTTTTTTTCTGGAATTCACGTGTAAATAAATATTTTCATAGAGATATTTGGCATTAGTTTAAATCTTTATTTAATTAAGTAGTACTGTTTTTTTTTTTTTTTTTTTTTTTTTTCCCTGTAGAAAAACAAAATTTTTCACTTATATTAATACTTTATGTGTAACTTATGCGGTTCTTTTATGTTCTCACCTTAATTTTAAATAAATAATTATAATTTTGATTTTGTTGAGATTTTTTTTTTTTTTTTTTTTAGTAAATATCATAAAATTGTAGTTTTTTTTTTTTTTTTTTTTTTTTTTTTTCTGTGGAACAGCTTAGCATGGGTCCGGAATTTGAAATATTTGAAAATTTGAAATTTGACCCCGGAGTCGCTTATACGTTTCCCGCCAAGAGCTTTTGTTACGCAGTTGCGATAGACATTTCAGTTCATCGCAAAAATGGCCAAAAATATTTAGTCGCCAAGGAAGTTCCAGACTAAAGCTGTACTTTTTCTATTTATTTATCTGTAATATTTTCTCGTAAAGACTTTGATAAATGTTCTATGCATTTCTCTTTCCATTTTACATCTTTGTCCAGTTCTTTTCATTGATTTCAAAATTCTACCTGAGCATCGCCATGTAGACCTGCTAGTAAGAGTATGTTAATGATTTTATCAGTTAATAAAGATAATTATATTTATTTCAGATGCAGGCATTTAATATATATATATATACATTTCGGGGTTCTTATTTATTATGGGTTCGTAATCAATCACTAAATTTCATGGTTTCATTGTTCTTTATTTGCTATGGGGTTTTGCTTTTTTTTTTTTTTTTTCCTCATCCATGTGTCTCCTAATCTGGTCTTGGCAGGCTGGGGAAGTGTTGCCGGCGTAAAACTAGTTTAACCCCACAGGCAAGTCACAAGTCTTGCCGCTTGCCTCCTTCCTTCCTTTCTTGGTTTTTTTTTTTTCCTGGATTTCGATTTAGTTTGAGTTGTTCTGTTGGGATTTGGTTGAGTTGGTTTGTTGTATCTTTTGTTTTGTGGGCTGTTAAAAACTAAATTTGGTTTCTTTAAATATGTGTATTTCATCCCCTGATGATTTTTTTTTTTTTTCACCTTTCTGAGCTTCTTCTACATAGAGAATTTGTTCATTCTTATTGGTCTTTATGGTTTTGGTGATCTTGTGTCTGTTGCTTGGCTTCTACTGCGCTTAATGGGTCATTATTGTTCATTACAGGGTTCTATTTTTTCACCTTGAAATATTGTCCTAGAGTCAACCTTCTTTTCATCAGAGTCTAATTACACGGTCGTATTTAAAATTTCAACAGGTTTTGTTGTGCAGTGGATTGGCGTCAGTGCTATTGTTGAACTTGATAATTGAATCAATTTGGGAAATCTTGTTGTTTTGTTTGGCGTGTGTATGTCTCTTTGGTGAATTGTTTGACTAACTATTCTTCGTTCTCATTCTTTGCTTCTACTATCAAAAGGATTATATATGTATTATAAATGCAAAACAGTTTTTTTTTTTTTTTTTTTTTTAACATCTTACTTGTTTCCTCACAAGAAAAGTTAAAAAATATATATATAAATAAAATCAACGGCTACCAGAAATAATCAACAATATTAAAAGACAAGAAATAAATGAAGTTATTCTTCTAAGTTGTAAAAGAAAACTTTTTTTAAAAAAATTTCGGGGCCAGTTCGTGAAATTTTGAATTAAAATATGCGAACTACCGCCCTTGAAAGGGTTAATTTGCGTGAACTTAATATTATTGAATAAATTAAAACTAATACATGAAAACCAGTTCGTTAAATTACAAACTTTAAAACTAAAATTTTGGTTTCTATCCAAAATTCTAATTAACCATTCACTATCCATTAATTTATTTTTATTTTTAATTTTTATGTCCAGAAAAGAAATTTTATTATCAGTATCCAAACACAAAACTTATCAAAGTTCATATATATATATATATATATATAAATATATATATATTGTTTTTTACAAGATATTATTCGAATGACAGACAGTTTTGTGCAGCAGCTTTTTGATATTATCTACGTCGGTTTGAATGACATTGTTTCTGCAAAATTTATAGTACAGTCAAATTAGGAAAAATAAGGGAAAAAATTTATAAAGTTTTGAAAATTTGGGATTATACTTATGAAGGGTCTAATAATTCAAAACAAAAAAGTTCCCCACTCTGAGGGGGGAGCTTCCCCCCTACACCCCCCCCCACAAAAAAAAAAAAAAAAAAAAAAAAACGTATAATTCGTTGAAATGAAGAAAAAAATAGGGAATTTATTTATCGAGTATTAGAATTATGGCATAACATTCCTGAGGAGTCTGATAATGCAAATTAAAAAAGTTCCCTACCGTGGGGTGGGAGCTTACCCCCCTCCCCCCCCCAAAAAAAATGTATAATTCGTTTAAATAAAGAACAAAAATATATAAAATTAATTTATAGAGTATTGAAATTTTGGTACAACATTCCTGAGTAATTTAATAACTGAAAACAAAACAATTTCCCATCCTGGGGTAAGAGCTTCCTTCTCCCCCTCCCCACCCCCCCAAAAAAAATTATTTAACTTATTAAAAATAAGAAAAATGGTTAAATAGAATTTTGAAATTTTGGTATAACATATTCTTGAGGTGCTTAATAATGGGATACAAAATTTAAAAAAATTCCACCATGCAGTGGGAACTCTCCTCCTTCACCCCCCCCCCCCCCAAATAAAAAAATAATTCAATTTTGCTGAATTTAAGAAAAATACGAAAGCAAGTTATATAAGAGTTTTTAGTGTTAGGGAAAGTTCTCTTGAAGGGTCTAATAATAGAAAACAGAAAAGTTCCCTTCTCTGGGTTTCCCCTCCACCCCCCCCCCCCAGAAAAAAAAACGTATAATTTGTTGAAATAATTTGTAGAATTTAAAATTTGTGGACAAAATTGTTGAGTGGTCTAATAATAATAATAATAATTCACCCTCTTCTTGAGTGAGAGCTTCTCCCCCTGTCCCTTCGCCCCATAATTGTATAATCCATTGAAAGTAAGACAATAGAAATTATTTATATAATTTTGAAATTTTTTAGATAGTATGCTTGAAAAGGTTTCAATGAAAACAAAAAGCCTTCCCTAGGAAGGATGACCCCCCCCCCCCCCTCAATAATATTGCAGTTCTTTCAATTAAAAAAAAAAAAAAAACAGTTAGAACTTTGGGAAATTAATCATATGGGGTATCTCAATGGGAAACAGAAAAGTCCCCTCTTAGGGAGGTGCTTCCAACTCCCCTTTCCCCCCATAAAAACTACTTCAAAATTTTTCGTGAGTTTTCCTTTTTTTTTTAATTAACACAGAATTATTTGGTTTTCAAAGACAGCTACTATTATAATAATTAAAAATATATATATGTATGCCTTGAAAAATTCTGCACAAAAAATTCTGTCCTCTCCATTATGCATAAACGAAAAATTATTTTTCCTTTAAGTCTTTAAAAACTACTAAATTCTAAAATATAAAATAAATTGAAATAATAATAATGAAATTCAGATAATAACTAATATAAAACATACAAAAATCAGGAACTCAATTTTTTTGTTGCCAATTACTCTGAAAAGATTGATCGTATTTATATATATATATAATATATATATATATATATCATATATGAAGTCTTAAAAAATATATATTTTTTTTTTTTTTTTTTGTAATAGCAAACTTAACGATTTTGTGTAAAAACTGAAAAGTCATGGTTGGACTTCCTTAGATCGAAAAGAGGAAAACGGGATTTTGAGAAAAAGGAGGGGAGCTCCCCCCCCCCACACACACACACACAAGTAGGGAGACCTATTCTATTTTCCATTGCTAGTCAATTCATAAGGGCTATCCTAAAATTTTAAAACATTGTAAATTATTTTATCGGTTTTTCTTAATCTGAAAATGTTGTACAAATTCAGGAGGAAAAGAGTTATCCTTTGCCCACAGATGAAGAGGGTTGTGGAATTTTCGTTTTTCCATTGCTAGAGCTCTCGAGAGCACTATTTCAAAATATCAGAACATTATAAATATATACCACTGTAATAAATTCCTTTAATCCTTTAGAGTCTCTTATTTTTCATAATTTAAAGGAACTGTATGTTTTGGGGAGAAAAGGGGGGGGGGGAGTGCTTATTCAGAGAAGGGGGATGTCTTCTTTTTTAATAATAGTCTATTCATGAGTGTTATCTCAATGTTTCAAAGTTTCAAATGTTTATAAATTATTTCCTGTTTTTTTTTTTTTTTTTTTTTTTTTTTTTTTTAAATCTAAAACAGCTTACACTTTTTTTTTTTTTTTTTTTTTTTTTTTTTTTTTTTTTGGGCGGGGGGGGGGGGAGGGGAGAACCCTCAAGAGTATTAATTCGAAATTTTATAACTTTATAAACATTTATTCCTATAATATAATCCTTTTATAGTCCCTCATTAAAAAAAAAAGAAAAAAAAATGAAGGAACTAAACAATTTTGGGGGGAAAGGGAGGGGGGGAGTAGCATACCCACAGGGAGGGAAAAAAAGAAAAATTCTTGTCCATTACTAGACTTTTCATGAATGTTATTCTAAAATTTCAAGCGCTCATAAATTATTATATCTCTTTTTCCTAATATGAAAGAGCTATATGGTCTAGAGAGGAAAAGGGGGGGGGGGGATGGGGGGGAAGCTCCCCCCCAGGAAGGGGGAACTTTTTTGTTTTGCATTACTAGAGCCCCCAGGAATGTTATTCCAAAGTTTCAAAACTTTATAAATTTTTTCCCTTATTTGGTGTTTTTTGGTTTAATTTGACTGTACTATTAGGAAAAATCTGTTTAACCCCTTAACGCGCGCTGTCCTAGCTGCGAGGACGCAAAATTTAAGATCCAGCTGCAAAAATTCATCCCGGAAATTTCTTAGCAAAAATTTACGTTTATAATATATCAGAAAAGGTCGATTTTTTTAACCTTAAAATTTCTTTTAGTTTAATTTAGTTCATGAATTCCGGTGGCAGTATAATTTAAATGATCCGAATTCTCTTGCGCCGCAAAGGGTTAAAACTTTTAAAAAATCTGTTTTAAAGAATGTAGAGATTTATTTTAAGATTACATCTCAATTTATCAAAAGATAATTTTTTTGTTTTATAGGTATCCATTTAAAATCTGTAACCATTGATGCATATTTTATCTGGTGGCTACATATTTTTATTCTCCTTTGAGTATGTAGAATTTGGGATCAAAGTAGGAGTGGGAAGCATACATGCCAACAGAGTTCCCAACTTTTATAATTTATTCACGAGCATTTTTAGCCCCGCCTTCTTTTCGCACCAGAAATTTTTTAGATTTTTTCTCTTTAATATGTGACAACGATTAAATAAGAAGAAAATCTTTTTTTAAAATTTCCGGTATGAAAAAAAGGCGGGACTAAAAATGCTCGTGAATAAATTATAAAAGTTGGGAACTCTGCTTGCAGACATCCTAATTAATATTCCGTAGTGTTATTAGTCCCGCCCTTTTTTCACACCAGTAAATTTTTAGAGTAATATTTTCCAAATGTAATTACGATTAATTAAGAAGAAAAATACTCTAAAAGGATACTGGTGTGAAAAAGAAGGCGGGGCTAACAATACTACGGAATATTAATTAGTATGTTGGCAAGTATGGGGAAGTGACAAGTACACCTGGTAATATTTATGATTTATTCCGGAATATCGTTATTGCCTGCCTTTTTTTCCCACCAGTATTTTTAAATAGCATTTTTCTTCCTATTTCATCGTAGTTACGTATTGGAGAAACATTCTTTACAATCAAAATGGTGTGAAAAATGGCGGTTACTTATAGTACTCCGGACTAAATTATAAATGTTACCAGGTATGATAAGTAAAAAGAAAGACTGCGATTCTATGACAGTGAAGGTGACCACAATAATTTTATTTGATGTCAGGTTTTTTTAACTGTGTCCTCCGGAAAAAAAATAAAATAAAATAAACTGTCCTGAACGAATAGTTTCTACATTGTTCTGTTTTGGAAAATTTTTATCAACATATTTTTTCATAGCATACAGATATTTTCTGACAAATATTTTTCTGTAAAATACTTTTCTGTAAAATTACGGGATTTTTTTTTTTTTTTTTTTTTTTTTTCTTTTTCTCAACTTAGTATTGTTTAGATTTGTCTGTAACTCTCGAGGAACTCACGAAGAGTAATAGAAAACAAACGAAAAAATGTAATGTTTGTCAGTATCTAGGGAGTAAGCTCAATATAAGTGCTCGCTTTTTATTCGTTTATTTACTTTAATTTGTTTTATTATTAGTATTATTAATTTTTATATTTATTTTACTTTAATTTTATTTGTGTTATTATTTATTTGTTTATTTATTTGCAAATAGTTTAGTCGTTTCTATGCTACGCAAATCTCGCTTTCAAGCCTTACCCGCAGTATTCTAAAGACATATTTTAAATTTTAATGACATGTCGTACAGAGATAAAAGTCGTATTCAATCTTTTATGGTGTTTGTTTATTCTATTCTGTCTTATTATTTGTTCCCGTGTGTTATAGAGTATTATTCAAAAAAAAAAAAAAAAAAAAAAAAAAAAAAACAATAGAGATTTAAAACGGATATGATGCATAGCCACCAAGTATTTCGCTTTTTTTAATAATAGTATTTCTTAAAAAAAAAAAAAAATGTTTGGTTTATTTTAAGACTTTGGTTGGCACATTTGAATATCCGTAAAAATATCGTTTTTTTTTTTTTTTTTTTAAGTTTTTTGCTAAAAATGTACTTTGACATACCTGCTAAAATCATAATTATGATTCGAAAGATTTTACATCACTTTATTGTTAGAGTAATTATCTCCAAATGTAGGTACATTTAAATACCTATAAAATTATTCTAAAAAATGACTGGTGTGAAAAAAAAAAGTGGGTACTAAAATTTTTCCGATTATTAATGAGATAGTTGGCTGATATGCATAACGGAGAAAAAATCTGAAGCGATCTGATGATTATAACATACTTGCCAACCATCTCATAATGAACCGTACAACTTTTAGTACCCACCTTTTTTTTTTCACACCAGTCATTTATTAGAGTAATTTTATTCTTATTTAATCGTAACAACATTTAGAGAGAATTACTCTAAAAGGGGGCTTTTTTTGAAGGGGCGTTAATGAGATAGTTAGCAAGTATATTATAAGCAATGTTGCCAACTTTTATAATTTATTAGGGAGCCTTGTTAGCCCCGCCTCTTTTTCATACCAGAAATTTTAAAGAACAATTTTCTTCTTATATAGTCGTTGTCAGGTACTGGAGAGAAATATTCTACAAAAATTCTGGTGCGTAAAGAAGGCGGGGCTAAAAAGTGCTCCGGAATAAATTAAAAAAGTTAGCAACTCTGTTATAAGTGTAAAAAACGCTTTTAATTATTTCCACGATCCCTTTGAATGCCACACTTGGGGTAGTCCCCGCCTTTCTTTCAGAACACTTTGACAAATAAGAAATTTATACTTTTTTGCTACCACTATTTTTATGCAATAACTTCTACATAGCTCTCAATATTTTAATTTATTCCGGAGCACTTTTAGCTCCGCCTTTAATCGATACCATTTTTTTTTAAGAGTAAATTTTTCTTATTATATCATAGTTATACATTGGAGAAAAATATTCTAAAAATAAAGTGGTGCGAAATAATGGCGTAGCTAAATGTACTCCGGAATAGATTAAAATATTGGCAGCTATGCTCCTATACTGTTTAATAACGATACATTATTTTAAAAATACAACATAAATTTCTCTAAGAAAAAATTGGTGGCAAATAAGGTGAAATTTTTTTATACTTGAAAGTGTCCTTAAAAAAAGGCGAAGACTGCGACCCCCTGCTTATGGTGTAAGCCAATTTTAAAAATTTAATAATTCTTGGTAAAAAAGTATTTACTTCAGTATTGCCTTATTTTATAAATTTTTAACGAATGTGAAGCTGATTTTATTGAAATTTGTAGTTATTGTACTGTACAAATTCATAGATATGTGTTTGAATTGATTTTAAATAAATTTTGTATATGTATGTTTAACAAGAAATTTCAGTTAATTGAAATAAATTTAAATAAATTGGCGTGATAAACAATGAAAAGGGAAATACATAGCTGCCAACTTGTACGTTTTTTTGCTGCCAGAAATTTTTAATATAAATTCTTAATAAATTTTTTAGCAGTTTTTAGTGTATATTTATTCAGTACATATTTCCAAATCCGTTATATATAGTTTGGTGCTTCCTTGTACAGTAAAATATTAAGCAAAAAATACACAAGGGACATGCTCATTGGTCGAATTATTTCGAGTGTGTACCTTTAAGGGTTAAACATACTTCCTAACATTTTTAATTCGCTTTTATCACCAGTATTTCTTGATAGAAAAATTTCATATTAACTCTTTACCGGCATTAGCGCTCTTTTATTTAACTATCACGAATAATTTTCAGTAGTGGTATTTGATATACATAAATGATGAATAATCTTCGAAGTGATTGGGCAACCGTTACAGTTAAATTTAGGGGTGGATATTGAATAAAAAGTCATTAAATTTGGCAACATTGGCCAGAGGAGTGAAATTATATAGGACCGGCAAAGGGTTAATTTTCCACGACTAAAAAAAAAAAAAAAAAAAAAAAAAATTGTTATTGAAAATTTTTGGTATAATGACTCCTTCCTAAATCGGGAGATTTGGCAACTACAAATTAAATAAGTCTAAAAGAACGATTAAAAGTGGTATTAAAAGAACGTAATACTTGGAAAATATAGTCATATTTAACCCGCCAGTGCACGGGTTGAGTCTGTGTGACCCAGTTTATTTACTAGAATGCAATGTAAGAAAAACATTTTATATATTCTATAAAAAAAAAATTATAAGAAGCGTGAAATTTATACTTCGTATTTTTTTATTATGTGATTTTAATTTGTAGGTGTTATATTGTAATCATTCAAATATTGAAAGAAAATTGTGTCTTTTTCACACCCGTGCACTGGCGAGTTAATTATGATGCTTATACCGTGTGTGATTTCAGAAATAAACATTTGAGTAAAATATTAATAATATTTTATTAGTAAAATTGAGTAATTGAGAAAGGAGCTCATACATTTTGCTTGGAAAAAAGTGCATTCAGAAATCTTCTCATTCCAATTCATTCCTGCAAAGTAGAACACACAGAAGCACAAAATATATGAAATTTTAAAAAATAGTTTTACAGTGGAATATATTTGAATTTTTAAGTGATTTATACAGAACAATAATCAAATGTCATTCTATATTTGTACAACATAACTGATATTGTGACCAAATGAAGAAGTGCAATTTTATAGCCCGTATATAACGAAATATATTTGAACTTTACTATCAATATTTTCCCGGATAATATAACAAATCGCCAACGGATAAGAAAATTACAATAGATCACTGTTATTCCGAGACCTTTCTAAATATCAATAATTAATAAAATAATAAAGCATTATGGTCGAAAGTAGCACTTGAAAAGCTCATTATACCTTGCAACTAAACTGAGAAGTTTATTGTAAAAAATTGAGCAATTTTTAGCGTTACACGCTTCATACACTTAAGTCATTTGTTTGCATTATTTTAGAAATAGTCTCGATTTTATATTTAGCGTACAATAACAATTTCTTGGAATAGGTAGGTTACAAAACTTAGTAAAAACTCATATTAATTATTCGTAAAGAAATAATAAATAAACGAAATAAATTATTCAGTATATTAATTTCAAATATATATTTCAAACGGGATTTAAATATGTATTTTGTTTTTGAGAGAAGTTCAATTTAAACAAAGGTTTGACCAGAAAATTGGAACATTGGTTCATTGACAATGGGTTTTGTTATAAAGGGAAATAGTTGAAAGTAACTTACTTTTTGTATCGCGTAAACATTATTTTTTAATGTTTTCCATGTAAAATAAAATATAAAAAACTTATTATATTGATATAAATTTATATTAAGTTTTTTACCCGAAAATATCCTTTGTACGTATGCAGACGTGTCAACATTTTAATTTATTCCGGAGCTTTTTTAGTGCCGACTTTTTTTTAACACTGCATTTCTAAAAGAGTAATTTGCTTCCTATTTAATCGATATTACTGGGCAAAATTTCATTACAGATTGCCAACTTTTTTAATTTATTCCGGAGTACTTTTACCCCGGCCTTCTTTCCCCACCAGAATTTTTGTGAAATATTTTTCTCCAGTGAGAACGATTAAGTAAGAAGAAATTTTTTCTTCAAAATTTCTGGTATGAAAAAGGGGCGGGGCTAACAATGCTTCGGAATAAATTATGAAAGTTGGCAACCCTGTTACAAAAAAAAAAAAAAAAAAAAAAAAAAAACATGAAAAAAGGGCAAGTACTGATAGTGCTCAGGAATAAATTGAAATGTTGATATGTCACACTTTATGTGAAACTTTCTCAAATATGCAATTACAATTAAATATGAAAAGAATTACCTTCAAGAAAAATGATGGGGAAAAAAGGCTGGTATTAACAATTTTTCGGAATAAGTTAATATGTTGTAACATCAGCATATATTGGATGCTTTTGTTAAAATTAAAATACACTCTTAAACTTTTCAACAGAAAAACTTCAGTAACCTTATGTAAAATTGCAGCGAAAAATAAAACGGAGATTTAAAAAAAATCTATTTTGTTTAATACTATTTTGATTTATACCAAATATTATTTCAATCAATAATTAATGCAACTGTATTAATAATGAATAATATTTTTAGGAGAGCATAAGAAATACTTTAAGCAAAAACATTTAATTTTAAATTTTATTGAGAAATAAAATATTTAACAAATAAAGATATGCATTAAAGATTGAGAATCTATATTTTATTTTTACTTGCAAACTATTAAAAATCTAGTTAGACTTTGGATAAATGGTAAAATTTAAGAATTTTTTTTTTAACATTTTGAATATGCACTAATGTTGTTAAAACAAATTAAACAAGAATCTGTATGTAATCTTACGATTAAACGTAAAACGTGTAAATCGAACCAAAGATAGTGATATAACCAAATCTCTCCTATTTGTCATAAAATTTCCCTGATATAGAGACATCTATCCCATTCTTTTTTAAAAGATGAACAAACATGTAAAATGATAAATTATAGCACTTTTTTTTCTAAGTTTACATTTAAAAACATTTTTTTACGAATAAAGGAATGTTTAGAAAGTTTTCTAAAACACTTTCATAGTTAAATAAGTCTTTTAAGAACAAAAAAATAAGTTCCTACAAATATTAAAATGATATGTTTCATGCAATTACATTACAGTCAATTTTCAAAGAATGCGCAGACGTACTGTTAATCTTTGAACACATTTTATTTATTTTGTACATTTGAAACGATACAAGAAAATTTAGGACTCGGAAAAAAAAAAAAAAGCAGTAAGCTAATAGCAGGGAAAGGAACTATTATTTTTTCTTTAAATTAACTTTTAGAATTATGACTTTTTTAAAGAAGAATCTGTGAAAATTAGCATGCTGTTAGTTTTATACGAAGTAATTCCAAAAATAATTTATACTGATAGAAATAAAGAATTATTAAATTTACTATTTTTTAAAGATTTTTGAAATCATCAATTATTTTGTTATAAACGGGCTAACATTTAGTAGAAAAAATAGCGACTAAATTTCATATTATTGAACATGACTTCATAGCATCATTATAAAACACATAAACACAGTATAAACAATATTCAATAGATTTCATCGTTGATATATAGTTATAAAAATACATAAATTAAATATAGGGGAAGTATATAACAAAGTATAAATTCAACATTTTTTTACAATTTCATGGAAACATTTTAAATAGATGTTTATGGCAATGTTAATGCTTAAACATTTATTATAAAAGTACATACATAAATTTATAATGACTTTGTTTACAGTCATTTTCTTTCATATCCATACAATAAAGTTTCAAAAATGTTTAATTTAAATGTTCCAATAATTGTGGAAATCAAGTAACTTACTAAATTCTTGTAACAATTTAAAACATTTGAATTTATTTTGTTCTTTCATAGGCAAGTATATCATTTTATTTTGTTGTCTGAAAACAAGTTTGTGGTTGGGGTGATAGTAATTAGTAATAATTATGATTTTGATGTAAGAGTTATATAATAAATTTCATGGGAATAATCTTACTTTGAAGTTTGTTTCAGGATTTCAAATCAAAAACTTATTAATTGAAAATTTGATAGGGATGGTTATATGTGAGGAGAAAAAATGCACAGTGATACCCTCTCTTATTTATGCTATTTTTCTCTTTTCATTTAGTGTTAATGAGGTAGTTAAATAACAACATGAAAATAATCTATAATGTATAATTTCTTTTAATTTTTATAAATGTATCCCTAAATGGACAGGTCTCATACAATAAGGCAAAAGAAAAATAAAGAAAGAAAAATGCGCAAAAATTTAATGAAAGCTTTCATCTCGAAAGTAATTAAAATTATTTTTCAAAATATATTTTTTCTTTGATAAATTTATTGATGAAAATTAAAACTTATTTTAAGATCTAATACATATTAGTCAAATAAAATGGCAAATACAGATTTGTTTTTTCTTTTGAGAAGAAATATTAAAAAAAAAAAATACTTAGCTTTATGGTTAAATTATAAGCGGATTATTTAATTTTTCAACTAATTATATCTTATAGTTCTTAAATCTTTGAACAACTTATAAGAGGATTAAATGGTAATCATCATAATTAAATGGTAGTTATCAGTACCGTAGGTAGATTAAATGGTAGTTATCAGGTAGTTATCAGTTATCAGGTAGTCATAAATACATCATGATTAAATGGTAGTTAACTATTATACTGTAAATTATATAGTTTATTAGCATTTGTCTGTTAACCCCTTAACGCGCGCTGTCCTCGCTGCGAGGACGCAAAATTTAAGATCCAGCTGCAAAAATTCATCCCGGAAATTTTTTAGCAAAAATTTACGTTTATAACATATCAGAAAAGGCCTGTTTTTTTAACCTTAAAATTTAAAATTTCTTTTAGTTTAATTTAGTTCATGAATTCCGGTGGCAGTATAATTTAAATAATCGGAATTGTCTTGCGCCACAAAGGGTTAAAAATTAAGTTTTTATGTAAAGGAAATTTCATTTATTGAAAAATTAAAAAAAAAAGGCAAGTTATTAAAACAATTCAAGTTTGGTATTTATTATTCAAACTAGTGATGCCAACATTTTTATTTATTTCGGTGCATTGTTAGTACCCACCTTTTTTTTTTTTTTTCCACCTGCAATTTTAAAGTTTTTTTTTTTTTTTTTTTTTTTTTCATATTTAATCCATAACCTGCCAACCATCTCATTAATAAGCGTAAAATTGTTAACGCCCCCTTTTCAACACCATTTTTTAAAGAGTAATTCTCTCCAAATGTTGTTATAGAGTGGTTACACTCCCGCCTTTTTTACCTGATACTTATGCCAATATATTTATATGATAATATTTTATGATAAATTTCGAAAGTAAAATACTGGTGGAAGAATCAGGAAAAAAATATGGCCTGTGGTTATGACAACCCTGAATTAAAAAGGAATAAAATTACTCTAAAAAATGACTGGCGTGAAAAAAAAAAAAAAAAAAGGATGAGTACTAAAAATTTTATACTTTATAATGAGATGGTTGGCAGGTATAGTGCGACCACGTTTCCTACGACTAGCAGTGAGGTCGAGTCCAAAAGTTTGGAGGGATGCAAAATTGCCCGAGAGATAGTTATTTGGCAAACATCCAGTTATTCGGTGTTCCCTTATCGCTTGTTTTCTCCCAGTCACCCCTATTTTAACACTGGACTCGTTCAATCCGCACTTGCGCAGAGGCTTCCATGGTCGCAAGAAATGTGGTTAAAGAATATGTTACTCGTAATTACTTACATATTAGATAAAATTTCACAACAAAAACAGTGGTGTGAAAAAAGCGCGGGTAATAACACTGATCCGGAAAAAATTAAAATGTTGGCATGGCTGCCAAAACATGTAACAGGGGCCGTACTCTCCGCTCTTTTTTCAAGACACTCTTAGAGATAAGAAATGTTCGCCTCTTTTGCCACCTCTAATTTCATGCATAAATACTTCTGATATATTTATAATGATGGGCAATGATTATACAGGGTAGAAATTATTTTATAAAAGTAGTGGTAGCAATTAATTTTAAGTTTTATCCTTCATGAGAGTGTCCTGAAAGAAGGGCGGAGAGTACGACCTCTGATGTATAGAGTAATCGAAACTTAATTACAAATTACGAACACAAGCAGAGGTCAAAGTCTCCACCCTTTTTTCATTACACTTTCAGAGAGGAAAAATTTCGGCCTTCTTTACTATCACTATTTCTATAAAGAAAAAAAAAAAAAAAAAAAACTGTATTTTCAATAGCGATATGTCATGATTAAATAAGAGAGAAAAATATTGTATAAAAACAGTGGTAGCAAAAAAAGACGAAAGTTTCTCATTCTTAACTCTTTATATCCCAAATTATTTTATTTTTGGAAAAATAGTTTGAAACTTTTTAATTATATTTTTTTATGCATGAGAATCATCTAATATTAACACTTTCGCGACCGCATGATTTTGAATTTTTCACAGTAAGGTCCGCCTGTGAGCGTTATTCTCCCATGTTACAATATTTCAGAACAAAATTTTCTGTATTTACATTTATAATAGAAATGGATATACATTATAATTATTTTCTTTCTAATCAAGGTATTAGTATCCATAGTATATTTCATAGTAAAACTGTGAATATTGGTTATATATTTAAGAAATAAATAGCATACAAATTGAGAAAGAAACACCCACTGGTGGAGTTACAGATTTTCAAATGACGTGAATCTACGTCAGCGGTCGCGAAAGTATTAAATTTAGCTTAAACTACAGCTTAACTGTAGGGAAACCTTAAACTATAGGGACTAAAGCTTAAACTATAGTCCCAGAAATCCTTTGGTAAATTTAGGCTATATTGAGGATTTTTTTTTATGGGACTTTAAAGTCCCGGTGAGATACAAAGGATTAAAAGTGTCCTGAAAATAAGGCAGAGGCTTCGAGCTCTGATACAAGTCAGTTTTAATTAACAATTTTTAGTTTTGAAAAAATAAAAACAACAGAATTTTAACATAAATAATAACTTACATTCATAATTATAATGTAAATTAATTATCCAATTAATAAAAAATATACTATAAAATATAAAAGCGTTTTTTTTTTTTTTTTTTTTTTAATTGGTTAAATCAATTTTCAAATTTAATAAACAAATGTTCATAAAAAGAACAGAATAAACAAGGAGAAGGAAAAAAAAAAGTAAAGCGAAAAAAGAAAAAGAAACGAAATATGTTTATTTGTGAAATAATACTTCAATATTTGTAATAATTTTTTAGCTGCATATTTTAAATCATTTTTATAACTAACATTACATTTTTTTTGTCTTTATTTTCATTTAGAAATGTAGTCTGAGTCGCCGTCAAGACGAGAAAATACATTTTTTGTACTTTTGTATCGACTACTACCTTTAATTGGAAAAATAAATCAATTTTAGAATAATGTATTGAAATAACAATGGGAGAAATGGACTACGAAATTAAAAAATACATGTTTTCAAATTTTGAATACATTTATAAACATAGTTTTTGCATTAATATTTTTTTTTTTTTTAATTCTATCGATTTTAATTAAAATAGATAAGTTAAAGGATTTTGAATTTTTTATTTCTCTATTTTAAAGACTCTTAGTTTTAGTTTTAATCCTTATTTTTTGTATAAAAAAAAAAAAAAAAAATATTTAGAAATCAATGGTATAGTTCGTTTAAAGTTACTTCATATTTTTACGATTCAAAAATAAAACCTGTATTTTATATTTACACTTTACTATTTCTATTGTACTATTCGATCAAAAGAAAAGATAATTAGCTTTATAATCAAGCGATATGTTCTATAAATTTGGAAAATAAAATAAAGCAAATCTCTTATTCTAATTATATTTAGCTAATTTTACTATTTGGCAGTTCCAGTCTTTCTTGTTGTATTTGTTTTTATTATTGTTGTTCATGTTCTTACAGTCTATATATACTTAGAACAGGGATGGAACACGGGCGCAGAATTCACACCGGAATGTGTTTAAGAAATTTCTCTACCTATAATATCTTCGATTTAAGAAGTAGAAAATTTTCTTACATTGATAGTGGTATGAATTCTGCGCCCGTGTTCCATCCCTGTTAGAAATAAAAAATCCATAATTCATGTTCTATTTAGGAATTTTTATTATTTTGATGTTGCAGTTATAAGTTATTGTTGCTGCCTATGTTTTTGTTGTTACTATGTTCTATAAACTTAGAAAAAAAAAATATTTGTGAATAAAAATTTATTTGGGGATTTTTACTGCATTTTGCTGCTGTTATTGTTCTCTTTATTGTTGTTGATTGCTGCTGATGATGAGGCTTCTACAGCTGCTGCTTGTTGTTAATATAATTTTGCGTGAATATATATATAATATAGATGAAGATTCGTTTATTTTAAGATATTGCTTTCAAAAATTTAAATGCACATTATCACATTATTTTTGCATATCATTTTCATTGAGATTTTAAAAATCAATAATGTTAAATCTCTAAAACTATTTACATAGAGTAACAGGATAAAATTCATATTTATATTTATATAACTGTACATAACATTATTCATTATGTTCATTATTTGCATTCAGTTGCTGTTACTGAATAAATAATTTTTTTTGCGTATCATTAATGAGATAAAAGTTGCTGTCTTAAAAGAAAAAGTTTGGTTTTAATAGTTATAATTTTTGGTCAAGTTTATATATTCAGTAGGTGTCACAATAGTCACTATAGTGAATACAACTTTTTTTTTTTTTTAATAGTAATCTTCATTAATTATTTGTAGTACATATCTTCAAAAAAAAAAATAAAATAAATAAATAAATAATAATAATGCAAAGATTACCTTATTTAAAAAGTGGTATTGAAAATAGTGACTGCTGAGAACCCTGTATTCAGAGATGCCAAAATTTTAATTTATTCCGGAACTTTTTTAGCCCTGCCTTGAATCCATACCACTTTTTTCTTAAAAGTAATTTTTTCATATGTTATCGTAGTTATATATTGGAGAAAAATACTCTATAAATTAAATGGTGCAGATTAAAAGCAGGGCTAAAAATGCTCCAGAATTAAAATGTTGGCAACTATGCTTATTCAGTAGTTTCTCAATTTTGAAAAAAAAAAAAAAAAAAAAAAAAAAAAGATCAAATATGTGCATTGGTTGAAACTTGACTGGCCTCTATAAAATGCATCGCTTAAATAGTAAACTGTACTGAAAAGCCGATTAAATTTTGTGTGGAAACAACATAAATTGCTAAAGTACGCAACATTACTTTCGTACTGCATTCGCGTCTACTCTCTCTCTCTCCCCCTGATGAAAGGTCTGTGTTTAAATAGTTCGCGTAGCAATTTTTTTTTTTTTTTCTTTCTTCAATTTATTGGTTTTTTCATACAAATATCTTACTCTTGACAAGCCTATTTCACAAAATAATATTAAAAAATTCTTCAGTTTTGTTATTGTTTTATTAATTTATTAATATGTACTTTTAATACAATACTTAAGTTGGAAAATTTTCACATGATTTTTTTTTTTAATCTCACGTTCATTTGTATGATTTGGCAACATTTGCTTTTTATCATTATATAAAAGAAATAACTGTTAATTAATTAATAATCATTGAAAAATTATGTATACTTTCGATTCTATATTTCACTAATGAATGAAGTAGTTGAACTTGATATATATTAAATTATGTTAATTCCAATTCCTTTTTTCTATGTGGGGGGGAAGGGGATAAGACATAGTCTTGAAATTTTCATCGATAATTATAGCTTCGAACGATTTCTAATTTCATGCACTTTATTATATAATACTAAACAATTTATATCACTTTTATAATTGAACAAGTTCATTCCTTATTTATTTTTAGTACTTTAGGACTAACCTTACCAAAATTATCAAATGATAACAATTTAATTAACAAATTCAGTAAATTTTCGTGAAATACATTTGATATGATCATGACTCAGCAAAGCTCTAAAGCGCAATGATTGAAAATTCCTAATTTAAATGATTATGTTTGCAGTCCAACTTTTGTAGAATTATGTCAATGTGCTTTTTGTTCTAGTAATATTAAAAATTTTACATGATAAGTATATCCAACAAAGATAATTTTGAAAAGCATTAATTTAGTAATTTATTTGTTTTATTTTATTTATTTATTTATTTTTTATTTATTTATTTATTTATTTATTTTCTGAAAAGAAAAATAAATGGTAGACTTCAATGTAAAAAACATGGCAATCCTGAACTTTATAAACGCCAAAATAAAAAAAAAAATAAATAAAATTCGTATACTACAGTTTCGGCAATGTTAAGCCTACCGTCATCAGTGCAGAATTGCAAGATGGATTATTATTCCTAAATATAGCGGGGAAGCGAATTCTAGCGCACGACTAACAGATGATAGAATTGTGTGGAGGAATTAGTCAATCCAAAATTTGGAAATAAAGAGCTAGGAAGTGGTAGGTAAAAATTAAGAAAATGTGGATGTTATATAATATTTCCAAAAATTAGACAGAAGAGGTACCACTAAATCACAATCAATGACATTTTTATGGTTCTTATAAATGTGGAAAACTTCGAGAAAATCAAGTTCATGGAAATATTTAGGCCTGCAGATTACTTTAGCTATATTAAAGTTAAAAGTATGGTTACGATTCCAGTAATTCTTAGCAATGGCCGATTTTTTTATTTCTTCTCTCATACAACCATAGGTTCTTTTAGACGGAACTTGAGTTTGCGTTTTCTTTGTCCAATATATATATATATATATATATATATATGATAGTCCACACTAACAAGAGATACCATATATAGATAACGCAAGAGCTGAGTCTTACTTCCCGCCCTTTTTTAGGACATAATCATGGATGAGAAATTTCAGTCTTTTTTGCTACCACTATTTTCTTACAGCATATTTTTATAGAATTACTGTGTGATTAACTAAAATAGAGGTTATTGTATAAAACTAATATTAGCCAAAAAAAAAAAAAAAAAAAAAAAATGCAGAAATTTATTATCCTTCACAGTGTCCTGAAAAAAGGGCGTGGAGTATGATCCCTGAATGAGTTATGAATACAATAGGGTCCTTTAACATGAGAAAGGCTATTCTATTCATGAGAGATAAAATTATTTCGGAGTCATAATTTTTTAGAACTTCAGATATGGCAAAATTAGATTTTGGAAAAAAAAGAAAAAACAATACCAGAGCTGCTCGCACGTCTTATTTATTTCGTAGGATTGTTAGTACCCACTTTTTTTTTTTTTTCCCACCACCTTTACAGAAGAAGAATTTTTTCTGATTGTTTCATAATTATATATTGTGAAAAATTACCCTTCAAAAATGAGGTGTTATAAAAGGGGGTGGGTACTAACAATGCTATGAAATAAATTAGAAATGAGGAAATAGGTCTAAAAGGAAATATAGTTCATGGCCTAAAAAATATTTTCTCTCCCACGAATGAACTAGCCTTTTCCATGTAAAAGAACCTATTGGTATTCATAACTTTTGTATATGGTATCTCTTGTCAATGTGAACTATCATGTATTGGTCAAACAAAACAGAAACTCAAGTTCCATCTAAAGGAACAGGAACATGTGGGCTAGCGTTTATAATTTATTCCGTAATTTATTTGTTACAACCCGCCTTTATTCCAAACCTTTTTTTTTTTTTTTTTTTTTTTTTTAAGTAATTTTCTTCTTATGTAATCTTAGTTACTTATTGGAAAAAATACTCTACAAAAGTAGTTCTGTGAAAAGAAGGCGAACACTTATAATTCGAAATAAATTAGAAATGTTGGTAGATATGGTTATATTCAGAATCAACAAATCAATAAATCAGTCATTGTTAAGCATTGTTGGGAGAGTAATCATACATTTAACTTTAATTCAGCTAAAATAATCTGCAGTCCTAAATATTTACATGAACTTGACTCTTTTAAGCTTTCCACATTTATAAGAATCTTAAAAATATCATTTCGATTACTTTTCTGTCTAATTGCTGGGAATATTGCATAAAATACGCATTCTCTAAATTTTTACCTACCTGTATTTTCAAATTTCAAATTGGCTTCTTCCTCCATTATATCCTCAATTGTGTTGACTGTTATTCCGGCGCTAGAGTCCTTTTCCCTGGTATATTTAGGAGTAATCCATCTTGCTATTCTGCACTGATAACGGTATGTTTAACTTTACCGAAACTGCAGTATTCCAATTTTATTTTTTTATTTTGGCGTTTTTACATATTGCCAACATTGTAATTAATATTCCGTAATATTGTTAGTACCCGCCCCTTTTTCCAAACCACTTTAATTTTAGAGTAATTTTTCTCCAAATGTAATTATGATTAAATAAGAAGAAAAATACTCTAAAATAAGATTGTTGTGAAAAAAAGGAGGGTATTAACAATATTACGAAATACTAATTACAGAGCTGCCAACCTAATCCGGCAAATTGTTAACGCCTACTGAAAAACGCCCCTTTTTCTACACCACTTAATTTTTAGAGTATTTTTCTACTTAATTCATCATAGATATATTTGAAGAGAATTGCTCTAAAAATTAAGTGGTGTAGAAAAAGGGGCGTTTTTCAGTAGGCGTTAACAATTTGCCGGATTAGGTTGGCAGCTCTGTAATTAGAATCAGGGTTGCCAGATATAGCCTTTTTTTTTATTATTCAATAGTCACCAATAATTTTTATTTGTGACGTATGGCTAATAGCTTCGAAGATTGATAGTCTATTATGCATATCAAATGTCACTTCTCAAAATTATTGGTGATTATTGAATAAAAAGGCGCCACATATGGCAACGCTGATTAGAAAGCATGCGTTCTTAGCGTTGATTTAAATTTTACTTTGCTACGTCTACCTAGCGTCAAGTTAAGATTTCATATTTAGCTATTAACTTCAGCCTAGCATAAAGTAGCATATTATCTCTGCTTAAATGTTATTACAAAGTTTTTTTGGTTTGACAGACATAATTTTTTGCTTGATGTCCATCTCAAATTTCACAGATTTTATCTAAACACCAGAATGTCCGGTTGCCTCCTTTACATAAGGAAATTCATCCATCATGTTTACTATTAATATTTCTTTTAAAATAAAAGACTTTTGATTAGCGATATAATCAATTCAAATGCACATAAGAGTACTTTCTATATACAATAATCATATTCATTTGTATGATCGTTTTTACAACATTTTTTCTGTTATATAACAGCTTTTATTACATGTTTGCTAAAAATTTCCTTCTACATTTTATTTTTTATTATATTCTAACCACGTTAAAATGGTAGCCTCATACTTTTCAAGTGAGTATTTATAATGACTATAGTTCTTCCAGATATTGTTATTTATACAGAACACTAATTATACAAATATAAATATTTTATACATTTAAAAATTATATTGAACAATCATTATGTAAATGTTACATGGACTTACATATTTTAAAGAAAGTTAATTCTTTCACCTCAGTTGAAAATGTGTTAACATAACTCATAAATTAAAAACTCTTCGAGATTAATACATTAAAGCGAGTTATTTATCCACTGAATTTATAAAGAGGAAACTATTTTAAGGAAAGGCACGAGTAAAAACATAGCATAAAACTATTTTTTAACTTCAACACCGAATCACCTTTATAATTTTAAGTACTTTATGCACATATATACTACTTTTATTCTTGATTATTTGTACTTTTTATGTTTGTTTCCTCTTTATTTATTTATTTTTTTATCATAAGCAAATGTTGCCTTCTCTTAAACAGAACAAAAAACTTATTATTCTACAACAATTTTTAGAGCAACTTTTATCTCTTTCTTCAAATATAAAACATAAGAAATAGTCAAGTCAAAGAATGCATAGAATATAGTCGGCTGATAGACTGCATAGATTATTTCTTAAAAATTTGAAGAGAAATGTCTGTTGAACAGGAAGAACGTTCAGAAAAATCTCACACAAATGACAAATATGTTAGACAAGATTTCAATAATAACATTCACAACCTTCAATTACTTTGTAAAGAAATAACGCTCATTAATCATATGTCTTTGGTGGGATAAGTAAGTCATAAGGAGCAATACATACTAATATACAAATAAGTATAAAGTAATTTTAACAAAGAAATGCACCGATTAGAATTTTCATTTCCACGTAAAATATAATAAATTAACCCTTTCAGGGGCAATGTAATTCCGTTCACTTAATATCAAGCGCCACCAGAATTTGACAACACAGTTAGATGATAAGAAATAAATGAAATTTTTCGGCTAAGACAAGAAGGTAAAAATTTATAAAAAAATTTCCGGGGTGAATTTTCGAAATAGGGAACATAAAATTAGATGGTATAAAATATGCACCACCACCCCTGAAAGAGTTAAAGTAATGGTTTCATACATACTTTCTATGTAATTGGTACAGAAGTACTCTCAGATTAGTTATAGTCACACATGTCGCTAAAATTAAACAAATGGTACTTGCTGATATATTGGACAACCATTTCAAGAAAGTCTTATTAAAAGAGCACTAATCTAAAAATACGGGATTGTAACTACTGATTAACCATAAATAATAATAATAATTTAAAAAAAAAAAAAAAAAAAAAAAAAAAAAAAAAAAAGGCTTTCAGTTCAGGAAATCAATTTTTGTCATCGCGTAGTTGTCTTTTTTTTTTTTCTTTTGTGCATTTTGTACAAAAATTTTTGATTTTTTAAATACTAAAACTCTTCAATTAAACAAGATAAAAAAAACTATTTTAAAACAGTATTATTCAAAATGCATAAAATTTAACAATTCTTATGAATATTTTTCGTTTTAGGCTTAGGTTAACTCTACAACATCATGAAAGTTCAATGACAAATTCATTTTATGATTGTTCAAAGACTGAGTAACCTGTAGCAGATTTCCTTTTCCTTTTATTTATTCTTTACGCTTTATATTTTATATTTATTTATTTATATTTTATTTATTTATTTATTTAGAAAAAACGACCTTTGTTCTGGGGACAAATACGTGAAATAGCTTTGCATTATTTTTTCCAGATATTATCTTCGAAAATAAAGAAGACTTTTACTAAATACTTTTCTAAAAATAAGCTAAACAATAATTTTCTGTATATATATATATATATATATATATATATATATATATACATTTGATGCTAAAAATCTGTAAATAAATACGCGCAAGTTAAGTGTTGATAGAATTTCGTGTTTCTATCTCCTACAGTCAATGCTAATTCGAAGGACAAAACAGAAAAAATGTAATAGGTAACTGAAATGACTTCAGAAATGTTATTTTTCAATTATTTCTTCCGAAAACAAAGACGATTCCAACTTTTATAAAAATACAAATGAGAAATTTCTCTTGATTATATTCAACACATGGTAAGTATTTGAATAAATGGGCACAAATTAATTATGAAGGAATTTCATGTAATATACATGATTATTAAGAATTTTAAGAAATTAAATTTTCCTTATTAAGAAAATTTAACATTAGAAAAATATGAGAAATATTATAATAATATCACACTTTGAAATGAGAAATAAACATAAAAAGAAAACTGACACAGCATGCATACATAACATGGAGGAAAATAGAGGATTGCCTATTCAGATGTCATTAAAATTTCTAAGATAGGTGATTAATCATGGTTGTCCTAAAAATCAACAAGAACCAAGAAAAAAATTTAAAGGTTTCAATTAAAATATTTGGTAGATGGGAATTTAAGAATAAACCACATCTGTTAACCCGTTAGTAGTCGCTAGTTGGTCGATTTGCCGCCCATCCTTAAGTGTTGCCAGATATTTTAATTCGATAGCCACCAAAAATTTTTAGAAGTGGCATTTGATATACATAAAACGCGAATAAACTCGAAGAAACGTCGGTCACATCACTTTTTAAAATTATTGGTGACAGTTAAATAAAAAGTACGCAATCTGTAATAGGTGGCGCTGTCTCTAGCGACTACTAACGGGTTAATATTTGTAATTTATTCCGGAGTAATGCAGGTGTCCGCTTTTTTTTTTTTTTTTCCGCGGCGATTTTAAAATCTTTTTTCTTCTTATTTTACCGTAACAGGGTTGACACGGGCTATATATTCCCCTAACTCTTCCCCCAGAAATTTTAATAGTTACCTTCAATAATATGCTTCTTCCATAAATAAAGATTTAAAAAAGGCTGTGTGAATGTTTTGGTGGAAGAGACAAGGAAAAAAATCCGTGGCAACCGTGTCGTAATTACATAAAAAAAAAAAAAAAAAAAAAAACATTACAATCAAAGGGGTGTGAAAAAAAGGCGGGTGCTGACAGTACTCCGGACTAAATTATAAATGTTACCAGGTATGAAAAACTATTTGATCAGTCTTCAGGTAAATTAACATTAACATCATTAACACGAAATGATGTGTTTAAAAATTTCATGCTCTTCTTTTTTTTTTTTTTTTTTTTTCATTAAACATATTTTGCAAAAATTTTAACATATTTTTTCATGTTCAACAAAACTAAACAAATTCATTACTAATTACATTATTTTTTTATATATATACTTTTTCTTTATTAAATACCTTTCTAAAGCAAAATTTGAAATCGGTATCTCATTTTTTAATGTCCTAAATAGATCTTCCTGTTATAACTTTGCATTTTAAAGGTATTTACTATATCATAAAGAAAGCGAGTCCTGCTCTTTACACTGGCATTAAAGTAAGTGTAAAGTGAATAAAATTAGTTTTAGAATTTTGTATTTATTTTTAGGTGCACATAGTAAAATTTTTGATGCTTAATTAAGTTTTTTTTTTTTTTTTTCTGTAATAATTTCAAAAGTTAGAAAAATTTAGATTTTAATCCTGAATATTCGAAACAAAATTTAAAAAAAAAAAAAAAAAAAAAGAATAAAAATGAATGGTACGGTGAAGTGTAGTAAGTGTAATCACTGGGCAAGTGCAACTTCGGCTTTTAACAAAACTGATAAGCTGAATTTAGCTCTAATCATAATTGCCAACTTTGCACCTTTTGGCTATTGGAAAAATTTAATAGAAATATTTATTTTATTTAATCAGCGAACTGTAATGGTTTTCACTGATTAAGCGAAATAAAGGAAAAATATTATTAAAATTTTCCGGTAGATCAAAGGTGCTAAATTGACAACTATAGCTCTAATTGTCCTCACATCTGTTTGTTTGAACCTTTCTTCTTCATTGGTAGTCTTAGGAAATCGAATAAAATATGAAATAGTTATAGTGTTAGAGATTTGAAAATTTACTTACATTTTCCTCTGCGACGCAGTATCCCTCTCCAAATTCGACATTTTGCCATTGCTGTATCATAGCCTACGAAACTAGATGCCTGTCGCGTGGCTCGGAAACTTGGCAACAGTTGAAGCGGTAGACAGCGCCACCTGGTACAGATTGCGTGACTTTTTTATTCAACAGCCATCAAAAATTTTTAAAAGGGGGATATGATATACATAAAAGGCGAATAGAATCGAAGAAACGTCGATTATATATATCATATATCACTTCTTAAAATTATTGGTGGCAGTTGAATAAAAAAGTGGCCCAATCTGTACTAGGTGACGCTATCTACCGCTTCAACTGTTGCCAAGTTTCCGAGCCACGCGACAGGCATCTAGTTTAGGAGACTATGGCTGTATTTATGAAGTAAACTTTACAATATTTGGTAAGGTAACTAAGTTTTGTACGTAGATTTTGAATATAGCTTTGGATTTCTTCTTCTTTTTTTTTTCTTTTTTTTTTTTTTTTTTTCTTTTTGGGTTTTCTTCGTGGTTATATTTACCCCAGGAATTTTGTATGTCATGAAAATGTAAACAGGTTCTTTACACTTTTCACAAGCATCTTAACTGCATCAATTATATATATATATTTTTTTTACTTTGTTTTTTCAGTTCAGTCTTTCAATTTTCAATAAAACTTAATATCTTAATTATTTTAGGTTTTGTTGGACTGTTAAAAACTTTAAGATGTAAAATTCTTGTTGTAGGCATAACGAAACGTTCACAGTTCTGTAATAAGTTGACGTATTTCAAAAATTTAAGAAGTTCTAGATTTATGAAGTTTTTCACTATCTGGAAGTTTGACTTACATATTTCTCAATGTACTGTATAGGGTTGTAGTAGACCGAGGTTACATGCGCCTCAAACCATGGGGCAAATGGAAGTACGAAACACAAAATTCTCATCTTTTTTATTTCTTTGTGACACATTGTCATCGCTACCAACTTACTAATTGAAATTCCGAAAAATTGTTAGTATCCGCCCCTTTTTTCAAACCAGTTTTTCTTTTTTTTTTTTTTTTTTTTTTTTTAAAGAGTACTTTTCTTCTTATTTAATCGTAATTACATTTGAAGAAAATTTCTCTAAAAATAAAGTGGTTTAGAAAAATGGCATGTTCTAACAGTTTTACGGAATATTAATCAATGTTGCCAGATCTGGCGGATATTTTATTCAATAACCACCAATAATTTTTAATTGTAACGTTTGCCTAAACACATCGAAGATTGATCTTCTATTACGTATATCAATTGTAACTTCTTAAAATTATTGTTGATTATTGATTAAAAATCCGCCAGATATGGCAACATTGATATTAATTAGTAAGTTAGCAAGTGTGCATTGTTAAATTATATAAAGCTGATAGTTTTAAAAGCCAATCAGATGTAGTTTATGCCTAAAAATTTTCAGAAATACAAAATATAATAGTAACTGAGCAAAACGAGGTCAAAGTCAAACTATGCCAAAATGCTGTTACACTTACCCCACTTCAACCTATAAAATATAAAAGGAAACGGAGTATTTATTATTTTCATTTAACTTAACTATATATTTTTAAAATACATTTTTTAAAGTTCGTTTTTAATCCTGTATAATTTTTTTTTCATTTCATCTAAAATTACTTAAAATTTGATTTACTTTCTAATGCTTTAAAACCATTTATATAATAAAAGAAATAAATTTAAACATATTAGTTGTTAAAATTAAAAAATAAAAGTTTTTTGTTTACATGTTTGTTTTTACTTCTGATGCACAGTGTCAGAGTTAGAACATTTAAACGAAAGAATCTTTTAACTATTTTTAAAAGAAACCGTGGTTAAGAAGGTAATTAAATAAGTTTAATTACTAAATCGGAAATATTTCAATTTTTTAATTACTGAATCAAAAAAAGATTAAATTTTTTTTAATTAATGAATTCTATATTTAAAAAAAAAAATCTATTTTATTAATTTCTAAATCATAAATGCCCAAAGAATTTGTGCATGTTTACATTATCTGAAATAAATCGAGTCTTTCACGTAATCTTAAGTTTCTTAAACTGTCCTGTGCATTTTTTAGCATCTTAGGAAATAGAATAGGTTGTATCAAAGTAAAAAAAAAAAAAAAAAAAAAAAAAGCAAAATTAATTTCTTGATATATGATTTGTCATTATGATACATATGTACAGGTTTAGAAACCATTAAAATATTTTGTATTCACAAACAGTTTGTTGGTATCGTTTTTAGAGCTTATAAATTGTGCTTTTTATTAAATAAAACTAATGAAGTACGATTTGTCTTTTGGCATCACTTTAATAGTTAATTCAAACATTATTTTAATAAAGATGCTTTCCTTTTATCGTAATAGTAGTTGATAAAAGGATTTTTGTAATTTCTTTTACTTTTTTGGAATGAAATGTTTGTAGCCTAGCATACTCATATAAAAATAATTTGGACGACATTTAAATATGTTATTCACGGTGGTAATTTGAAGGAAATTCATCACTATTGCATATTTGAAATTATTTTATGTTTTGTTTTAAAATCTATTTTCAGTAAGAAATTCTAATGTTTACTAACCAGCTCTAGAGAAAAGTAGAAAGAAAACAAATATATATTTAAGTTGTACGAAATTTGCTTTTTCCTATTTCTAACATATCTGAAACACTTATGTATAGCGAACACTAAGAATGATAATTAATGAATAAACAATATGCGCAACACTTGAATCTAGATTTCAAAGTATAGAATATGGTAAATATTGTTGCATTTGATCAAATGGTGGAAAAGGATTACATAAAACCGTGAACTACAGGGATCGTATAGATGAAAGCACCTATATCTCTCAAGACAATAGAGAATATATGATAGATTAATCTTTGTAAAAATATTAAGGGAAAAAGGTATTTTCACACAAAAGTGTTCCGAGGCAATACAAAGTGCCGTAATATACGGTTAGGAAGCACTTTTATCCAATGCCACATTGGGCTTCAGATTTTATTTCGAAAAAGAATTGGACAGTTAACTCTCGAGTCAGTTGTGTATCTCTTTCAGCCCCGAAAAGAGATTTTGAATGGAATAGAAAAATATGTTCTTGCGAACACTGGACCCTACAATGTAAACATTTATTTAGCCACAAAATATCTAAAACTTTGGTCTTATATTGAATCAGCTCTTACATCATAGTAAAAGATGCATTTAGAACTAACAGGTAAAAATATTGCAAGCTAATACCTTCGAGCGCAAATTATTTATTTTTCCTGATCCCTTTTTAACTTGAATCACTGAGGACTACTATCATATTGAGGCACGTTTGTTTTTGATATCATCATAAGGAAAGAAAAGAGCAGTATTTGCATGCATAAGGTTCTCCTCGGGGGGCTGTTCGTTATGTCTAATCTCAGTACCTAACACGTTCATATGCAACAAATGGACTTTATTGTTACTGGGAGACTTTCGAAATGAATAACCACTTCTTGGCGTCCGTCTATGCCCATAACAAGTACATGAACACACTGATGTGATTTCATCGACTTCCGATGATAAATTTGGATCATGACCCGATATTATGGATCCATCTGCTGTGATCACATCACCTTCGAGTCTTACTGCCCCTTGAGCTGCTGATTGGGCTTCTGCTTCATCCCGACGTTCATCTTCTGTATTCATTGTCATGAACCTCAACACCAAAAGGTTCATAGCTGCAGATACCACTGATAGACCAAACAAGATGAAAACGAGACTAAAGGCAACATACTCTGGTTTACTCTGTAGAGCACTTTCTTTTTGAAGAGCTACATAATCTCCAAAACCAATTGTAGTTAATGTGATGAAACAGTAATAAAATGCGTCAAAGTAGTCCCAACGTTCGTACTTCGAGAAGGCCGCAGCACCAGTTGTCATGACAACCGTAGATAGGATGGATACCAGGCAGATAAGATTAGTTTCAGACACTTCTGTGTTACGCATCTTCAGGCAACGTTTACCGAACTTCAGAAGGTAAGCTACAAAAGTGTTCAGTCTTTCACCAATACTCTGAAACATCACTAGTCCCAACGGAATTCCGGCTAGGGCGTAAAACATGCAGAATGTTTTTCCACCCCACGTAGCTGGAGTCGAATGACCATATCCTGAAAAATGAGAAAAAGAATTTTTATAATATTGTATGCAGAACTTCAAACAAAATTAATATTGCTCAATAATATTTCTTTCTTTCTTTTTTTTTATGTATATTATTTTATAAAAGCTAATTATAACATAAGATAACTTGAATCTTAACAAACAAATTATTCAAATTTTATGAAATTCATAGAAACAAACTTCAATTTATCATTTTATTAATTTTTATATGCCATAATTTCCGGTGTATAATCCGCAGGTAAGATAAGTCATTTCTTCACCAGAAATTTTATTTAACAGAAAAATCTATATTTTACCGAAGAAACAGCTCGATCGAATATAACTTTACCTGTCTAATAAAATTTCTGGTGCAAACTGACTTATCCAATCTGCGAATTATACACCGGAAATTAAGGTATTTTTTGAAATATCATACTCTTATAGATAACCAATGTTTAATTTCTAAACCGTTAACAGTAGATGAATATTTCCAATCAGAAAAATATTTAATATAAGATAAAGGTTTGTTTTACCTGTTTGAACCATTAGATGCATTTTTGGAAAAGAGAAAAAAAAAAAAAAAAACGGAAGCTTCTATACAGTTTCCTAATCCAGTGTATTAACGCATAACTTAAACAATTCCTTTCAGAAATACGAAGCAAAATATTTTACAGTAATAAAAATATACCAATTTATAAAATTTTGAAGACCACAAACTTTAGACTTAACATAAAAACAAAATGCTTTCGAAAACGCATTTGAAGAGCAGCAAAATTAGTGTTTAAACTTCATTTACACTCAAGTCCATAAATTAAGGATAATTCAGATTCACACGGAAATCGAAATTTAACGCAAAAATTTCAACTGTAGAAATACCACACATATCTTTAAGAATAATATGCAAATTATAGGAAGCCATTAAGTGACGTCAGTATGATGATTTTCTACGTGGTAGAATTATCGGCCGACTGGAATGTGGGCGTACTCAGATAGAAGTATCGAGGGAACTTGGAATCGCCAAAATTGCCATCTCTAGGCTTTAGCGACGATTCCATAATGATGGAAATGCTAGTCAATGGTACAGTACTGGTCGGTCCTGAGTTACAACGCCGAATGACGACCGGTATTTGGTAGTAACGTCCAAAAAGAAGCAGATGGAGCATCATTCAGGAACAACATGTACGTTTGTTTAGGGGTGGCATGGCTCCAGAATTTGTATTTATGGATGACAATGCGCGTCCTCACCGTGCAAACATTGTACACGGATGCCTACAATCTGAAGATATCACAAGTATGGAATGGCCAGCATTCTCACTTGACTAGAATCCGATAGAGCATGTGTAGGACATGCTTGGCTGACAAGTTGCAGCCCGTCAACCATCTCCTACATGTGTACCAGAACTTCGGAGAGCATTGCTTACTGAGTGGAGTAATCTTCTCCAAGATCAGCTCGATAGTTTAATATCAGCATGCCTAGGCGTTGAACGTACTGTATTTCATCATCTGGGAGACATATAATGTATTAACCATCATACCAATCATGTATTGTTAAGTTTTTGTAAGGGAGACATTTTTTGTAATTGCTTCAGGGAGCAAAAATCGTAGTTTTTATGAATGGTATTCTACATAAACCACCTTTTTTGTTCTTGATCTTTTGTTTAATAAATGCACTTTATGAATAAATCATGTTTGTTTTGCTTCTGAACCTTTATTTGCCGCAGCTAGCATTATCCTTAATTTATGGACATGAGTGTAATTGCGCAATATTAGAATACACCAGAAAGTTTATTAACTCTTATTTATTTAGAAGATTTTTTTTTTCTTTTTTTATGTTTATACGAGTACTTTAAAAGCAGATAAAATGTTTTGCTCTTCTGAATTCATTTATAGGTTCTATGTCTAAAAGCTGTTTTATATGGAAGTTATGAATGTGCAAGTAGTGAGCGGTATGTAAGCACATCATCTGTAATAGTAAAAGTTTTAAAATGTTTACGCAAGAAAGAACATCTAAAATTTATTTTCAATTTCACTCAAAGAAAAAACTTCAGTGTTACAAAAACAAGTGTTTTTTCATCAAGTTTCATATTCTTAATTTTAGAGGCATTTCATGTAATGTTTAATTTTCTAAGTAATTCTCTTAAGGCAGAGCTGCCAACCTAATCGTGACATTCAATATACAAAAACAATTCTTTCTTTCCCCCCTAACCTACTGACGTCATCAAACTTGGGGTCAGAGCAGAGCAGGTGCTGTCAGAACTATGAGTAGGGTCAGCGGTCAGCTCGCTTCAGTCAGTGGTCAGAATAGCGCGTAGTTTAAAAACTGCTACACGTGCAAATGAAATTTATTTTAATTTTCAGTGGAATTAAAAATATATATATTCCATATTGTGTGCGCATTTTTTAGAGATGCTTCAAAGGGTGCATTTTTCAAGGATACCTATGAAAATGGCCCAAAAATTTCAGTGATTTCCCCCATAAGGATTTACGATCAAAATGGCTATTTCCGAATGAAAACAGCAAAGTAAGTTTATTTTTCTCTTATAACAGTTTTACAATTTTTTTCTTAACTTATCGATAGAATAATGAGGAATGCTTTACTCTTGATATATTCATTAAAACAGTTACATATAAAATGCAAATAATAATAATAAATATCAATTTATGTCCAAGTACTTAAAATTCAGGGATTTGTTTAAGATATTTTTAATCATTAATAACGTAACATTTAAAAAAAAAATTAAATATAAAAAGTTTTATTATCTATATCTTCACACTACAAATAAGCAACTTGCATATCATTTTAATATACTTTTTGATTGGATAAAATGTAATACTTTCATAAATATATTTAGTTAATTCATACTGCAGTTTTGCATATATACGTATGCATATAAATAATACGACAAACGAATAAATTTTATTCGATTTTTGTATTACGTTTTTACTACAATATGTTTTTAAATAAAAATTCACAAAGATTTGTAAGACTATTATGTGTAGAATACACATTATAAATAAGCAAATTACTGTTGTTGAATCATAACTATTTTACTTTAATTATGCACAATATAATTAAAATTAATATTTTTATTAGCATTTTTCGAACAATTTATGATGTATCATTTAATTTTTTTTCCCTTTTTTTTTTTTTTAAATACTTCTAAAAAAAAAAAAAAAAAAAAATGCTACAAATAAACAAATTGTATCTATTTTATTTTATTTCTTTACATACTGAATAAAGTAGTTTTCCCCTTTATTCTTTTGTTTAATAATTACATATATAAATTACAGCACATTAGCAACATACCTATGATATTTTTTTAACCAACAATATATTCAAATTATTTTTTAATAAATCATAACTCAATAAATTGAGATTACTGTAGCATTATAAACTTGAACTTTTCTTCAAATTATTTTATTTATTTTTTAATAATTAATAATTTACTATTCTTTCTCTCTTTCTTTTTTTTTTCCCATACTTTATAAGTTCTATAGAGCATTCTATAAAATTATAAAACTTTGGTGTTAAACTGGTCCAGTGGCAGGAGCTGCAGAGCTGCAGCCCCCCCAGAAATATTCGAAAAAATTATTTTATCAACTTTCAAAATATTTTGAAAATAAATATTATTATATTGTATAGTATTATGCATATAGAAAAGCAGATTACTTAGTTATCATGAAAAATTATTAAAAAGCTGAGAAAAGTTAACTATTTTTAAACGCAATAGCACCTCGAAAATTCGTAAAGGGGCTGTTCATTCATGCAGCTCCCGAAAAAAGGGATTTCTTTAGGGAAAGAACATTTACAACCGCCCCTTACTCGTTTCCCTACCAGTTTCGACCATTTGGTTGGAGCTGCATCCGGTGCAGCTCCAATCTGATTAGGGATTTCGGTAATGCTGGAAAAGAACAATTTCCCTTTGTAATCTACGTTTTTTCTTCACTGTTTTTAATGCGGTAATCGCTGTGTTTGAAGATTATTTATGTATGAGAGGTAAAAAAATTTAGCATGAAGGTTATTAACGATTATATGAGAAAATAGAAGTCATTTTTATTTATTTTTCAAACGGATTTTTATTTTATATTACTCATACATGGAAATTTCGCACGGTTTTTCGGTTTCTTGCTTTGCCAATGGCAGAAACGTTGAATAGACAGAATCTCAATTTTTATATAAATTTTGCCTTAAACATAATATTTAAAATTTATCAAGTGTTTAATCGCTTTGTTGATAAGGTTTTTATTATAATTATTATTTTTTTTTTTTTTTCACTTGTATATTAGTCACTAATGTTTTTCTATTTTGATGAGAAATATTAGCAGTCGAACCTTTCTTAAAAACACAAGATTAGTAAATTTTTGATTTCTGACATTTTTGTACAACGAAGTTGGAAAGCATTTATAACTTCGTTTCATCTGTCTTTCTATTTGAGTGAGAACTTTCAGAAATATGCTCGGAAATTTAAGCATTTTAATATCCGTTCTTTAGATTTACCACACTATTTTTCCTATTAAAAATGGGGTATGTTTCGTTTACAGTTCATTTAGAGGAATGCACAAAAATTTCTTACACATTACATTTTATAAGAAAATTAATTTAAATACATTTTAGCAGTGTTATTCTGTTGCAGAATCTAGGAAATTTATGTAAATTATTCTAATGCATAACAAACTTATCCATTTAGAAATGTTGTATTTTTCATTTATACTTCTTTTACGGGGACACACAAAACATCCAGAATGCCTTGCTGGCTTGGGTAATATTTCAAACCAAATTAAACTGATATATTACTATTCAAGTCTTTTTAAATATATCTAAAGAAAATAGTGTTTTAACATTTGTAGATTTTTTTTCTTTTTATGCACGGCAATACAGAAGATATCGGATACGTTCCTGACTATGTGCAGCAAATTTTGGAAATTCGTTTTTAATTATACTAAGGTTTCACATCTAAATGAAATTTTCGTTTACTGTGCCATGTGTGTGAAGTTCTCATTAATAATAATAATAATAATAAAATGTTCGTGATGTTAGACAAGCATTTCATAATCTATGTGATGTGCAAGATTTTACGTCGATGTTAACTCTTTTAATTAATATTTCAAAGGATGTTCTAAATAAATTAATGAAACGCATCATTATAATTGCACTTTTAAGATACGAGCATTACATTACTATAATGTTTTGAGGTCTCCTGAGCTCATTTTTGCTATTTTTACAGTGTTATATGTATGGTGTGAGTAAGTGTATATATGTGAGTGAATATCATAACATCTAAATGCTTGGTTCGATTGAACTGAAAGCTGGTAGGTATGTGAAAGGTCACCATCAAACGAGCTGTATAGAATTTGATGGATGTGAGACTATATATTTCTGTTACAAGACACAAAGAAAAATTCCTTATCATTTTGATTAATGGACTTAAATTTATGAAGTGCGGTTGCGCCTAAATGTTTTATCCAATTGAGCTAAAAATTGGTAGGTAGGTTATAGGTAATCGTCACGCAATTTGTAAAGTTTTGATGAGTACAGAACTTATAAATTTTTTTTACAGAGACACAAAAAGAAATTCTTTATCATTATGGACTATAGATTCGAATTATTTGCAGTTATTATCGCAAGAACTGTACAGATCTACATAAGTATGTAATCAAACTATTTATTATTATTTTTATATAAATCATTGTGCGTATCTTTTTAATGAGCAAAAGTTGATTTACAAACATGTATGTATACTTCGTACCATCTTGGAGAAAATAATAGCATGCAGATGAAAAATATTTTGTTGGGGGAAAATTGATTGTCATAAATAAATAAAGTTAACAAAATAAAATCTCCAGATTTTTTTTTTTTTTTTTTTTTTTTTTTTTTTTTGTAATGAATGTCCAATAGTATAAAATTTTTAATCTATGCTGTATCCTGTATTACTTTGCTTCGTGCTCAGTCTTTGCATATAAAACCCGAAGCCCCCGATTAAAACAGATTATTTAGAAAATCATTTTCGCTTTTTTCTCAGATCTTACATAGACATGCAGCTATGCAGCCCCCCTGTAAAGGCACAAGCCGCTACTGAACTGGTCTCATTCATCAACTTATTTCTAGTTTCATACATGTTAGATGCAATGCATTACCAACTGATATTTGCTTACACAATTTAGCTTCAATTTTCATTTGTTTACATATTGGTTATTTTCAGTGTATTTATAATGCACTGAAAATCAGATATTCAATTTTCAAATGAATGTACATTAATTAAAACTGCAGTTGTAAAGTAATATTTTTTCATCTAATTTATGCTAGTGAATAATTTAAGTGAAATTTTGGCAAAATATACACAAATTTTACTTTCTGCATAATTCACATTTTATAAGAAAAATCTTTAAAGTGAATTGTTTAAAATATACTGGTAATTTTAAGTAAATCATGGATATTATAATAATGAATTGTATTATATATCGTATTTTAATAATTATAATACAATTAAATGTTATATTTAGGCATCAGGAAGTTGCTTATGATCAAACATTAGGAAAAATACT
This sequence comes from Salticus scenicus, assembly GCA_963930645.1. NCBI lineage: Eukaryota > Metazoa > Arthropoda > Arachnida > Araneae > Salticidae > Salticus > Salticus scenicus. The sequence continues at coordinate 190,207,969 of OZ005657.1, forward strand.
TGAATAAATCAACAAACAACAAGATCTTAAAAGTTCTATATTTATTTTATTTATTTATTATGTTATATTATTAAAGATTAAAAATATTTTTAACTAATTCTTAAATTTTAAAATTTATAAGTAAATTGATCATTTTGTGTTTTTTATATGTAACTGTTATTAATGTGTATATAACATAAAAAATTCTGTCGTTAATACAGCGATATGTTAAGAAAATTACTTTGTAGGATAGTTATAAGTGAAAAATTAATTTACTTTGCTATTTTCATTTGAAATGAATACTTCTCTGTTCATTGCTGATACACATCTTAATCAAACACATTTTTCTTTTAAGAAACTATACATCGAAACTTTCTCTCAGACATTAAGCGAAAATGACTAAAATAAAATCGTTATGATAAATTTAATTCTTATAAATATTTTATATTGTAATAATTATTTTTATATATAATGCTAAAGGAAAATTACATTTTAATGACATCTATATTTTTCCCCATTTTTCTTTCTTTGCAAATTTAGAAAAGCAGAATATTTAAATAAAAAATAAGTATAGTTGTCATTATGTGAAAAACAATTTGAAATAATACATGATTCAAAAAATTTATTTTTCATTAGCAAGATGTTCCATTTAATAGTGGTTTTTCTTGTTTGCAAAACTTTGTGATAAATCTGAAAAAAAAAAAAAAAAATAAATAAATAAAGGAAAATTGCATTTTAATGCCATCTATATATTTTCCCCTTTTTCTTACTTTGGAAACTTTAAAAAAAAAAAAAAAAAAAAAAAAAAGGATATTTTAATGAAAAATAAGTATAGTTGTCATTATGTGAAAAACAATCTGAAATGATACATGCTTTAAAAAAATTATTTTTCAGTGGCAAAATGTATCATTTAATAGTGGTTTTTCTTATTTGCAAAACTTTGTGATAAATCTGGAAAAAATAAATAAATAAAAAAGGAAAATAACATCTTAATGCCATTTATATATTTTTTCTTGTCCTTTCTTTGCAAATTTAGAAAAACAGAATATTTAAATAAAAAATAAGTATAGATGTCATTATGTGAAAAATAATCTGAAATAATACATGTTTCAAAAAATTTATTTTTCAGTAGCAAAATGTATCACTTAATATAATAGTCGTTTTTCTTATTTGCAAAACTTTGATAAATCTGGAGAAAATAAATAAATAAAAAAGGAAAATAACATTTTAATGTCATTTATATATTTTTTCTTTTCCCTTTCTTTGCAAATTTAGAAAAACAGAATACTTAAATGAAAAATAAGTACAGTTGTCATTATGTGAAAAACAATCTGAAATGATACATGCTTTAAAAAAATTATTTTTCAGTGGCAAAATGTATCATTTAATAGTCGTTTTTCTTATTTGCAAAACTTTGTGATAAATCGGAAAAAAGTAAAAAAAAAAAAAAAAAAAAATATTTTTAGCTTGAAATAACTAATAATATGTATTTTAACTAAAAATATAAATAATCAAAAATAAACATATTTACATACATGCATATGTATAGTGTAAATCAGAATATTATATTGGGGGAAAGAAAAGAAATTTTTTCATCACATCAATTAAAAATAAATAATTCTGTGGCGTTGTATTTTATTTTTTTTTTTAATGTGTGTATGAGTATTTAATTACAAAGTACAGATTATTATTATTATTATTATTATTTATTTTTTTTTTTTTTTTTTATGTATGCAAGAATGCTTAAGTACAAATTACAGATATTCTTTTGGTATCAGCTAAACTGAGAGTCACTTTAATTTTCTGTGTAACCCCAAGTATGCTGATGTCATCGGGGGTAGAAGTGGCCTTGTGTTCCGAGGGTTACGACCTAATCCGGCAAACTGTTAGTACTACCCATTTTTCTACATCACTTAATTTTTGGAGTATTTGTTGTCTTAATTCATCGTAAATATATTTGTAGAGAATTACTTTAAAAATTATGTGGTGTAGAAAAATGGGCGGTACCAACAATTTGCCGGATTAGGTTGGCAGCTCTGCTTAAGGAGACAAGCGATGATGGAAGTTATCAAGATTCATGCGATTAAAAATATCTAGGTAGTTATTAAAAAATGTACTAAGCTATCTAATAATTTTAAAGTAATAACATTCTACAGCTCCTAAAACATTTTTTTTTTTTTTTTTTTTTTTTTTTTACAAAATTTTATTTTATTTTTATTTTTATTATTTTTTTTTTTTTTTTTTTTTTTTTTTGGGGGGGGGGTGTCCAAATTTCTGGAACAATGGCAGTTACTTATATATAATCAGAGCTCGAAGTCACCGCCCTTTTTTCAGGACACTTTCGAAAGGAAAAATTTTTGGCTTCTTTGCCACCACTATATTTATACAGAAATATTTACTGTGTTTTTATATCAAAGTGTCGTGATTAAATAGGTTAGAGAATATTGCATAAAAATAGTGGTAGCAAAAAAAAAAAGGGAGAAATTTCTCATCAATGCGAATGTCCTGAAAAAAGGGCAGAGACTTCAAGCACTGCTTATAATGCTCCTTGCTAATTTGTTTTCATCCAATCCTCTTAAAAATTTGTGTGGGTATTAATCAGTCTATTTGTTATAAAACTGGGCATTTATTTTGAAAATAAGATATTATTACATTTATTACTAACTCTTAAGATCAATCGCATGATAAAAATTCAGGAAAATTTCTAACTTATTTTATTTATTTATTTATTTATTTATTTATTTATTATTATTATTATTGTAACCGCTGCTGTAATTGAGATGTAAGAAATTCAATGCACAGATGTGTTCAGTTACATACAAAAAAAAAAAAAAAAAAAAAAAAAAGAAAGGAAGGAAGAAAAAGAAAGGAAGGAAGAAAAAGAAAAGGAGCTTTAAAATAGCTTAGAATTATTTTTCCCATAAAAGAAGCCTCTTCATCTCAAACGTTACTTTTTACCATTTAAAACATGCTTTAAACATAAAAATGATAGCTTTCATGGCAGTACTTGATTTGAGAAGCAAAAAAAATATATAACAAAAATAATTAATTTCAACGTCCCTTGTTCCCTTAAGAAAATGAAGCTGTTCTCGTCATGATCGTGTTTTAGACATGTGTTTTTTCCTTTTTATATTTTTTCACACAGACTAAATTTCTTTTCACGTAAGTTTTTGGTACTTTAATTAAAGATTCAAAAATGAGGATTTCAAATTCGTCCTACAGTGGATTGATAAAGGCTGAAATTGATGATGATGATCTATTATAACTTATTTATATAACAATAAACATATGCACTGTGATAACCCCCCTTCCTCCACCGAGTCTTGTTGGAGTTCCCATGAACGTGATTGACGGCCGAGACGGAAAGTCTGGACTTTTGAAAAGAGTGTTGACTAGCATGACTTTTTGAATTTTTCCGACACCATTCATCCTGATTTCACGCTTTCCTTTGACTTTCCGACGACTCTAGCACATCCCATGGGTGTGGTAGACAGGACGGCGCCACGCTAACTGTCAAGCGACTGGCCGGCAAGGGTCCTAGGAGTGGTCCAGAGTCCGGAGGAGCCTATCGGGAGCCGGATTGCATCAGGGGGCTGATCCCCTCTCTCAAGTCCCGGAGACACGGAGAGGAGGAAAGAGGATAGAGAGGAGCTTGAGAATTAAGAAGAGTTAGATTGATCTTGGAGATCTGAGTGGAGGCAGGAGCCTGATATGGTCTAGAAAAAATTTTTATTAGGCATGAGGCCTATCGATTATAGATTCTGTTTTCTTTTAATTGTAAATATTGTAAAATTGTGTAAATATTACTTCATTAAACCAGATAATAATCTGAATGGCTTTTCATTCCTGCCCCATCTTTGTTATTTTTTTAATTGATCTTAGCTGTATTATTGGCAACGCTACCACAGCTAAGATAATTGGTGGCAGCTGTAGGATCCATTTGAACTACTGTTAAAGTTCATGATCCAATGCCACTCTTCGACATTGACAGTAAAAATTTTGATACGTGTGTGCAGTTTGGATGAAACATCGCTCCTGTTGATGACGTACAGCCGAGAAGGACAAGTGACGACTCATTGTTCCAGTTCTCCGAGATGTCAACAAAAACAGGTGAGTCCCATTCTCTTTACTACGGAGAGGTCATTTAATTAATCGTTTTATTTTAATTTAAAATTGTCGTAGGTTTTAAAAGTTGGGAAATTTTTTATCTATGTCAAATTTTATGAAGTATTTAGATACGTCAATGTTGTAGAGTAGGGTAACATTTATTTAAATTGCATTGATTTTTTGTATTTTTTAATTATGTTTAAATTGTTTTTAAAGTATATGTTGAAATCAACTTACTAGTTTTGATGTATAAGAATTAATCGCGATACTCAGTTGTAAACAGAAAAATTATATTCTGATTTTAGAGACAATATTAGTTGTTATTTTGTTTTTAAAATTGACTTAAAAATAGAGTTTAATGCTATCGAAATTTTTAATAATTTCTGAATTTTGAACTTATGTGTCAAAAGGAAACTAGGTAAATTGATATCGAGGAAAAGTATGAGAATTTTATTTAACTTTAGCGGAAATTGCTAAAGTTGGAAAATATTTGCACTGTTAAAATTATCGGATATAAAAATAAATTAAATTAGCACTGGAATTAACGGGATTTGTTGATTGGGAAATCAGTCATAATTTATTTTTCTTGCTATTAATGTGAGTGGGTTTTATTATATCTGGGATAATTGAAAAAATTGTGCTGAAAGTTGATATTTCTCTTTTCTATGTATTTATTGTATTGTATGATATTTGGTGTGTAATTTTAAATTCAAGTACAGAATTAGAAAATTTTTAAATTTAGGAGCTAGTTTAATTTTATTATTTCGGGCAAAATGTCTAATTTTGAAGATGTCCTTAGCGGTCAAAATCGCACTGTTTTATTAGCGTTAGCTAGGGAATTTGACACAAATGTGTCAGAAAAAGATCGGATCAAGGTGATGAGACAAGCTATATTAAAAGCGCCGGATTACACCGAAAAAGAAGCTAAAATCTTCCTGGAAAATATTCTTCGACAGGAAGAAGAACGGATAGAACGTGAAAAACAGGAAAGATTAGAACAAAAAGAAAACCGGGAATTTGAGCTAGAAAAATTACGATTACAGGGCGCTGTAGAAAACGTTAGTATAAATTCGGGAGGCTCCGGTTTAGATTGCACGCCTGTAAATAAAGTGAATTTAAAAGATGTTGTACCTACATTTGATCCAAAAGTTATGGATATAACTCTTTTCCTAATGATTTTCGAGCGTCAGGCTCAGAGAGAAAATTTAGATGAAAGCAAATGGGTTTCTCAGTTGTTCACTTTGGTTCCAACTGAAATCGCAGAGTTATTAATAAAAGAACCAGCTGAAAAAGCCGATGATTTCCAACATATAAAAAAATTATTGTTAAAAAGATATAGGCTAGGTGCAAATGCATTAAAGAAAAAATTCGAAGAACATACCCGTAAGCCCTTTGCTTTGTGGTCGGACCTTGTTTACGAATTAAGGGGTTATATGGAAAACTGGTTAGAGACCGTAGCCGTAAAAGACTACGATTCGCTTAAAGAACTTATTCTTACAGAACAGTTGAAAAAAAGGGTTCCCTTAGAAATCCGCGATAAATACCTAGATGAATGGGATAATTTTAAATCAGCGAGTGAACTAGCCGAAAAATGTGATATGTACGAAAGTATACGTTCTGAACACATTAGAAGTGGATCAAAAATTCATGAGAGACGTCAGTTCGGAATTAATAAATTCACGGGAGGCAAATCATATAGGGAGCAGAAGGCACCTGAGGGGAATTCAAAAAAAGAAAACCTATCTAAAAATTATGGGAAAAAGGAGATTGATCGTGAGAGAAATCGCGATCCAAATTTTGATAAGAAAAGAGAAGTTATTTGCTATTACTGTAAACAGAGCGGTCACATAAGACCTCAGTGTTTAGAACTAAAAAAGAAAAACGCTAGCGAAGTTATAAATCATGTAGGTGCAAGTGTAGAATTAGCTGAGTGTTTTAGGCCCTATATGGATAAAGCTATAATTAATGGGGTCGAACGCACTTTCCTCAGAGACACAGGTGCCGGAATAGATGTCTGCGATCGAAGCTGGGTAAAAAACGAGGACTTTTTAGGCGAAGTGACGTGGCTGCGGTCACCAATCGACGAAGCTTGTAAATGTTTCCCCTTGGCTCGCGTAACTCTGGAAGGAAAATTTGGTCGAATAGTGACGAAAGCAGCCGTTAGACCCAAAAATTTAGCGCAAAATTATTATTTATTGGGAAATAAAACTGCAGAGCTTTTAAATCAACCCCAAGAAAATCTAGAAGTTGTAAATGCTGTTATTACGCGAAGTCAGGCTGAACAAAGCAGAGTACGAGAAGTCGAGATTGAAAGGGGCTCAGATTTACCCCCTCCCAATGAAAGAGAAATGGGGAGTTCGATGATTGACACACCGATAAAGGAATTGGAGGAGGACTTAATAATACCTCCCCTTCCTGCAGGCGAAAGTTTTGAGTTAGAAAAAGTAACAGCTGACCAGTTCTGCGAAGAGCAAAAGAAATGTGAGTCGCTTAAATCTATTTGGGAAAGGGCAAGGAGTCCAAATGATAAAGAATTTGAAATCAGAAAAGGCAGACTAGTAAGGATTTCGGCATCGAAACGCGGAGATGTTAGAACTCAGCTGTGTATTCCAAAAGTGTTTAGAGAAAGGATTATGACATTATGTCACGACGAAATGTCGGGTCATCTGGGGGCTACAAAAACAAAAAATCGGGTTCTGAAATGTTATTTTTGGCCTAACTGTTATCAAGATATTGAGAAGTATGTACAGAGTTGCGATACTTGCCAGCGGGTAGGAAACAATCGTGATAAAAAAAAACATCCGATGCAATGTGTGCCTATTATTTCAGAAGTTTTCTCAAAATTAAATATAGATGCGGTGGGTCCTTTACCTGTTAGTGTTAAAAATAATAGATATTTAATTACGGCGATATGTGTAGCTTCTAAATACCCGGATGCGATACCCGTTGAAAATATTACATCGACATCCGTGATTGATGCGTTATTACACATTTTTGCTAAGACAGGATACCCAAAGGAAATTCAAAGCGATTTAGGAAAATCTTTCACGAGCGAGTTAACCACGGAATTTTTTAATCGGTTCGGGATTAAAGTTAGGCACAGTTCTATTTGCCATCCGGAAAGCAATGTCGTTGAACGACTTCACTCGACGTTAAAAAGAGTTCTAAAGGCGTTATGCTTAGAGAACGGAAGGGATTGGGAGGCAAATTTGCCGATGGCTTTATTCGCGTTGAGAACGGTGCAAAACGAAAGTACGGGATTTAGTCCTGCGGAACTAGTGTTTGGAAAGGATCTGAGGATGCCGTTAAATATAGTTTATGATAATTGGCTAGATCCTGGGGGCACGGATCAAAACGTAGTGGCTTACATCTTAAATTTAGTAAACCGTTTGAAACATTGTCAAGAATTGGCTGTGAAAAGAATGGGCGAACAACAATCGAAAAGAAAAGCATGGTATGACAAAAATGCAGTTTCGAGAAAGTTCAGAGTGGGAGATAAGGTGCTAGTGTTAGCTACATCTAAACCCAATAAAATGGCGGTGAATTGGATAGGCCCGGGTACAATAACAGGCGTAATATCGGAAACAAATTATACTGTTGACCTACCAGATAGGAGAGACAAGTCCACAATTTATCATGTAAATCTCATTAAACCTTATTTCAGTAGACCCGAATTTGTTAACGTTATAATCCAAGAATCGGAGGAACTAGTGGAAAACGAGTCCGAAATTCCTTATCCGTTAGCAGAACCGACTCAGATAGACTTTGATGAAATTGTTAATGGAAATGAAATACAGTGTCGGGCGAGTCCGGCTCAAATAGAAAAATTTCGGAGGGTGATTGAGAAACATAAAAGAGTGTTTTCTACTGACCCAGGGAAAACGCATTTAATAGAAATGGATATTGTGCTGAACGATGACATTCCGGTAAGAGCTAAGCCCTATCGCATGTCTCCAAGACAAACGGCCATTTTAAAAGAAGAAATTCAAAGACTGCTTGAGTTGGGAGTGATTGAAGTCGGGCAATCTGATTATACGTCCCCTATGATTCTCGTAGAGGTCCCAGGAAAGGATGTGCGTCCGTGCGTCGATTATAGAAGATTAAATTGTAAGACTAGAACAGAGTTTTTTCCACTCCCAAATGTTGAGGAAACGGTCGAGAAAGTATGTGCGGCAAATTTCATCACCGTGATGGATTTAACGAAGGGCTATTTTCAAATACCGTTAACTGAGAGAGCGCGACGATACGCCGCGTTTGTCACACCATTTGGCGTGTATATCCCTAAAGTAATGATGTTTGGGCTTGTGAATGCCCCTTTTTATTTTTGCAAACTAATATCGCAAGTTTTGGGAGGGCTGGAAACTTTCGTGAGGCCGTATATTGATGATATAGCGATATTTTCACCGGATTGGGAAACACATATGAAGAATTTAGATGAGGTATTACAGAGACTAAGTGACGCTAATCTTACAGTGAAGCCCTCTAAATGTCATTTCGCTCAAAAACACGTTAAATTTCTTGGACACGAGGTGGGGTCTCAAAAACGATCGCCCAGTGAAGTGAAAATAAAAGCGGTCAGAGAGTTTCCTACTCCGAGTACGAAAACGCAGATAAGGGCGTTTTTAGGAACAGCGGGGTATTATGCCCGTTACATAAAAGATTACGCGGTGAAGGCTGCCCCTTTGACAAATGCTCTGAAAGGAAGGGTCAGAAAAGAGAAGGTGGAGTGGACAGCTGAGTGTCAAACGGCATTTGACGAGCTGAAATCTGACTTGACACGGAGTCCCGTTCTTTATTCCCCAGATTTTACTAAGCCGTTCATTGTGCAGACGGACGCGAGTTTGTTAGGCGCCGGCATAGTCTTATCACAAATTCAAAACGGAGAAGAGCACCCCATTCTCTATCTGAGTAAAAAGTTCTCAAAAGCTGAACAAAATTACAGCACTATCGAAAGAGAACTCGCAGCTATTGTTTATGGCCTAAAAAAACTGAATCATTATTTGGATGGGCAGCAATTTGTGATTCAGACAGATCACAATCCGCTTACGTACTTAAAAAAGATGATGGGATCAAATTCACGTCTTACTCGTTGGGCATTGTGTTTACAACAATACAATTTCTCGATAGAACACAAGCCTGGGAAAAAGCATTCTAATGCAGATGGGTTGAGCAGACTGCATCTGATTGAAAATATAAATCAATAAAGAGAAAGAGAAATCTTGTGTAAATAAATTTAAGGATTAATAGTAACATTTTTTTTTTTCTCTTTTATATTGTTATAATTTTTAATTGGAATAAATGTACCTAATTTTTATAAATGGATTCATTGAATATGGTTTAGAGAAAAATAAATTATTATTTTTTTTTTTCTTATTTTACATGTTTTTATTTTATTTTAGTTTAAGTGAATGTAATGTTAATTTGAATCTCGTGAGAATTTTAATAGTGTGTTCTGGTTTTGTCTCATAGAGTATAATTTTTCACTTAAAACTGAGTATATGGGTCAAATTTTTGTTTTATTTTTAAGTTTATGAAAAATTTTGGGGCTTCGACCTCTCCATGGTAAGTGTAATTGGGGCCCTGTTTTCAGGATGTAATTTCCTTTGTATTAAGGAAATTCTTTTAGGGGGGAAGAGTTGTGATAACCCCCCTTCCTCCACCGAGTCTTGTTGGAGTTCCCATGAACGTGATTGACGGCCGAGACGGAAAGTCTGGACTTTTGAAAAGAGTGTTGACTAGCATGACTTTTTGAATTTTTCCGACACCATTCATCCTGATTTCACGCTTTCCTTTGACTTTCCGACGACTCTAGCACATCCCATGGGTGTGGTAGACAGGACGGCGCCACGCTAACTGTCAAGCGACTGGCCGGCAAGGGTCCTAGGAGTGGTCCAGAGTCCGGAGGAGCCTATCGGGAGCCGGATTGCATCAGGGGGCTGATCCCCTCTCTCAAGTCCCGGAGACACGGAGAGGAGGAAAGAGGATAGAGAGGAGCTTGAGAATTAAGAAGAGTTAGATTGATCTTGGAGATCTGAGTGGAGGCAGGAGCCTGATATGGTCTAGAAAAAATTTTTATTAGGCATGAGGCCTATCGATTATAGATTCTGTTTTCTTTTAATTGTAAATATTGTAAAATTGTGTAAATATTACTTCATTAAACCAGATAATAATCTGAATGGCTTTTCATTCCTGCCCCATCTTTGTTATTTTTTTAATTGATCTTAGCTGTATTATTGGCAACGCTACCACAGCACTAAGGGACAAAAACAAAGCCGCACTGCAGAAAAATTGACTTATACCTTTTGCGTTTGTAATAACTTAAAAACTAATGATTGAAACAAATAAAACTGTTATGTTTGTATAATACGGAAGTCCTAACATGATACCTATGTACATTTTTTTTTATCTCTACGAAGTATTTAATATTACACTATACGAAGTATTTAATAAAAATCTACATAAAAATTTTCTTTTTAAACGTAATATAATAAACATATACTTTGTATTTTATTATGATTTATTGTACGAAATAAAACTATTTATTTGTTAGATCTAAACAATTACTTAATAAAAATATGTATTCTGCATTGGATAATTCCCCCTTTATATGGAATTACTGCTTTAATGCGCAACAGTGTTGCCAGTTCTGGCGGATTTTTTATTCAATAATCCTCAATAATTTTGAGAAGTGATATTTGGTATACATAATAGACTATCAATCTTCAAAGTATTAGACAAACGTTACAATTAAAATTTATTAGTGATTATTGAATAAAAATTCCGCCAGATCTGGCAACACTGATGCGAAATGGCATAGTATTTTACAGTTTTTTAACATGAAACTCAGAAATTTCACTGTGCAAAATATCATAAATAATTTTTTCTATTTCTTGCGAAGTTGTAGGCTACAAATTTCGAATCACCACCCTCTTTTATAGACTAAACCTGTTCGAGCGAATTGAGGTTAGGACTGTTTTCAGGTCTAGTAAATAAGAAATTCTTCGTGGGATTTAACTTTAAGTAAAAAAGGTTATAATAAGTTACAAAATTATAGATGCTCATGGGAATGGATAGGTAATTTTAACAACTTGAATCAAATAAACTTACCACAGGCGTCATGTAACAAGGTACATTATCATCTTGAAATGCTGATTGTGGAAAAGTCGGAAATACCACCAAAATAGTCGGTCAGGCAACAATTTTTTAATGGCCGAGTTTTATTTCGGGTTAACTGATCCCTTTAACATGAAAATTTGCCCGACTCATTGAAAAATGATGCTCTTTCGTGTCAAAATGTACGGAGAATGTGCCACTGTTTTAAAAGTGCGATTTTCATGAAGTCGGTCATATTTTCTTCATCAGACCTGCTTGTTTCCGTTAGCTCGAAATAAGTTAAACTTGACTCATCAGAGAGAACCGTCTGAAGTCTTGATTACCTAATTCTTTTTGTTAAGAATGGATTTTTTTCGAATTTTCTAGCACTTAAACTTGCTTTGTTTAATCGTTGTTGCACTGTATTTAAAGAAATGATGTTGCTAAACACTTTTTCTGAACCCCTTCTGTGTTCTAAATGTAATACAAACTGATTTTTAAGCACTGGCTTTTTAACTTGCGGTCGTCTCGATTGGATGAGCAACGTGGCCGCCTAGAGACAAATTTCCAGTTTAAATAGCCAAAAAATTTTATATCTTTATAAAAACCAGCTCACCAATATTTCGTTAACATTTAATCATTTTGATATCACGCGTATTAAAATATTTTTTGATTTTCGCTCTAAAATTAATATTTTGTGTGGTATCATTAATTGCCTTATTCTTGCCATTTGTTAAATACTTTCTAAAATTACAATTTTTCGAACAATTGCGTCTTGTTTTTAAAACTTGGCTCAATCCTAAATTGTACGTGGAACACAACGTAATAAAATCTGCTCGAAAATTTACTTTTAAAACAATATAATTGGCGATTGCAGAAAGAGAAATGGTAATCCAAGTGCGGCTTTTTTTTTTTTTTCCCTTAGTTTTGTATATCAAAGTAATTTCATTATTACCATCTTGCTTAGTTACAAAAAGTAATTCTAAAATAAATTATTCGTAATCGTATGTGCGGAAAATTCAGACGAAGTTCTTATGATGTAAGATAAAAATATTGTTCATCTAAAATTAGGAGCTAGAATCATGTCTTTATTTAGACCAATGTGCCAATACAGCAGTGTGACCAGAGGTGCTCTTTTTAAGAGGACAGTCTTCTTCAACGTTCTATCCTCTTAAAAGAAAAAAGCAACAGAGGACTAAAAATGTTCTCTTTTTACGTTTCTTGTTCTCTTTTTCAAATAAAAATAATTTTTAATCTTCAATTTCAAAAAAATTCTCAATACTGAGAAGCTGAATCGAACGGTGAACATGAAATTGTTTCTGCGCTAGGTTCGCAAAAGAGCAACTTTCTAAAGAACTTGTCAAAGCATATTAAATTATACCTCTGGGAGTCACCGAAGCGGGGGAGCCATCCCCTGCAGGGAGGATCAAAATTGTATGGTATTCTTCGTACCATCCTTAGGGATGCGTCCCAGACCGTCGCCAATTACCCACTGCGCAGTACTAAATCGACGTTAAACCCAACCAATCAAATCATATTATGTTTACGTCTATTGAGATTCTTCGAATCATAAAGAAATAAAAATATTTCCTATATTAATACGGTTCTTTGATCCAGAACACGAAATAATTGTTGAAATTGTAACGGAATCATTGAGAAGGTTGTGCTCCGGTAGATAAGCGGTAGGTTCATATGTGTTCTCATTTTCGCCTGAATGATATTCCTTATAAAATTAGTTCCACCAGCGGCCGATGGATTCTGCCTTCGAAGCTGGTAGACGTGAGATGCCGGGTTCGATCCCTGGTTGTGCCCGTCGGCCTAGCCGTTTGGAGTTTTCTCAGATTTTTTTTTCCGAAACTAGCGTAAATACAGGCTAGTCCCCTTAAAAAGACACCTCACGGAGGGCACACCCTCTCAGATCTAGGACCTTAGTGCAGTCACTTGGCCTTAAAATGGTAACATCACTTCACAAAAATTTGCAAAAGATAGTTGAATTCTTTTTATGTCTGACTGGCAAAAAACGCTTCCACAAAGCAAATGTTTTCGTTAATGAACAAAAGGTGGACATCTGAAAAAAATGAACTTTATATAGCTACTTTAAATCTTATTAACTGTTAACGTTAAAACTAATTTAGGTTATGTTTGTGAGGAGTTTTATAAAATGTTGATAAAGAATGACTGTTCGTTAAATCAAATAATTTCATTTGATAAATGTGAATTTTAGTTTTGTATTTTTCCAATTTTTTTTTTTTTTTTTTTTTTTTTTTTTTTTTTTTCTTTTATCATTATGATTTAAATAAAATTGTCTACCAGCTTTTGTTGTGTAACTGTATGAATGTACCGTCAAAAGAAAGTTTTTCCTATAGCAAAAAATAATAATTAAATAAATAAATAAATAACCTATATTGTCCAGTGCCACCTATAAAAATTAAGGATTTTTCCTCTCTCGTATTCGTATATTATTAACTTAAATTCATCTTTTAAGATAAAAATGTTTTGAAACTTCTAAAATACTACTTCACCACTAGTGTAAAGTGGCTTTTCAATCAGTTTTTATTATCATTTTCATTCAATTTTGTGTCCTCTTTTTCAAAATAGAGTGTCCTCTATTTTCTTGCTTAATTTGTCCTATTAATCCAATAAAAAATACTGGTCACCTTACAATACAGCTCTTATTCTGAAAATTATTCATTAAATAGTACAGTTATGTTATCAAGAATTTATCTATTTTTAGACATATTAACTTGTGTAGAAATCATTTGAAACACTTATTATAATATCATAAATGATCTATATTTAAGTACCTTTATTGATTTAAAATAATACTTTATAGTTTGCTGGATTCCCCCCCCCCCTCCCCCATTCATTTTATCGCTGAATGAAGAAAAATGTTGAAAAGTATTATGATTAGCCTTGTTCAAGAATGGTTTGGAGGAATGAAGCAGCTTGGTTTCATGCTGAGAGGTAATAGAGCATCACCTGTTTACTATGCGATGGACGCTGGTTCGGTACTAGACGAAAGGGAAATTTTTCATTAATACTTATGTTTTATTTATCTATTATTTATTTTTATTATTAGTTTTTTTTAACAATGCGCCCTACGGAAAAGATCTGGTATGTACGGATATTTTTTGTATTGTTCTGTTACTTAAAATTTCTGTTAGTGTGTTTTTACTATAGTATACCGATATTTTCTGGCAGCTTTACTGCCAGATATTTACTGCAATTTAAGAGTTTTTCTTTCAGTGATCATTACGATAAGCTATGATTATTATGATCGAATTGGCATGCTTGCGCTGAATAACAAATTCTAAATTCTAAAATGTAATCGTAGAATTCAAAAGCTAAAAATAATTTTAAATTACGAAAATTTTTATAACATGAGAAAACAAATATATAATTTATAATATAATTTTATACTTTAATTACGAAAATAAATAAAACCTGTAAGCTTTCAAAAACAAAATTAAACATTTTAGGGGGGGGGGGAGGGGGAGTTTTTTTTAACATCTATTTTACAAATTATTTGTAAGTTCACAGTATCTTTTACAAGATCTGCCAATTAAAGTTTTCCAAAAGTAAAATTGTCTGTAATTGTCATTAATTAAAATAATGTTGCCTGAAACTTCGTATTTAAAATTAATACATATTTCAAATCCGGTTTTGGTGTATCTCTCCTGTATTCATCATGCGAGAATATACTTATATTTTCTCGTTATCTCTTCCATACCTAATACCTCTGACTTCATCAGCATGTCATTTTGTTCTAGTAGAGAGTTGCCAACATTTTAATTTATTTTGGAGCATTTTTAGCCCGTCTTAATTGCATACCACTTTTTTAAGCGTAACTTTTTCGCATTTTACCGTTGTTATATACATACTAAAGGAAATTGTTCTATAAATAATGTGATGTGAAATAAAGGTGGAGCTAAAAATGCTCCGAAATAAATTAAAATGTTGGCAACTCTGCTAATAGCATAGCAGTATTACACTGAAAAAAAAATAAAAAAAAAAAATCTGATGTAGGCACCACATTACTTCCTTATACACCCACTGGAATATATATATATATATAATATATATATACATATATATTTACGAAAACATTCATATTTTTGAGAGGTATCTGATTCGAAAAGATACAGACAGGTTCCAGCCTACAAAAAATTCTTTAAAAAAGCAAGGAAAAAAAAGCGCTACTCCAGCCACAAAACTCACGATAATTCGATTATATATACCGCGGAGACAAATGTAGTAGTTTTTTCAAGAATAATGCCTCACGGCTTATTACAGAAACTTTCATTGCCAAATAAACAACTTGAGTTTAATAAAAATCATTCGAGTGTAGATAGCCTACTTTTGTTCTCTTTGGCAAAAATTAGTGACGATAAACGATATATTTTACCAAAACAATTAACTCTGTTAAAATTGAGAAAAAATTTAGTGATTCTGGCTATCTTGAATTAATATTTGCCGCCAAATTTGATCGCTAATCTCGCCATGCCACCAAGTTTGTAGCCAACGCAGATTTTGATCTAGACATCCATTTTGGCAGTTTCGCATCGAATTTGGCGTTTTAGCGACCAAATTTGGCGAAAATTTGTAGTTTAGGGTTGCCTGCGTTTCGAAGCTCTAACTTCAACAAGAACAGAGTTCTAAAATTTTCCGGAAACTTCCATTGATTTAAAACGCAAAATCAAATTCTTTGAAAATTCTATAAGTGACTAACAAGACTAAAAAAAAAAAAAAAAAAAAAGGGATTATTGATGACTGAAGATTAAAATTTGTCTACATCTTTACGTTCTACTTTCTATACGGTATTCCTGGAAAAAGGGAAACAGATGGTAGTTTTTTTATTTCCACGAGGGTGGGCGTTGACTTGGCGTCAGATTAGGCATTCAAATGGGGCGAAAAGTGTCAGTTTAAGTATTACCAAAGTTTGGAAACTCTATTTTTAAATGGAATCGAGTTCTAGAACTTTTTATAATGATTCATTAGTTTCTAGCTCAGAAACCAATGAATCATTACCACGAATGCAGAAACTAAAGAATCATTACCTCGAAAATTCTATAAACCACTGTAACAATACTCTCGATGATTTCAAATTTCATCCAGAACGTTCGAAATTTTCTGTTGTTCCTAAATTAGCAAAACCTCTCCTCTGTAATGTAATTAACAGCGCTTATTTTATTTATGTAGTAAGAAAGACTGTTTCATTGGATTCTTTCGAAAAAATTCATTGATTATTGATTTTTATAGCACAAAAAAGTTTTATTCACTTGTTTCCTGAATTCATTAAATAAAATGCATTCATCGACTAGAACCTGCTTATGTCTTTAAGAATTACTTCCTATGCTCAAAAATACCGATAATTTTCATAACAATATCCTTAAGAGCTCTATCTACAGGCTGATATCCATTAAGTAAAATACATTTTTCGACTAGAGCCTACTTATGTCTCTAAGAATTACTTTCTACACGCCAAAATATCAACAATTTTCATAACAATTGCATTACGGGCTCTATCTACGCTCTGAATATTCATTAAATCCAGTGCAAGCGTCGATCAGAAACTGCTTATGTTCTTAAGAATTACTTTCTACACGCAAAAATTTCGAAAAGACAAGTTCATTACGGGCGATATCTACGGGCTGAATAATCTTTAAATGAATTACATTAGTCGACTAGAACCTGCATATGTCTTTAAGAATTACTTTTTACATGTAAAATTCCGAGAACGTTCATAACAGTATTATTACGGGCTCTATCTATGAGCAGAATAGTCATTAAATATGATGCATTCATCGACTAGAACGCGCTTAAACACTTTCTACACGCAAAAATGTCTTCAACTTTCATAACAGTATCATTACTGGTTCTATCATCAGCTTCTTTTGAAATCTCTATGACAGCATGTCACATATAATGGCCAAAACGTTTATATTTTTGGTCATTATAAATGGGATTTTCCTAAATATCTCCAAAACGGATAGTCACAGAAAGTCCAAAAAGGAAGGTGCACAACTAGATGTTGTAAAAAAAACCTATATACCAATTTTCAACGTTCTGCATCCAACAGTTTTTGAGTTATGCGAAATACACACACACACATACTTACATACAGACGGCACGAAAATGTGTGTAAAGTCGTTGATATCTCTGAAACGGGAGATCGTATTAGAACAAAATTTACAGGTGTACAGCTAGACATCATGACAGTCACACATATAAATTTACAACATTCTACGATCATTCGTTTTTGAGATATGTGAAATAAAAAATTGATTTCGCAAATCGGGATTACTATATTTCCTTATACTTTGTATGAGGAAGGAAAAATTTAGACTAAAATTACATCTCATATGTTAACAAACACATTTTTTCTGTAACCATATGAAATCTGAAACCATTAATACAGCAGAGCTGCCAACCTAATCCGGCAAATTGCTAGTACCGCCCCTTTTTCTACACCAGTCATTTTTTAGAGTTTTTTTCTTCTTAATTCATCACAAATATATTTGAAGAACATTACTTTAAAAATTAAGTGGTGTAGAAAAAGGGGCGGTACTAACAATTTGCCGGATTAGGTTGGCAGCTCTGATACAGATTCTATCTGTCGGTGCCAGAGCTCGAAGTCTCTCTCTACTCTTTTTTCAGGACACTTTCAGGGATGAGAAATTTCGGCCTTCTTTGCTACCACTATTTTTATAAAGAAACTTTTAACGTATTTTTATAGTAATGTCTTGTGATTAAATAGGAGATAAATTATCGTATAAATATAGTGGTAGCAGAAAAGAGGAAAATTTCTCATTCTTGAAAGTGTCCTGAAAAAAGGGCGGATATTTTCTGTTTAGCGTAAGGAGTGGTACCAAAGTAGGATTGGGAAGTTCTAACACGGTGTCGACAGTCGAAATTTTTTCCACTGATTCTTCCAGAAGTATATTTATATAATAATATTTTACTTAATTAATCGTACAAATTTACTACTAAAAATTCCGAAAGAAAAATACCGGTGGAAGAATCAGGGAAAAATTTTTGACTGTTGACACCTTGTCTAAGTAAGAGGCGGGAGTACAATTCCGTGGCTAAGAGGGAATAACGTCGTCTACTATACGGTGAACCGACCCTGTTTTATCCTGGCTGGTCCAACATTCGAATTTTTTGAATGGAAGTTTTTACAAATTTCTTACAACGGGAAAAAATTTTTGTGTACGAATATTTTCTGTATCGTCCTGTTATTGAATATTTCTGTGAAAGTATTTTTTCAATTGCATAAAAATATCTTTTAGTTGTTTTCTGCCAGAAATTTTCTGTAATCTAACAGGATTTTTTTTTTTTTACATTGTCAGGGATGGAACACGGGCGCAGAACTCCTACCACTATCAATGTAAGAAAATTATCTACTTCTTAAATCAACGATATTATAGGTGGAGAAATTTCTCAAACAAATACCGGTATGGATTCAGAGCCTGATTTAGGCCGGGGCACTCTCTCACCGGAATATTTTTGCAATTATTTTTTACTGCCTATCATAGGAATTCTATGTTTTGACTAGGAAATTATTTTTATAAAAATTGAACGGTGTGAAACAATCGAATTTACTCATGGTTATTAGACACCAGAATTCTTTTAAAATAATATTTAATGAGAATTTTTTGTTTATTATAAGACGAAAGTATTGCTTAAAAAATAATGGTGTAAGTGTAAATAATGTGTGCCCTGGTCTAAATCAGTCCCTGTATGGATTATACGCCCGTGTTCCATCCCTGCATTGTACATTTGTCTAGTTGCACATACGAACTGTGACACTCCGATCATAACCAAACTGTACAGGTAGTTAAAGGGTGTGAAGATACGTAATTCTACTATTATAGTTTGTATGAGCAATCAATAATTCAAAACAGAGAGATCGGTGTTCTGAATTCTACCATTAAGTTGGAAGTTGTGACATTATTCATTATAAGTATTTGACTTCCTAATTTTTTTTTTTAATTTCAGCTGTTTATTTATATATTTAAATTACATTTTGCATTGTTTACACGAAAGACATGTGAATGTTTGTAAAATTCTGTCGAAGTAGATCTGAAATATCCACTCGCTAAGTAGCAATTTAAAACAATTAATAAAATTTCACTTTTTTTTTTCCTCGGCAGCTCACTAATTTAGAACGTGAAAACTACATATTAACCCTTTGCGGCGCAAGACAATTCGGATCATTTAAATTATACTGCCACCGGAATTCATGAACTAAATTAAACTGAAAGAAATTTTAAATTTTAAGGTTAAGAAAACCGGCCATTTCGGATATGTTATAAACGTAAATTTTGGCTAAAATATTTCCGGGATGATTTTTTGCGGCTGGATCTTAAATTTGGCGTCCTTGTAGCGAGGACGCCGCGCGTTAAGGGGTTAAAAGCAAATTAATTCAAACAGCGTCGAAAAGATCTCACATTTTTTAAATCGACAGTAAAAAATATACAGTTTATTTTGGACATTATTTTTCTGGAATCCTCTTTAAATATATATATATATATATATATATATATAATACAATTAAAAAACGAAAGAAAAGAAAAAAACCCTCTCTTATATTTACACAACTTTGTTTTTCGAATCACTTTTTTACGTTAATTTATAAGGGGAAAAATCCTACACGTGCCTTTCGTGCAAGCAATATGAAATATAATTTAAATAAATAAATAAACAGCTCAAATTTTGAAAAAAAAAATACTGAAATGTAATAGATAAATTGAATGACGTCACAACTTCCAACTGAATGACGGAATTTTCAAATTCAGATATTTCTGTTCTAACGTAATGATTGCTTGTATAAATTGATACCCTTTTTTGTAAATTTTGGTTACGATCGGTGTGCCATAATTCGTGAGTGTTAGTGTTCTTGCTTAGTCTATACCCAAATCTATCCTCAATATTAGAAATACATCATATGCATTTCGAATGTCATTTCACCCCATTTTTATATTTTATCAATAACATTGGCTTTGCTGAAAGTTGGTATTTATTGAATATACGTTTTCGAGCTGTATATAGTCTAAATTCTCATACAATAATTATAATAATAATCTCAATATAACACCAAAATTCAGCTAATAAAATTAGTACCCTTAACCCACATTCAACAAACCTCTTAATTCAAAAATTTCACCAAAAATTTAATTTTAATTTTTCCATTTAATACAATAAAATATGGCAGTAATCATAAAAATCATTGAAAGTGTTAGCAATATTATCAATTTTTATCAAGGGAGTTGATAAAAGTAATCTTTACCGCGAATACCCACACCATATGCAAGATGAGAAAATATTTATAGATTGCCCTTGTCTGCCAATATCACAACTGAAACCACTCACTTGGTAAGGAAATTGCGGAAAATAGGATCATATGCCGGTATTAGTTTGTCCCTTTAGGTATATATTCATTTATCAATGTTTACGAATACATCTTTGCAATGGAAAACGATACAAACTATCTGTGATAGAATTTATCAGGGTGACATAAAAATATCACGTTTCTAAGTCGCTCATCAAGTAACTTTCAGGGAGCGAAAGACTTTATGGTCTTAGGAAATAAGTAAATTATTCGAAATACAATGCTAAATTGATGTTCAGAATGACACAAGAAATGAGAATTGTCTGCCAAGCGAGGTTGTAGAACATCTTTAAAGGGAAAGCTCTAAAGCTCACTTTAATTTAATTAACAAATTTTAAACATTCAACAATCGTAAAACTTTTCGAGTACATTTGTTTTGTAAAAAATATGAAGCTAAACTTCATAAACGTTAATACGTAATTAAAATGATTTTTAAGAAACAGCTGTTAAAAAGTATTATTTTATTTTATTTATTTATTTTTCCAATTCATAGAAAATAAATTATATAATATATACGCAGAAGTGAGGGATATCTTACAGTTATTGCTTTAAAATATAAAGAGTTTGAATAAATTTTAAGAAAAATATTATCAACAGAAAACAATTAAGAGTAACTATATATTATTATTAGAGAATTTTGTTAAGTGAGCTCGTTTAATATTGTGTGTATACATCAACAGAAAGAATATTAAGTGATTGAGATAAAAGCGCATAAAATTTGACTCGCTTACAATTACGTACACACACACACACACAAAGAAAATTTGAACTTTCAATAAATAAGAATATAGTTAAAATTTATCAATTTCATTGTTTATTTATTTATTAGTTTTATTAATTTATTAATTTTATAAATAGTTATAATTTATCGATGAAATTTTAATGAAATAAAATATCATCATCAATGGATGAAAATTTGATCTAACATAGTTACAGTCAAAAATTAAGCAATATAGTTTTTAAAATATTATTTTCAAGAAAAAATATGAAGATGCTTTTAAAAAAATAAATATTTACATAAGGCAGAATCAGTATAAAAAAGATTTATTGAAACAAGCAAATATATCACATTAACAGTGGGCATGAAAACAATGTTTGTAAAAAACCAAAATACATATACGAAACTGCCAACTTTTTAATGTATCCCGTAAATTACTTAGTAACCGCCTTTTTCGCATACCACATTTTCGAAGAGTAATTTTCTTCTTATCTAACCGTAATTACATATTGGAGAAAATTATTCAACAAAGAAAGTAATCTGAAAAAAAAAGCGCGCACTAACAATGTTACGGAATAAATTAAAAAGTTCGCAGCTCTGTATATACAAAAAAGAGATATAAAAATAGTGTGCATACATATATATAATTCTGTTATTTTGAGTGTGCCCTTGTTTGGCAATTTCATAATTATTTAATTAAGTTTACTAATACTTGATTTGTCATGCTGCATTATGCGGAACTTTCGTGTATTATTGTTTATTCATAAAATATTATCTTTATCTTGATTTGAATTTCTTTTTCTTGCAATGTTTTTACATCATATCACTATTAACATTTCAATGTTATTAATTAATTGCTTTATGAATTTACTTTATTATGGTTTTAGTTTTTGTTATCTAGTTCTTCATGTGATACTTGGTTTCATCTACTGTTTCATCTACTGTTTCATCTACTAATATTTGAAAAGGTTTTCATTATACATATAAGGGAATGTCTCCTGTTATGGGAATTCTCCAGTTATGGGTACCCCACCATATCTTTTAACAAAAAGCAAATATGGTGGATTTGAGTACTGTCGAACATGTATTGTAACAGTACGCAGTTTTTGTGCTAACACCGAAGGAGGCATTTTCTTAGTAAGTGCAAGCATCGAAAAAAAAAAACTGAGAAAAAGCAACACAAAAGTGATTTGTGAATATTTTCAGAATGCAATAAATCGAAGTAAATTAATTCAAAAATGTAAATGCAAGGTATATTTATGCAGTATATTCCCTATATTTTGTGATGCAATATCGGATTCAGCCAAAATGTGGACCGAAAGTTGCTTTTTCTGCCATTATAAAAATGGCTGCCATTCCCGGTTGTGGATACACTTGTTTCTTCATTTAAAACGTGTGTTTGACTTACAAACTGTCAAATATGGTCATTTATGTCAAAATAACATATTTTATAACTGTTTTTATGTATGTTTAGGCCTTTTTAGCAATGTCAACCCCGAAAAAGTCAACCGAACCGATCCAAAAGAAATGGGTTTTAATGCGTTGGTTAAAGCTATTTAGGATTGCTTAGTGGATAAGAAATCCATAAAATCGACAGCCCGGGAACATAGACTTCCTTGCAGCATCTGAGTCCCCTAAAAGCCTGGAGAAAGTAAGGCAACTCCACCTTTCAAAGTGCCTAAAAATTGGAGTCTCAACAATCTGATGATGTCGACTTTTGTGTCATCTGTTTGAAGCACCTGTCACTATGCCTAACAAGAATCATCTCAATCAAATGCGACGAGCGTGATCGTCTGGTGCATTTAAAGTGTGCCAATATACATGCAAATTATTTTAATTGCAAACATTACACTTCTGATTTGGAGGACGAAGAAGATGACGAGTAAAACTGGAAAAATGACATTTTCTGTTATTATTTCGGTCACCGAAACCTTATAAAAGGAATAAATTTTATTGTTTTCTGCATTTATGGTAGTTTTTCTTATTATTTTCCCATTTTTAGCGGATTTTTCAAGTGTGCCCAGAACCAGGTACAAATTTGTTTTTGGCCAAATATGGCCACTTGACAAAATTGGTAATTTTTTTTTTTTTTTTTTTTGGTTGACAGAATCAATACAGTTACTTTATCAAACGCTAGCTAAGGGTTCTAGCTTTCCATTGGTATTCATATGCTTGCATAATATCTACTCTATCAAAAGTTATAAGCCAAAATCAAAAACTGTGCCCACAACCGGAGACATCGCCCTATATATATATATATATAGGGTAGTCATATTTAAACCTAGGCTATTCAGAGCACTCTGTAGCTGTAACTAAAATGTGGATTGAATTGAAAATGTGGGTATAGACGATTTAAAGGATGTGCTCGAAGATTCTGAAAAAAAAAGAAAAAGGGAATGAAATGAAATTAAAAAAATTTCCGCATTACAGTCAAAATGCTTGAAATGGTATGCAATAAATAACTGCGCTCTATTTCAGCATTTTTGAACCTTGCGACATTTAAAACTGTTATATTATTACATTTTGAAAAGATTTTTGTGGCAAAATTTACAGATGATCGAGTGCTTAGACGTTCTCTTTCCATTCTTTTGCCGGTCCGTTCTCTTGATCTTAATCCGTGTGATTTTTGGTTATGGGACCATTTAAAGAGTTTGATTTATCATGGAATCATTGTAACTTTAGTTGACTTTAAGGACCTTATAACGTTGCATGTACGGCACAGACAGTGGCATTACGAGAGTGACGCATTGGATGTCTCCATATGTCTCCATATATGCGGTTAGAAACAATCCGTTATCATGGAAAGTTCATTCATCTGATTGACTGTTGGAATGCCGTCATACCTACGTTGCTCTATAGAAAAGGCGAATCAACCAATAAGATTAACCGTTTGCACTCGAACGTCGCCTCTCAGGCGACAACCGATTCATTATTTCAACTCGAACGGAGCTCGGGAGGCGCCATGACCAACTAAGTTACTATTTATCTTATATCCACCAATAATGTTCTACAACTAAAAGTGCTATAACAGGTGCATACTTCGTTAAGAAAGAGACTCCACCCACACTTTTTATTAAGTGCCTTTGAGCGTTGCTTGCCTTGGTCATTGCTAAATGGCCAAGAATGCTTTGCAAAATATCACACGATGGAAAATTATAAATCACAATATTCATATATAATGCTTGTAATATGTAAATATACATCAAATATAGAATTAAAATATTTATATTTAAAATTCTTATGTTTCATATTTTGCATTTTTTATTAAAACTATTGTCATTACGCTTACTAAAAGAAGATTCGAATGCAAAAGGTTAATTTTCCATCTCACTTCAGGCCTGCACATTTTGAAAATACAAAGTGGTCGACATAAACGAGGCCACTGACAAAAAAGAAGACGTAGCTTTCGTAAAAGGTGCATTATGCTAGCCTTTTATTACGCGGCCAGCCAGATCTTATATAAAGCTAGATTAGATTTAGCTAGACTAGCTAAAAAGCGGAAACTACGAACCCTGCTATACTTCTATATTTTTGAATAGATCTCTTACACAATTCTAATTCTGTTCTCAAGCCACGCCCTTTTAAGAAGCATTTTCTAGTACGAAAAATTATTCCATGAGTATAGGAAAAATTATGAAGGTTTATATGCGGATCGCCAAATATCTGGACAATAGCTTCGAGTTGCTGGTATACCCATGCGAAAAAGGCTTCGAGTGCAAACAATACATATTCCATTAAAATGCACTGTTTCCAACCACTCGCATAGAGATGACCAAAAACGTCATTCACGCGATGCCACTGGGCAGAGCACTGGTGATCAGCTGCAGTCAGCTTTTGAACACACTTCGGCTGCAGATTTTATAACTCAATGATGAGGCACACATTGAACAATATGCTTTACACCGCTAAAGAGTCTCTAAAAAATAACAAACATTTCTGTAATAATAAGTAAAGATTCTTGTATTGAAATTTGTCGCTTGTTTGTATTTTGATATATGGCCCCACTCGTGGAATTTTCTTTATATTTTCTATCATTCTTTCCATTTTCTTTTACTTTTTTTTTTTTTTTTTTTTTTCAGAATCTTTGAGCATATCCTTTTAAATTGTCTATATACAAATTTGCGACTCAACCCGCATTAAGTTACAGCTACAGAGAGTGCTGAATAGGCCAAGTTTAAATATGTTCACCTGTACATTATATAAAATCTGAAAAACATGTGCAACAAGATCAAAATCAAACAAATCAAACAGAAATAACATAGCAAATGAAGATTGAGCCATAGTAATTAAGACAATAGGAGAGTTATTTTCAAATATATTTTCTCCTACAAATATCGTTTCTCAAGAGCAAATTATTGCAAGAGGGGAAAAAAGTACTAAGATGTTTCTGACAATAGCAATGGATTAAAAATCCAAAATATTGCTATTTATTTGCCGACATCTTAATAAAATCAGCAGCAACAGCCGAACAAAAATAATTGCAATAAATGAATGAAGAGACATCACAAAATTCTACATATATGTATAAGTATATAGATACACCAGAAACTAAATATTTTCATTACACCTTCTTTAGATTGATTCAAACTTCATGTTCAAAACCTTAAAAATTTATAGAAGTTAATGGAAAACATTTTTCGTAAAAAGAAATTAAAATTTTATTCCATCCATTTACTCAGATACATAACGTGTCACATTCTAGGTCGAATTCGACATTTATTTGAAATTTTAACCATAATAATCATTTTATGTAGATATAAAACCTATCTTTATTTTTTTCGAAATTTGATACCGTCGTAAGTACGTAAATTACAAGGTAATCAGAAAAGTTCTTGCTGTTTCAGATCAGTGCTAAACAAAGAGGACGGTACGTACCTTTAAGTTTAGGATTCAAAGTATTCATCATTAGCATCCAACACCTTTCGTCAACGTTCCTGCCACTGCGGCGGATTCGAGGCAAAATAGTCCATGAGTTCGTCACGCAGATCTCATTACTGTCAAAGGATCTCCCAAGGAGGTAGCTTTCGAGAGAATAAATTAGGTAGTAATCTGTTGGCGCAAAGTCTGGTGAATATGGTGTATGGCGCAGTATTTACCAGCCAATTTGTTGAAGGGTCTACTGGGTCCTCTCTGCCACACGTGGCTTGACATTGTCGGGTAGAAACAACACACCCTTGTGATTCACAAATGCTGGTTTTTCTCTCGAAATACACTGTATATCCTCTTCAACTGCTGTGAGTAAAGGTGAACAGTAATAGTCTGACCACGTGTAAAGAGCTTGTAATGCACTATTTGGCGACAAGTCCACCATAACAGAGAGCGTACTTTTCGTGTGCTCAGCGGTGATCTTGAGGTGTGCAGAATGGAGTCACGTGACGACATTCAATGTCTGGTGAGCTTGGAAATGAGAGGACCCACCTTTCGTCACTAGTGAGCAAACGATCAAATATGGGTGTGTTCAGGTGCCGAGTGAGCCAGGACTAACAGGCAGTCACTCACTGCTCCTTGTTGGCTGCCGGCATTGTGTGGGGTACCCACGGGCATACCTTTTAATATTTCCTTATCCTACGCAGGTGCAGCGTGGCTGAAACAGGGAAACTTTCTGCAAGTTTTTCACTTATTGTCCTCCTTGATAGTTGTTTTTAAGGCCTCACCATCTGACACACGTAGTCGTCCACAGGAGGGTTCATCAGCAAAGCTCAAATCTTTCGAACGAAATTTTGGGAAATAATATTTGGCTGTAAGTTTGTTAACAGCATGCTTCCCGAAAGACTGGCATATGCGGCGACTTGATGAGGCATCTGACAAACCCACTTTGCAGTCATACAGTAAACACACGCGAACAAACTGCTTCGATACCTCCATTTTTCTTTGTCACTGGATGAGCTGTGATTGTTGTGTGTGAACCACATACAGGTACTATTACTAAAGATTAGTGTCCTGATTAATTCTCGATCACTTGGTAGGCACATACAGTCGGTAACAAAAGTGTCCGAACACTAGCAAAAATTCCTATGTAAAAAAAGTAGAGTTAATACTGTTTTGTTAAATAAATCCTTATCGAATCTTGTTCTTAGTCAGTCTAAGAACATGATTCGATGAGGATTTATTTAACAAAACCGTATGAAGTGTTTTTTTTTTACATAGAAATTTTTACTAGTGTTCGGACACTTTTGTTACCGACTGTACGTCATTTCGTTTCCTCTCTGTGAGCGCATGATTTACGAACGTTAAAAACGGCAGAAACTTTTTGTGTGTATTACCTTGTTTATAATCAATAAACCGGCAAAAAACTTTCTGAAACGTCAGACATTTAAAAATAGAATTTTCTGACTGTAGATGGTGGTCAAATTCAGGATTTCTGGTCACACTAACACATTAAATGTGTTAGTGTCAACCAAAACAAAACTAATATAACATGCAAGACTATTGAAAATAGCTTCACAATAGCTCCATTATTCTTAAATTTTTAATTGGAATAAATTTTGCACATGAATTTTTAATGAATCTGTATTTTATCATGGCAAATTTCTATTTCATTAAATTTTAAAACTTAATACTTCTAAAGTGAATACTAAATGATATGCAGTGCAACACAGAGACTTGAGTAATAATTCTGAAACACTTCGCTAATATATGTATGTTATGCATTAATTTAGGTATAAACATGAAATTTAATCTAAATTTAATGAAAGTCATAGCAACATTAATTTAATTTTATGAGATGCTTAAAAATTTAAACTTTATCTTAACAACATTTTTGTTAATATTGTGAAGAAGGAAATTGAAAGCATTTCGCAAAGCTAATTAAATACATTTTTACAGTCGTTAAAACAAATAATAAGTTGTTCACAAACAGTTTTGAATTACAAATGTATAATACAAGAAGGTAAAATTGAAGACTATAACAAGTTTTACAAAAACTGTTATTTCTAAGCTAGTTGCGATTTTTTCAGAGTTAATTAAGTCTTTTTTCAGTCTTTCTTCGTTCATAATTTTTCAAAAACTACTGTTTTTTAAAATGGGAAGAATTTTGAATGTTACATAATGTCGTATTTAGAATCATGTATAGTTTAGTATCAAGTTTGCAATACAACTATAAGGGAATTGTTCAGATATATATACAGAGTTACAATTTCTTGTTACATTTTGGGAATTATCAGCAGTAATGCTAAGACTTTTTAATTATTTTATTATGGTTACAAATAACTAACAGTAACGGAAATTATGTAAAATAAAACCCTTACATTTCCTCTAGAATTTTTATTTATTTAAACGAAAAATTTGTCGCGTATACTTACTAACGAAAATAACAAGCTTTAATAAATAAGTAAAATTATCTATTACATAAAACAGGCTTTTGTTTAAAAAAAAAAAAAAAAAAAAATGGCATTGTAATCCTTTAACGTTCTGTACCAATCGATTCAAGACTGTAAATTTTTAAAGTTACATTACTAATTGCGTGCTTATCTGAACATTGTTAATTTAATAAAGAAACATTTTGAAGTACTTAAGAGAGTTATACTATAATAACAAAGTAACAAATCTGAAACAGCTAATATAATAATTTCTTTAGTTTATATATATATACTTATGGGGCACCCGATATATATATATATATATATATACCGGGTGTCCCACAAGTCTGTGGACACTTTAAAAATTCATAAAAATTGAAGGAATTGGTAGAATTGAACGCGGTTCCGGAAATAGTTATTTTCCTGAAGGAGGATTTTTTTTTTAATAAAGAAAAAAATAACAGTTAAAATTTTCGTCGACAGAGGGCGCTGTACGTGAGAAAATTGCAAAGTCTCGTGAAAAACTATATTTATTTGCAAGTAAATGTTTACTGGCATATAAAATGTATTGTATATGCGTTCACCATCACTACAAATTACAGTTTGCAAACGAGTAACAACACCGCTAACTGCAGTTTCAGTTGGCGATTCTTAGCTGAGGGAAAACATCTTCACCAATAACCATACTTGCCAACATACTAATTAATATTCCGTAGTATTTATAGCTTCGCTCCACCAGTATCTTTTTAGAATATTTTTCTTATTATTTAATCGTAATTGTATTTCGAGAATATTACTTTAAAACTTTACTGGTGTGAAAAAAAGGCGGGACTAACAACACTACCGAATTATTAATTAGGATGTTGACAAGTATGCCAATAACGCTTTGTCCACCAAGTCAGCATCAAAATTAAAACTTCATGTATGCACAAGTAGGAGGCAAAATAAGAAATAAGCTGTATTAATCATAAAACCGTACAATTTATAGGACTCTGATTTGGATATTTCTCGTTATTCATCAGTACAGCGCCCTCTATCGATGAAAAAATTAAATATATATTTTTGTATAACCTCCCTTCACGAGAATAACTTTTTCGCAAACCGCGTTCAATTTTATCTATTCCTTCAATTTTTATGAGTTTTTAAAATGTCAACAGACTTATGGGACACCCGGTATATTATACATACAGGGTGATTATAAAAAACTATCACGATATATAAAACCATAGCTATCATGCCGTTCACAGAAACTGAATAAAAATTTGGGGCAAAGTATGTTGGGGTATGTGCCCACGAATCATATAAAAAAAAAAAGTTAAACTCTAACAGTTACGGTTACAGTGACAAAATTTCAAGTGGCAACACGCACTTTTTTTAATTGGGATGTGTCCTCCATAGCAAAACACCATAAGTAGCTTTGGAACGGTACCTGTAGCACAAAAATCACCAGCGCTAGGCAGGCTAAGAAGAAAAGAGAAAACAACTGTGGTGTGCCTACCAGAGCACGACTTTCATTTTTAAAGACGTCAGATTTCACACTGAGTCTTTGGTTTTGACTAAAGCCTACTGATTCTGCTTCGAAATGAGAAGAAAAGACCAAGGTATGGTTCATTTCGTGGTTAATTGTAAGGCCCCGTCATGACCGACATCATCACGCTAGGTGAAAGATAAGACACTGTGAAATATATTATGTGTATCTTTCTTTCTCGCTCTGTTAACAACATGCCGCTTACAGAGGAACAACAGGGGGAAATTGTCAAGATTTATTACCTGAACGGAGAAAATGCCGCAGAGACATTGCATGTGTATCTCAGTCATCGTGGGTAACGCCGAGGTTCGTGTACTATAAAAATTGTATTAGACTAGATACGTAAATTTGAAGAAACTAGTTGCACATGCGATCGATTTCGACCTTTTGTTCCCGTCAGGACTGTTGCAGAAATCCATCAGACGATAAGCGAAATTCACCGTGCAAATGCACCCGGTGTTTCACACGTTTGCAGCTGCTGAATTCTACCGTCCGCAAGATTCTGCG